>BFEA01000034.1:1309225-1319396 GCA_003427395.1 Chara braunii
GGTGTTGATCCTCCATCTGTCTTGAACGAAGTACTTGGTCCGCTTTGGCTTGAACTGTGGTGCAGGTCAACGAATTCGATTGAAGGCTTGATTCGTTCGACTTGATCCTACGAAGGATCATTCTTCTGTTATCCCTTGATAACAGGTCGGTTTACGACACTTCCCTGCTTCTACATCTCAACTGAAAGCCTTGGCTCTTGGGGGTTTCCATCTTTCTTGTGATTTTCACCCAGATTTCTAAGTGGCCATTTTTAAAGACTGAGTACCTTTGTTGCGGGTTGGTGGAAATTGGTTGGGGCTTGTATGCATAAGGCAGGGTGTGAGTCGCAAAAACGCAGTAAAGTTGACTCCCTTACTGTGTGTGATGTTGTTGTTTGAACTTTGTGTGATCGCAGGTATGCGTATAAGATCTTTGGATTGAGTTTGATGATAGTTTGAGTATTGTTCAAATGTTGATGGACAAGCCACACTACTATTGTGAGAGTGATCGTCTGAAACCACACAAACTTCTGCTTGAACTACCTCTGCTGAGCATAATTATAATGAGAACCCTATAGTGGTCGTGAAAAGTGATAGCCTCAAATTTCATAACCCCTCGTATACATATGTGTATACATTCCCATTTACATGTACATATACATCAGTATTCGTGCGGTCTGCTGTGACCGCGTGCGGGAGTTAAACAAACTATGTCTGAGAGAAAAGAAAGATCCACTTTTACCTTTTGCTTTTCAAGGTTATCATGGTTGGACGTTGTTGTTTGTGGCAACCGTCAAAGTCAAACCCCTTGATTTCACTCCAGGCCTTGGATGATGGAGCTTGCCTCCTAGGCGACGAGAGTTGATTGCCACCACAGGCTGGAACCTGTGTACCACCCACTCTCCGTAGAGTGCAGAAGAGTGTGTGGTGATCAACCACCTTGGCGGTTATCTATCGTTGGGAGATTAACCCCTCAAGGCACGTGTCAGCCGATACTTGAGTATGGAAACGTGACCCTCGAGACTATCGAGGGTCGCGTGATTATGGGTATTACATAGTATTCCATCGATGCGATTGCGTTCGTATACTTGCATTGCTAGTCGATATGAGAAAGCCCTAGCGTCCGCGCGGTTTTATCTTGAGTCTCGCGCACGACGCCTAACCGATTTTCGTGGTAAAAGGTTATGGTTTGGATACTGAAGGGACTATCAAAGTTTTGTTTTTGTGTGTATTTTATTTTTTGTGTGGTGTAACGCGTGGTGAGTGGAATGTGTCCTAGTCGACCGACGGCGAGTCGTGCTTGGGACCTCAGCCCCCCAATGCATTGATTCACGTGCGGGTCCGATTGAGGGGCGTTAACCGCACGTACCCCCAGTGCCACAGAACGAGAAAATGCCCTCGGTCGGGCGACCTCTGCGATTGCATACGAAAAGCTATCGCATGTGATTCGATAGCTCGGCGGGGATACACCCACCCAAGGGATGGTGACAACTCCCGGAGGTGGAGGTAAGTTGTGCCTCGCGTGACCCTATCCTGTCGTAGGGGTTCACGAGAGGTATGGCTGGCGCACTCGGCCGGAGCGGCAAAAGGCTCTGCGACGAAGTCCTACAAAATCCTGCGTGACACGGTCAAGAGGGTCTCCCTACGGGACCGATGCGCTCGATACCGCACGTCCCAAAAAACAAAACAAGCTTTGGCCGCGATTGTAGTTGGATACACTTTTTGGAGTACTCCGTGTGAGTCTGCCCTCAGTGAGGGCACTTCGGTAGAACGAAGAACACGGGGAGCACTGTCAGACTCACGAAAAAAGAACAAAAGAAAAAAAACAACAAAGCTTTGGTCGTGAAAGTGGTTGGATGCATTTCAACGACGCTAGTGTGAGTATGCCCCCAGACAGGGCGTTTTGAGAAAGAGGCGCTGCCTTGCTGGCAGGGAAAGGCAGGAAAAAAAAAAAGGAGAAAAAATAAACCAGCAACGTTCCCTCTCCTCGTAATAGTGGTCAGATGCATTTTGGAAAGTGATCATTTGAGTATGGCCTCCGTGACGTCCTTCCACGACATCATTGATCTCTGGCATGTTTGTTCTTTTTTTTTTTTTTTTTTTTTTCCCTTCAGGTAGACCGTCAGCACCGGTGCCACTTTCGAAATTCCCACTGCAGGTACCCTCATGCCGAAGGCTCGGGAAATAGCGGCGTGCAGTGGGCAGGTAGCTTCGGGATTTTATGTGCGGGTGTACTGGTGGTTTTAAGTTCTTGCTGCGCTACAGAGGGAACGTGGACTGACCAATCCTATGCAAGACGTCTACCAGACCGTCTATAAATTATTTCTGGACGGATCTGATCTGAACACTGGCTGTGATCGTTGTCCTGTCTGCGACGTTAAATACTTCCCGAGGACCTTGGGGGTTGTCTTTAAACTGCCTCTTGATTAGCCGGATGTAAGGCTCATTGCACGCAGGGATAAATAACGGGCAGTACTGGTCATAAGCGGGTTCCTGGGCACAGGAAGGGAAGGTTCCAATTGGTGCTCGAGCATGAACACATTTATTTCCATTACCGGGTACATCTGTGCACGTGATCTATTTTTATTTTGATTAGTTGAGGTGTGACAGACTGCTAACACCTGACAAACAACAGTAGTTCAGAACTGTTGTAGTCTACCATTGCCAGCTCTATGTGATGGTGATGTAGGAGAAGTAATCGGAGTAGCAATTGATCAATTGCTCAGTCTGTGTATAAACTGTTGGCACCACTTGATCGGTCGCCCGAGTGACATGCTAAATAGTAAATATTTATATATTTATTTTTAATTATTTTTCAACTCGGTTAGACACATGTTGCGGTAGGCTCAAGTGAGGGCATAATGCAGATAGGGATCTGCTTAGTCGATGAGCGGTACAAATAGTGGTGAAGGTACAGCTGGCGATAGGAGGCAAACATGACCGGATGCACGAAGAATTCCGGTAGTGTTCCAAGAGAAGGTTTCGGGCCGAAGCAAGGGCCCGACATTTCGAGACTGCTAGGGAGGCAGCTGCAGCTGCAGAACAAGTGCTAGCATAGTAGTGATGGCTACATCTGCAGCGACCTCTCAAGGGCAGGAGACGTCAGGAAGCAAGGCCTGACATTTGCAGACTGCTAGGGAGGCAGCAACAGTTGCAGAACAAGTGCTAGCGTAGAAGCGATGGCTACATCTGCAGTGACCTCTCAAGGGCAGCAGGCGTTCGGAACCTTAGCTAGTTCCTCCCCCTCATCCAGCGGGATGAGTGCAGGACTTTCCACAAGTCAGATGGTGGGCTCGCAGTACAACTCGCCACCTCCACACACTGAGAGGACATAGAACTCCAGCAAGTGGAGTTAATCCGCTTACGGCTAGAGAAGGAACTTAAGGAAGCTACCAAAAGAGAAACCGAGATTAGAAATAGGAAAGTCGGATTGGAGAGCAGAAGGGCAGACAATGCTGCAATAGAAGGGTTTGATGACTCGACCCTGGATGACACTAGTAAAATCCTGAAGGCAGGTATGTTGAGCACGTACGCTTACATGGATAGCAAACTGGATGCAATCCTGGACACCCTTGACCAGATATTGAATGCCAGGACCACATCCCTCCTTAGCTGGTGGGCCCAGTGTCCAGCCCCGGGCAGCGTTTCCAGCGTCGGTAGTAACACCGGCAAAGACAGACGGCTGCTTTTTCATCTTCCGGTCCAGCTGCTGCCGCTACGGGGCAGCAGCCAGTTCCAGAAATGGGACTACAATAGCCTTGGTACCCCAAGACTGCACTGAAACCACCCCCAACCAGTTCCATAAATGGGACTACAGCAGCCTTGGTACCCCAAGACTGCACTGAAACCACCCCCGTCTTTCTCAGGAGATAAGAAGGACGAGGCACTTGACACATGGTTGAGGACGGTTCCAAGTATGGGTTATGGCGAAGAGGACGTTGCTAGAAGAAGAGGTGATCACTGCTGCCTCATATCTCGAGGGATCAGCAGTGAGATGGCTAGATGTGATAGTGGCCTTTAAATGAGGGGTTCAGGTGGAGAATGAATGATTGGGCAAAGACCCCCACAATAAAGTGCTTCATGGGGTTGGTTGAAACGCGATCGCACAACCAACAGCAGTCCCAACAGGCCACCGATGCATTGGCCTGACTTGATGCCAGAAGGTACAAGTCCGTGCGTGAGCTCCCCGTTGTCGTGGAAAGACTCACAGTCATCCCGGGAGCCCGCTCTGATCCACAAGTCTTGCTGACCATGTATTTGAGATGTCTTCTCACAGACATCAAAAACCTGATGGTTAGCGAGGCAAGCATGGATTATCACACTCTTGACTTCTTCAACAAGAAGGCCCTAGATTTAGAGGCCAAGCTAGGAGCATAGCAACCTGCCATGGACGGTAGGAAGAAAAAGGCCCCACAAGAATGGAAGAAGGGTAGTCAGTTGCTGATGATTTATTCCGATGGGAATCAAACCGAGATCGATGTGGAGGAAACAAAGGTGGGTGGCGAGGAGAGTGCAGAGGGTGGCAACCTCACCATCATAACCGAAGGAAAAACAGTTGGCTTCGGCAAGGGCGGTCAACAAAAGAGTCAGGGGCAGGCCCAAAACTCAAATAAGACTCTAGCTTGGGTGAGGGCAGGCCTGAATCAGGATGTGTGGAGGGACCGGTATTTGAGTGGAGCTTGCATAAACTGTGGTGAGTATGGTCATCAGCAGGTGCAAGAACACCAAGGTCTCTCAAAAAAAGATTTCTCCCAAAGGTGGTCTTGGGGGATCTTTTGTCCAGAGTGGTGCTTCTACGAGGGCCAATCAGGGAAACACATCCAACCAGTAGAAGTTATAGCTGCTTCTACTCATGCTGAAGTGGGTGTACCCTCGCCACTTTTGGAGTTGGCCGAAGCTATTGACTCACTCGTCACCCCGCAGGCACATTTTGACCAAACGACACTATGATTGTTAGATGTGTCTCAAGCCTTAGAGGCCTTAGAAACGGAGTGGTCGGCAAGGGACCCTCGTGAGTCTCGGGTGGCACCGTCCAGAGGTCATAGAGGGGGGCATTTCGTTGTGGAAGTCGGTGTAGGTGGCCGCTAGTGTGGTGCCTTCGTTGACATTGGCTCCTCCCGAAACTTCATAAGTCGCAATTGTGTTTATGGCTACGCCTAGGGGACCGGGTGCAGCGCTTGGGTAGATCTGTAGCATCTACTCTAGCCAACAAATAGCGCATGGTTGTGAATGACTACGTCAAGGGCACAGTCTACACCTTCTACGTCTACACCTTCTACTATGGAGGTGGGGAACTAAATCATATGATTTTGTTCCTAGTTAGCGATGACTTACCATTTGACATGATGTTAGGTGTGTACTACCTCGAGGTTGCAAAGCCCCAGTTCGACTGGGACGAAATGGTACTTAAGCATGTACTACCAGAAGGGAGGACAGTCAAACTTGCGAAGTATAAGGCTAACAATCTGATAGACACTTACGGTTGCATGTGTGCATCGACATTCTACAATTACTATAAACGGAACCAAGAGGAGGGTATGTACTTAGTCTTTGTCTTTGAAAAATGGGAGGCCGTTAAATCACTCTAGAGATAGAAGTTGTCGTTGCTAAGTACCCTGATCTGTTCAAGGAGCCTTCAGGAGTCGTGGGTAGGGAGGTCGTCCATGCCGTAGAAATCATCCCAGGTAGCAAGACACCAAAAGGGAAAATGTATAGGATGGCTTCGATCGAGTTGGACGAGCTTCGTCGGCAACTGAAAGAGCTTACAGAAAAGGGTTGGATTCAGCCTTAGTACCTCCCCCTTCAGCTCACTAGCTCTATTTGTCCTGAAGAAGGGGGGGACAATGAGGATGTGCATTGACCATCACCGTTAAAAACGTAGAGCCTATACCACACACCCTCTTGGATAGGGTGCAGGGATGTAAATGCTTCACAAAGATAGATCTAAAGTTCGGTTACCATCCAATTGTGAGTAGACCAGAGGACCAATACAAAACTGCACTTTGGACCAGGTTCCGTTTGTACGAGTTTGTGGTGATGCCCTTTGAACTTCGCAATGCGCTGGGCACATCCCAGCACACCATGAATAGGATAGTTCATGACTACTTGGATAAGTTCATCGTCGTCTACCTCGACGACATTCTTATCTTCAGTAGAACAGTCTAGGAACATCCCCAACATTTAGAAAAAGTACTTTCACTCCTGCGAAAACATGAGTATAAGATCAATTTAGAGAAATGCGAGTTCGGTCGCACTAAAATCTTGTACTTGGGTCATGAGATATCCTTGGAAGGGATAAGGGCGGAACATGCCAAGGTGGCTAGCATTCGTGACTGGCCATGACCCCATTCTGTGACATTGGATACAGTTGCAAAAACGTTGTCGAGCGCATCGGCCCCCGCGCGAGCACGAGGGCCCTCCCGACCATGTCACGCAGGAGATAATCAAAACAAAACCTGGAGACAACTCGAGAACGACGCCTAACTAATCCCGCGAGCCGCCGAGACGGTCGTGGCCGCGTCGTCTCGTCCCCGCTCTAGCTTGGTGCGCCAGCTATACATCCCTCGCTCTAGCTTGGTGCCTCCCCAACGACCATCGTTATGATTGTGGCTATAGCCAGCAGCACCTCCACCCTTGTTGAGATGGTGGCTATGAGAGCCTCCTCTCTCTGCCTCTATTGCAAACCTCCACTCTCCTCCTCGAGGCAGCACTTACTCTAGCAGCAACAACTCCCACCGGCAGCTCCTCCACGCCCCTCCTAGCAATGCTTAGCTGCTCCCGGACCTCAGTCCACTCCTAAGTTTTTGAGTGTCACGTATCAAGCTATAGGTCTCACTACGCGCCCATGGCCTCATTTGCTATGTCAAGCTGCTGCTCCGCTGTGCCTTTGCTTGGGTCCACCCCTTCCTAATATAGTCGTGGAGGTGGGGCACTCACATCACTTCAGTTATGGGTCCATATGTGCCTCTATCTGCCTTCACTCGAGCTGCTGAATCCCGAAATCACTCTGTGACTGCCACTTGTCACTTCTCCTTGCTTCCTCTACCGTCACCGTGGAATTAGAGTTGTTGTGACCCATAACTTTCATTGTCCAGCTTGCTTCGCCTTGTGTATATATATACATGTCCCTCTAATGGCTTCAGGTTGTCTCATCGGGCTCTGGACCGAAGTTCCGGAGCAGCCTCTCATTGAAAATGGGGGCAAGCTCAGTCCGCATGGGTTTGAGCCCAAGCAGCCCTCATAGGGCTGCAATACAAGGCGGATAACTCAAGCCCTTTGCTATATGGAGGGCTGCCAATTCGGAGGCTTCAAAGCCTTGAAGCCTCAGTCTGCTGCTGGAGGCAAGAGTCACAGCCAGACCTTAAAAAGGCCTGAGCTACACTCTCTTGCTGTGGTTATGGGTTGAAGAATTCCCAGCCATGGTCACTATGTTTTGTTTTCTCCACCGTGGTCTCCCACATTAAAAATAGGCAGCCAAATGGCTACAGCTAACTCCTGGACAGCCATTGGCTGCCTTTTTTCTGTCTGGCACGAGTTCTGAGGGGTGCCAGCTCAGTGCTAAAGAACAACTCGTTATAATCGCGAGCTAAAATCTCGACAGGCTTAGAGCGGGATGCAAAAAGTACCCTGATTTTGGCGATTTTTAATTAAAATTTCGTCAAATAAAAGAATCTGAAAAAATTCATGCGCGTGGCATAGGTGCCCACCTACTCAGAGAAAATTTTTCAGAGCGAACAAAAATCATTTACGCCACCAAAAAATATAGGCGCAAACTGCGTTATACACATTTTCTAAAAATCTTGATCCACTTTTTTATTTATTTTTATTTTTTTTCTTTTTTCTTTTCCCTTTTTGCCCATTGGCCTAACAGCGCCCTTGGGAAGGCTGTGGCTCCAAGGCCCAGCCATGAACTATTGAAATGCAGACCAGAGTCCAAATCCAAATGGATTCAGGGCATGGTGGGGTTGTGCAACCTCATGAAAAATGACCCTCACCACCCTACTCACCAGATGTGAAAAATGGAAACGAGTTTCCCCTTTTCCCACGGGAAGAAGCAGTGCCTTGTTAAGCCGTGAGGCTGCTGCTATTTCAAATTTCATAAGAAAAAAAAATCATGTCATCCCTGCGTAGGTCATGCTACTCTCTACGCGGCTGGTTTTCAGCCGTGCGATTTTATCTATCGCACGACCGAAAATGGCCGCGTCATAAAGTTGGGCTGCTCCAAAAGGAAGGAGCTAGCTCAGTGGGCCTATTGGCTTCGATCCCCACATCTGCGGTGTATCAAGCTGGTACTTTACCTACTGGGCTAGCTCCTATTTCACATCAGGATAGGAGCAGGCCTCATATATGAAAGGCTATAATGGCCAATAGGCAATCTATCTACGGCCTTGCAGGCCTCGCCTACATGAGGCCTTGAGAACTTGCCTACTTGTAGCCTAGCAGGCCTATCTTGCCTGTGGCCTTGCAGGCCTCACCGGCTGGTGGCCTAGCAGGTTCTACCTACTGCCACTTCCTCATGGATGGCAACCTATCCATGGCTCCGGGGCCACCCATCGGGTAGGCCTCGGCATAGGCCTGTTGGCCCTCCCCTTGGCTCGAGGTCAACTCGGTGGCCCTTCCTATTCCTCTCGCGCCCCTCCTTTCTAGCCTACTTAGGCCTTGAATCGTGCGGCTTAGTAGCCACGCGACATTATTTTAGATAGAATAGGTTTAACTTTAGCGTTCCCATGTCCGCGAAACATTGTCATTCACATCTGTTATTCTCGGACGCTACATGCGTGCGGACAAAAGCTCGAAAACTTTTAGTTCCTCAGTCATGGGTCAGGTCTGAATAAACTTTTGGCAAACGTCGGTCTTATCAAGTCTTTTAACCGAACGAAAAGTCGGACTGCGTCCGAGGTTTAAAATCCCCGGCGAATACCCTTGTTAGGGTATTTGCCCCGACAGCATTCTGAGACCCCATTGAATGACTTCCACGTCATTCATCCTATATTAACAAATAATATAGGTTTGTCTGGATTCTTATGGAACTCCTTTGTAAAAATACTAACAAAATTATCCCATATATAATTAGCCCGAAGCTTATACCAGAATCCGTGTCGTTCCCCCGGTAGTCTAAAATTCACGATCTATGAATGATCTTACTGAGCGATGTTCCCGCCGCTCTTCATCAAGATAATAATAGAAACTGCATAAGATTTTAATAGATACCTTTAATCAATCAAGCAACCATCCGGGACGAAGTCGGGGAGTTTTTACCAATATTCAAGGAATGTCACTCTCTGTCGTTCACTATCCAAATAGAAATTAGGATTCTTACGAAATTACCACGTGAAAGCAACACTTAAGAAACTCAACAATTCAACAAACATTCGGAACACAACTGAAATTCTCACATCAACATTCAACAATAAAATTGAATTTTAATCTTTAGAAGTCTTACAATTCACTCACTCGACAGGATCATTCCCCTGTAGGTCTTTTGACAGGATTATTCCCCTGCAGGTCCTTTCACAGGATCATCCCCCTGCAGGTCTTTCAAAAGGAAACAGTCACATCATAACTGAACCAATTTTTCAATTCAACAAACATGCTGATTAAGACAAGTTCCTTGTCACAGAACTATTCCCCAGTTTACTGATAGGAATGATTCCCCGGTTGCTGATGGATTAACCTCCCAATCCACTGATGGGAACGAGTCCCCAGTTGCTGATGGAAGTCACTCCCTAGTCTGTTGATGGGAACCAATCCACATTGTACTGATTTGAATTACTTTCTAGCTTTCTGATGGGAATGACTCCCCAGTTGCTGATGGGAATGACCTCCCAGTCTACCGATGGGAACAAGTCCCCAGTTGCTGATGGAAGTCACTCCCCAGTCTGCTGATGGGAACCACTCCCTAGTCCACTGATAAAATCGAGTTGTGAGATCATCCTGTTATAGGTCTTTCACAGGCTTAACCCCCTGCGGGTCTTTTTCATTCCATCGAATATGGAAATGACTCCCCAGTGGCTGATAGGAATGACCTCCGAGTCCATTGATCGGAACAAGTCTCAAGTTGCTGATGGAAGCCACTCCCGAGTTTGCTGATGGGAGCTAATCCATGGTCTTTCACAGGCTTAACCCCCTGTGGGTCTCTCATTCCATCAATATGGAAACGACTCCCCAGTTGCTGATGGGAATGACCTCCCAG
>BFEA01000034.1:1356984-1367780 GCA_003427395.1 Chara braunii
TCCCCCCTCTCTTCTTCTTCTTCTTCTTCTTCTTCTTCTTCTGCTTCTTCTTCTTCGTCGTCTTCTCTATCTTCCGCATGTTCGCTTACATGTGCTGTTGGTGAGGTATGCCTTTCTTCATGTTTCGTGATGCTGCAGCTACCCGTCTGTCAACGTTTGCAGAAATCCAGGTACATTGTTATCGATGTCTGCTGAAGTCCGTGCTTGCTGAAACCCGCCACTAACACCACCACCACCACTAACACCACCACCACCATAACCTCCCAAACCCACCTACCCCCCACCCTTGAAATGACCCCCCAAAGAAAACTTCTTTGTTCAAAGTTTGTTTGTGGATTCGTAGAGATCTCGGCGAACGCAGTCCAACCATATTTTCAAAGAAGAGAAAAATAAAAATTCACCCACTTTTAGGCCCAACCGAAATTCCGGTTGGACCACCGGTGTCCAACCGGCCTGGTTGGATCTCGTCCGGTCGAACGAGCCGGTCGTCGGCACAGCCTAGAATTTTTCTGATATTTTTCTTGAAAAGATCACGACCTTTTTTTCCTTTTTAAAAAAAAAAAAAAATCTCCAATCTATTTGTGGGGAGCAACACATGCTGGGAATCGGGCCAACGTCCTATATCAAATTGTACAAATCTTTTGAAATACCGGGGTCATTACCCGGCTTCGGCTGAGAAAACGTCTAAGAACACTTGAGGTAATTCAGGAAGCATGGGAGTACGATAGGACCTCCCTAATGGTCAATTAAGGAACTACTCATGCAACACAACCCACGGAATACCTAACGCACCTTTCCAAAGCTCTCCAACAGTCTTACTCTCTGCCAACCTCTTTCAGGCCTCACACCCCCACATCCTGCTGGGTTACAGGGCAACACGACTCGCCCCAGCTCCGTCCAACGTCATCCCAGCAGCAACCCTTTGTTATCCCATGGAATGCCCACCCCTAAGCATCCCCAGATCTCTCTACCAGTCCTCATGCCTCATGCTCCTGCATCAATAGGTTATAGGGTAACACCCCAGCACCTACCAGCGTTGCTCTGGCATCGAACAGCCGCAGATCACTGAGTATATCTGCATCGAAGCCACCTAAGATGAGTTGCTAGGCGTTTCCATAGTCCTAATCCATTCTTAAGACCACCAAAGCCACCAAAAACAACCAACTTAAATAAACCAAGAACCAACTGAGATTATCCGAAGGTTTATACCAAGAACCACCTGCCCTAGTGTCTTTCATCAGCCCACCTTATCCGCCTCCGTCCTATACCCCAATACTCAATCTTTACCAGGCCTCATACCCCCAACTGCTAGGTTGCAGGGTGACACGACCCATCCCAGAAAATCCCCCACCTCCTATTCTATTATTATCTGATGGTAATTCTCTATGTCTACTCTTCATTGCTAATTTCATTATGTATCATATTAATCCATATAGAATTGGACACTAAAGAAAAGGCTCGAGGCGAATGAAGAGTGATATAGGTAATGAAATAAGAAATTAAATTTATTTATTCAATTTTATTGAATATAGGGTAGCCGACCTGCCCCGGCTCCGGCCAGCTTTGACCAAGTACCAGCCCACAAACAGACACTAGAGTGCCTTCCACCCTTGACAACTCCCCAGATCTCTCTACCAGGTCTCATGCCCCCGTACAGCTCGAGTTACAGGGCAGTGCAACCCAGCCCCAAAACCGACTAGTGTCGTTCTAGCCTCGTGGCCTAATCTACCGATCCTCAAATTTTCATAACTCTCTGTAAATTCTTCTGAGCGCGAAAATCACCAAAGTTGCCGCATTGAAATTGAGGGACTAGGCACGCCTTTTCGGCCTTCGTTCGCCTGAGATCACCAGGAGGTCTACTTCCTGGTGGCGGAGGGAGTGGTGGTTTAAGCCACCAGTACCTTCTGAAGCACTTCTGTGAACCTTTTCTTTTGCAAGACACCAAACCTCTTTGTTTTGTGTTGATCGAGGTTGTGACAAGGAAAGAGATAGTGGAAGACCAAATCTTCAACGCGGGAGACCGGTACTTCAACCTGGAGTGTTTCCTTTTATTTATTTTTAGTATTTTTTTATGTTTCATTTCCCATTTTTCCTTATCCCGTATGCAGGGCTGTTACTACGGGAAAGGGTCTTCACTCAACCAGTCACCACCAGCACAAAAGCCGACAATCATGGCACATGACACTTATTTCTTCCAGGACCATGTCGCATGCAATGCACAACAGGCAAAAATGTTGTTGGTGTATCTTTCCACATTCTTCCAGAAGGTTCACTCACATTTTGCACATGGCGAGTGGTGCGGCAAGGCCATTTCTCGATTAATGCGTTGACATCATTGCATAGAGTCATGCTCAAGTTCTCTGTGCTGGGACACCTACCAAATGAATATTCATTCCGTTTTTTTTTTGGGGGGGAAATGACAAGGCACCAAAGGGCCGTTCAACGAACAGCCTCGCTGCTGCAGACATGCACAAAAGACAAAATATATCTAGCAATATTTTTCTTTTCTTTCTTTTCTAGTTCGGACCATTTATCAATTTATGCGTGTCGTCCTTGCTCCGAGTCAGGGCCATGCTAATCTTCTATGTATCTGGCCGTTTTCCCGAGGAATGTCCATTTCCATTTTTTTTTTGAATTGTAAGGCAGCAAGGCCTGTTCGACCAGTAGACTTGTTACTGCGAGCACCACATGCGCACACGACAGTATCAAGCTGTGTTTTTTTGCTGTATCTTTTTTTTTTTTCTTTTTTCTAATTCATAGCATTTCTTGATTTGTGCATTTCATCCTTACTAAACGCCATGCCAATCTTCTTTGTATCCGGTGTCGAGCGCATCGGCCCTCTCCTTTTTGCAAAGCGCGAGAGCCCTCCCGACTATGTCACGCAGGAGTTAAAACAAAAACAAAACCCAGAGACAACTTAGAACAATGCATAAATAATACCGCGAACCGTTGAGACGAACGTGGTTGCACTGCCCCTTCGCCGCTCTAGCCGAGTGCGCGAACTGTACATCCCGCGGTCCCCTACGACATGATAGGTTCTCGCACGACAGATCTTACCTTCCTTAAGGGGTTGTCACCACCCTCAAGGGCATATCCCTACCGAGCTACTGACCCACGTGCGAAGGCTTTTACATGCCATTGCAGAGGTAGTTCAGCCGATGACGTTTACTCGCTCGCTGGAGTATAGGTACGCTTGGTTAACGCCAAGTGGACCCGAACGTTGTCCGTCCCCGATGGCGCTGACCTCCTCGGTACCAACGAATGTCGGTCGACTAGGACAGTCTCAACCAAACGTGAAACCCACAATATAATCCTAATCCCTTTATAACTTTCTGATCGCAAAATAAATAAATAAAATCAATACACTTTACATCCAATCACACAAGATTGGATTCTGACTTGATGAGATGATCTGACAAAGTTATTACCTCCGGCCTATATGACTGAAGATACTATTATTCCGCCGCTTCCAAGGCGGAGGCTCGCTATTGACGGAAGATTAGGAAGGACATCCTCACCTTTAACTTACGGTTGGATCTATAGACACATATTAAACCCTGCCAGGAATGACTTCTGCAAATAAATTTCACTGCTACCATGCATATCAACAAGTGATCTGGTTCGTGGCCAAAGTTTGAACTCTCGGTTCGACTATACCTCTGTACCATATGCAACTTGCCTGGAGGAAAGTACAACGAATAAAAATTTTGTTGGTCGCTTTGTCCTCCTAGACAATAATTACTCTTTCTGTTCCACGAATGATGAAGTATCCATCTACATCATTAGATCATTCAAAACAAAATCGCAGTCGATATCACTGCGCAAAGGGAACCATCACCTTCATGTCCTACTTCTTCTTGCGAACTGGAGCTCCTTATGTCTCCAACCTTTTATTTTAACGGTGGAACCTAAGGTAACCACCCGCAAAAAAATAAATTAACCCCTCACGTCATCCAGGACCCGTCGACGATTGGCTAACATTTCTCTAACCCTCTAGAAAGTGGTCTGTGGATACTCATTCCCCTTGCCCGAGCCTGAAGACTCGGATCTCAGAGTTTGGGCCGTCACCACCGAGTCGGCAGAGTACCACCCCTGATGAATCGGGTCCACTCCAAGTCGATAACAGAGCTGGCTCCGAAAGCATACGAACCCCCGCCTTGGATGCTTCCTAGAGAGAAAGAGTGTGTCCGCCACGAGTAGGTTTATTTTATTCCCATTATTTATAACTTTTGGGTAACTTAGATGAAAAAAAAATTGAAAAAGATAGACAACAAGAATCATTTGGACAGGTGTAGGTAGATAAGGTCGTTCGGGATAGAAAAAGTCAATCATGAGGAGAAAGTTAAATTTGTTTGCCCTTA
This sequence comes from Chara braunii, assembly GCA_003427395.1. Lineage (NCBI taxonomy): Eukaryota > Viridiplantae > Streptophyta > Charophyceae > Charales > Characeae > Chara > Chara braunii. The sequence goes on from BFEA01000034.1 coordinate 1,361,346, forward strand.
TCTGCTTTATTTCAGTTCAATTCATTTTGTACTGTACACAAAAATTAGAGTTTTTCAAAACGTCGAATCATTTTTTTTCCGCATGCAGGTGGGTGAGAGGTAAAGAAAGACAATCCTTTTATTTTTTCCTTAACGGGCATAATCAATCTCCTTTGCAAACATCATTTTACCTACCTACACAAAACGCAAAAGAAACAAGTGCAAAAGAACCAATACAAATTCATACTCAAGTCAGACCCTTCCATTCACATGCATGACTTGCACAACTCTCCTCTGCCTTTTCTTTTGAACATTCAAAATGAACAGGGTCAAGCAAAGTGCGGATTCACACATGTGTGAAAAGAAGTCTGAGCCATTCAACTGACCTCGAGTGAAGTTTGGTCCGGCCCACTCAAGAAGACCGTATATAATCACGTCGCTTGACGAGAAGGTCGTCACAACAAGTCGCCAGCAAAGTGATCCACACCACTCTCTAGAACGATCGCTTGTCGCGACACCCTCTCACACACAATCACCTCAACAACTTGACAACGTCTCAATGCCGCTGTCACAGCGTCACTGCGGCGCCACGCTCACCACTTTCAAGCGTACCACCACTTTAGCAGCACCTTCCCCGTACTAATGTCCAGCCACCGCTTTATGGAATCAGTGCAAAAATATTGCTGCCACCGCCGTGAAAACCCGGCAGCGCTTTCGCACCACTGCTGCTAACCAATGCCGCCGCCGTAGAAATCCAGCAGCGCTTCCGCGTCGCTGCCAAAATCTCAGTGCCGCCGCCGCAAAAAATCGGCAACACTTCCACGTCGCTGCCAAAATCTCAGTGCCGCCGCCGCAAAAAATCAGCAGCGCTTCCGCGTCACCGCCAAAAAGCGTCGCCGTTGCCGTGCCAAGCGAACAGCATCACCCCAAAGTCACTCTAAAATGGCTGCCGACGCTGCGCAAAAATGGCAGAGTCTCCCCTGCACCACTTGCCGAGGACCTGCTGCGAACAATAGCATCTCCCGCTGGCACCATGCAGCCTGAGGGCTATGGCAACCTCTCCTCTCCTCTCTCACTGCAGACCTCCACTCCACTCCTTTTACTTGCTGACCCTCACTACTCTGGCAGCATAACGCTGCTCTCCACGCCACACTCAATCAGAATGTGGGCAGCACCTCAACTGAGTGAGGATGCTGCTGGCCAACCCTGCTTTTATAGCCGGGCTGGAGTGGTGGGCACCCACTTGAGGCTCAGCCAAAAAACGGGGTTGAGCCTAACCCTCGATCTGAACTTCGATCGAGGGTTGGGAATCTTGATGTTCCACTAGGAACATCAAGTCCCTGGCTTTGGTTCTGCACCTGGCCACCATCCACGGCCAGGTGCAGTCCAAAATGGCAACACCAAGCCATTTCAGGACTGCATGCTCAACTGAACAGGCGCAGTCTCATCAGCCCCTAGAAACTTCTAGGGGCTGCACCTGTTCCACGGTCACGGCCACATTCTCCCTTTTTTTCTTCTTTGAAAGGGTCAGCTCCTTTTTCAAACGAGCTGCCTCCCTTTCACTAAGTCATTTAACAGAACCGAACTAGAGTCAAGCTTAAACAGGGGCTTAGTCCCCTTTACCCCTTACGTGCGCCCGTACCTAGGCGCCAATGCTGCCAGGGTCGGGCGCGCCACGAAACTGCTGCCCGTCTCAAAGCAACGGGTGCAGGGTGGTGCTGGAACAAATAGGCGTTCAAGCAACCCACACAATCCAACAGGGAAAAAAAAAAAAAAAAAAAAAAAATCCAAAAAGAATCCAAAAAAAACTCACCTGAAATGGATGCCCATTCGCAACGGGCGCAAAACAGGCTTCAGCCTGTTCAACAAACCAGAGAGAGGGGGAAGACACTGTGCCGGTGTACACTTCCTGGATCTAACGGAAGATTCATTCGATTTTGCTCATCCTACCAATGGAAACAGAGGAAGGTCAACGGCCAGGTAAGCCCCCCCCCCCCTTTTCCCTTTCTCTCTCTCTCTTTCTCTCTCTCTCTCTCTCTCTCTCTCTCTCTCTCTCTCTCTCTCTCTCTCTCTCTCTCTCTGCAAGGTCGCGCCCGCACATCGTGAATCGAGACCACCCAAAGCGTGTGCAGAGAGTCCCTCGTAACTCGTGTACAAGGCCCTAAGACCCGCCCGCATGTAGCCGCACTTTGTGGCAAATTCGTCCATTATCGATGGATGATACCCAGCCCGTTCGTCAAACACGAACAGGCACCTCTAATAAAATCACAAGAAAAAAAAAAAGGAGATCTAAGGAAAATAACGAATCCAAAGGGAAAAAGAAAATTTAAAGCAAATCTTCAAAAATCTAAGAAAAGTAAAAAAAACAAAACAAAAGAAAACGAAACTTACCTTCTTAAGAAAATGGCCGCCCGTCACTTCGGGCGCCTGCAACGAATCTGGGGACTGTAAGTCTACAGTCACTTCAGGTAGCGCCACATGGCGGTTCTTTTAGACTTTTTTTTTTCTGATTATTTTTCGTTGGCTTATGCCAGCGGCTTGTCACTTCCTCGTGGCTTTTCAGCCACGAGTCGTAACAGCCAGACCCAAGTTCGATCCCAGTCGAGATCGCGGAAGAATTTTGGGTCATTTCTCGATTTATGCGTGGCATCCTTGTGCAGGGGCCATGCTACTCTTGGCGCGGCCTATCTCGGTCGTGTGATCTCAGCGATCGCACGGTCGAGATGGACCGCGCCATCCACAATGTGACATAGCTCCAAAAGGAGCTATGCTCAATAGGATGCAACATTTCAGGTTCGATCCCAGTATCCGCCCGGTACGAGTCACGTATAATAACCTACTGGGCTAGCTCCAATCACGACAATAATAGGAGCAACTCTTCTATAAGAAGAGCTTCGCTCCCTCTCTATTCCCCCCGCCGTGGCCTTGCAGACCCTGCCTGCCTGCGGCCCTGCCTGCCTATGGCCCGGTAGGCCCCGCCTGCCCGTGGCCTTGCAGGCTCTGCCTGCGTGTGGCCTTCCCATGGATGGTTGTCCACCATAGCTCCGAGGTCCCCCAGCGGGTAGGCCTCGGCATTGGCCTGCTGGCCTCCCTTGGCTCGAGGTCAACCTCCGCAGCCCAGGAAATAAAACCCTTCTTCCCTCTGCGTTGCGGTCCTATACCCGGCGTATCCATTCTTTTTAGCCTACTTAGGCCATGAATCGCGCGGCTTATCAGCCACGCGACATTATTTTAGGTAGAATAGGTCTAGCCCCAGCGTTCCCCCACGTCCGCGTCCCCCTGCGGCCTTGTCAGGACCCGTGGACGACAGGTTGTACTGCCGAATACCGCTATTTCGGTCGGACGTCAACGACGTCAAGTTCTAAAAATTTAAGTTTCTCAGTCATAGGGTTGGCCTGAATAAACTTTGGCAGCGTCAGTCTCATCAAGTCCTTCAATTCAACGAAAGCACCGGATAGTGTCCGACATTGAAAATCCCCCGACAATGTCTGGGTGTTTGCCCCGACACCGGGCACTTTCCAACACCACATTCACTCGATGTTGGCACACGGGGATAGTAAAGCAGTTCAACAATCTGCCTCTTTTTTTCCAGAAACTGCAGCCCACCTCACTCACCATTCGGAGAGGGTGTTCATTTTCTTACTTTTTTTTTTTTTTTGGTTATTTTTTTATAAGCAACACTATATTCGCCTTTCAATCTTTTAACATCTTTCAAATTGGTTCAATTCACCTTCACTACCTACCTACCACTTACTCCTAAGGCTTATACAGGGGACCCCTGCGAACATAGCTCTCTTCTTTATTCCTTCTATTTACTTTTGGTATTCTCTGGTCGCTCATTTTCATTTTTGAAACGAGCGACGACCCACACTAGTCTCGAGGCTCTACCAACCTCCGCCGGGCCTGCTGACATTTTCCATGAATTCAGGAACTGAAAAAAGTTTGGCTGGGATGGTTAATGGTGTTTAACCAACCCTCTACCCACTTCCTGGAAACTGCCCTCACTGTGAGTTTGGGCAGGTTTTTGGGGAGGTCGTGTAACCGATGCCAACCGGCAGGCGTACTGTCTTAACCCAAAACAAACGTACTTACGTTCTATTCAACATACCTCAAAAAAATGGATTTCGTGCAATTACTGATTCTTTCTCGAGAGCGTATGGATATAACATACATACGTTGTATTCAATATTTTGCAAACTTCAATTTTTCAAAAAGCTAAGAAAATTCCTAGGCTACCAGCCGGGCCGTCCGCATCACCCTATTTCCCGGGTGGCGCGGCTGTGCAGGGAGGAGGAAAGGTCCTAGCAATAAAATAAAGTAAAATAACAAATCAAAAAAATGATTTAAAAATCCAACAAAAAAATTGTGCTATGCAGAAAAATAAACTGAACAACTTCTGCCTCAGGGTCACATCTCAATTCTTTACCAAATTTAAAATAAGAAATAAAATTTCAAAATAATTTTTATTTTTTTATTTTTTTATTTGCTTTTGGCCCGGCCGGGCAAGTGGTCCAGGGCCACTCTGGTAGCCTAAGAAAATTCCAGAAAAAAAAAAGAAAGTTGTACAACATTGCAATACAAACAACTTTTGCCTGAGGGACATGTTGAGATTCACAACCAAATTTGAGAAACAAATAAGAACAAGAATAAAAATATCTTCCGAGGGCACTTTGCAGCATTTTCCTAGGGAGATATCCCGGGTGCCCAGGTCCCGACGTCACGCCCGGTTTGGCAACCGGGTGACCGGCCGTGCATGACCCCCGGGCATGGGCCTGGGCAGCCCCAGCGGAAAAGAATAAAAAATAAAAACTCAAATAAAATCTGAAAGAAATATATCTCGTGTAGAATTGCAATACAAACAACTTCTTTTTTTTCAAAGGCTAATTCTTTAAGCCCAACCAATTCAATTACCTGTCAAATCCGGACAGGACGGCCTTTCAGGCCTTTTCTATTGTCATTATAGTATTACGGGGAACCCCGTAGCAGCCACATCCATGCTCAAGCCTCCAACGAGGGAACATGAGGGGGCTGCACCCACCAGCAGGTGCAATACCTGCTACAGCAGGTGGGCGATACCGCCCAGGGGTCAGCCGGTAGCATCAGGACCGAGCTTCTTCGATGGGCCAGTCACTGTGCCTCCCCTCCGGTCCCCTCCCCCTGTGATCATCAGAGCAGTCTCTGCTCAATGCCACTCAGGGGGGCCAACGGCCTATCTCTAGGTGGCGGGCGCCAAGCAGCTTGCCCAGGATGGTACATGAGGCCAAGGGGATTGAACCCAAGACCTCCTGAATGCCACTTGCGTGCCTTACCATCTGAGCTATGGCTGAGGGTCACATCAGAATTCGTCGGGGAATGCGCCAAAGACCTCCTGAAAGTTGTATGCTAAAACTCGTTATACAACGTACGTACGGTTTTTTTTTTTCGGGTTAAGACAGCTGTCTGCAATTTCAAAGCGGCAGCTTTGGCGATTTTTCACAGAAAAGTCTTAAAATTTTTGAGGGTGTGTAGATCAGGTCATGATCTGTCCAGGGAAAATATCAGAAAAATAAAAATAAAAACAGTGCTGGTCCACCGGATGGACCGGGGGGGCCTCCTTCGACCGGGAGCTGCCCGGTCGGACCGGCCGGTCCACTGGACCGGCAGGCCCCCAGTTCGAACCAGTGCATTGCGCTGGGAGGGGGGTACCGGGGATTTTTAGGTGTCCCCGTGCCCACCCGGCCTCAGGGAGGCCGCCGCCACCGCCCAAAAAAAAAATCGGGGCCTGTAGGACCCCGCATTTCGACAAAAGCGCGCGGTGGATCTCCACCGCTGATCTTCAGAGATCAGCGGTGGAGATCCACCGTGCGTTTTTGTCGAAATGCGGGGTCCTACAGGCCCCAATTTTCAAATTCGAAAACGCGGCCGATTTTGGCCGCTGATCTGCAGATCGGCGGCCGTTGCGAATTCGAAACGCCGGCTGTAGCCATTCGAAATGAGCCCGTGTGCTCACGCCCGCCGCGACCCCGCCTGCATGGGCTACGTGCCGAGGAGGTCGACGTCGCGCTCATTCGAGCGGACGTCGACTTCAAGCTCCAGCCCCGCCAGCCCGCCATTGCCCCCGCATGAGCTCGCCCTCGGCTTCGCCACTGACCCCCATCACCGCGATACCCATACCGGTAAGCTTAGGTTTTCTTTTTTCTTTTTGGTTCTTCTTCTTCTTTTCTTCGTCTTCTTCTTTTCTTCATCTTCTTCTTTTCTTCATCTTCTTCTTTTCTTCGTCTTCTTCTTCTTCGTCTTCTTTTTCTTCATCTTCTTCTTTGGCTCCTTCTTCTTCTTTGGCTCCTTCTTCTTCTTTCTTTTTCTTCTTCTTCCTGTTCTCCTTGGTTCTTCTTCTTGTTTCTTGTTCTTGGTCCTTCTTGTTTCTTCTTTTCCTCCCGCCATCATTCTTCTTCTTCGTTGTCATCTTTCGCTGGGTTT
>BFEA01000034.1:1522424-1552909 GCA_003427395.1 Chara braunii
CCCAACCCTGCCTTGAAGCTTCTTGGTGTGGCTCTCCCCAGTTGGGGACTCCCTGCTGCAGCGCCCACCAAGGTGATGAAGATGGCTACCACCATAGCCAGGTAAGTACCCTTGGCGCTCCTCCCCCTTCCTTCCTTCTTCCTCCCTCTCTCCTTCCTCCCCAACAGCGCTGCTCCAACCAGCGCTCCACCAGTGTGTCGCCAAACTTGCACACCGAAAAGAGGTCGGGCTCTTTGCCCGGCTGGGAGATATAGCGGCCTGCTTGCCTCTTTGGGCGGTGACTTCCAGGCCGCTCGGCCTTCCAAGCAACCGGTACCTCCTCCGTTCCGGAGGGAAACATCATTGCAGACTCTGATATTGCCCGTACAGGCCCTAGACCCAGACTGGTTGGACTGGTATCCACCTAGACCTAACCTACAACTACTGGGCCTCTAAAAATGCCACTTTTGTCTTCTTCTGCTCGGCCTCCAGTACCCGCGCATCTACCCCTTCAGAGTGCGGTACCGGCCTACCCGCTACTTGAGTGTTTTTCCTGCTGCAATCCCTCAATGTCACGGCCACAGGTAAGTACCGGCCCTGAGGGCCCAATGAACGAGCAAGTGCCCTTGCGGGCCACACACACACTCGGCACTCAGACAGGCACGGCCACACACACACTCAAGCCAACCAGCACTCCGACAGACATGCAGTCCAGCAAGCGTGCACACACAGACTTAGTAGCAAGTGGGAAACTTAGCAGGGCATTCAGTCTATGGGCAAAACTCAGAAATCAGCTGTGTGTTTCAGTCCATGTTTGGACGGGTCATCACAGCATCCTCGAACAAGCTCATAAACTGTACTGAAGAGCATGCTACCACACCTTGCAGACCACTAGGTAATCTGACCCGGATTAGAGTGAGAGAGGCTTGTAACAATGAAGGAGAATGGTCGTGCGTGGTTTGGGCAGATGGCGCTCCTATCAGACAGCTGAGACTGGACCCCAAAATGTGGTCTTGGACAGGCTCAAGGAATTTCTCACAGGAAGCATGGCTCACTGACTATAAATCAGCTGGAGGGTACGAGCTTCAGAGACCAACTAGATCTCCTATCATGGTGGCAACGGGTCGATGGAATCAGGTATCCACAACAGAAGATGTGATCATTAACCGGGATATTACACGATGTTGGGAACAGCTAAAAAAAATGCCCATGCAGAGAGCAGCAGCGTTACTGTGGCTGCTCTCATTGTTGGCTACCCCTTCTGCAGTTTGGCTAGTAGAAAGGGGTATGAAAGTTTCACTGGAATGTAAAAGGTGTCAATGGCCATTTGAATCAACAGTACACCTGTGGGTTTCCTGCCCTCTTTAAGAAGAATTTGGTCATGGTGGCTCATCCACTGGGCCCGCATCAGTGGTCCAGCCTTCCCCTGGGATGACAGCTGGATCCTGTTCGGCGGAGTCCCAGAGGGCATTGCTCTAGACAAAGGCTGGGGTTATGTTGCTCAGTCCATCAGAGCATGCCTGTTTTTGGTTATCTGGGAAGTAAGAAACAAGAGTGTGTTCGGAGGGAGGTTTCTGTCTGATCAGTCAATCAAGGCAGCAGTGAAACTACACATCAGAAGAAGCATCAGGGCCGACTGGAGACATAAGGTATCACCAACAGCACAGAAAGCCGTTGGCATGGTCTGGTTCACAGAAACTTGGACAATCCTGGGGAAGTTGGCCAGGATTCAGGATGGTAAGCTGGTATTGGACGAGTGGTTGGTTAGCGTAGACTAAATACCTGGGCTCCCAGTATGTCTCCGTAGTAGGAGGGTAGTAGAAAGGGTATTTGGGTTTGGAGGGAGTGCCACGGAGATTTAAGGAGCTAAGGCTCCCCTGCCCCGTGCTAGGGGTAGGTCGCTATCTGGGACTGGTATTTATGGGTGCTGTCTGATGATAAGGGGCTGGTCCCCTCGGGGTGCAGTCCCACCCCGTAAGCGAAACTGGGTAATGCTCCCAGCCCTCCGGGTAGACTGTGAGGACCCCAGCCTCGTTTCAATTTCATATTGCTAATATAAGACTTGGGCACTGGGCCCGTGTTATTTGAAAAAACAAAACAAAAAAAAAAAACGTAGGCAGAGAGGGAGAAAGGGATATATCATCAAACAGAGCTGCCCGGTAAACCGTAGGCAGAGAGGGAGACGAGGACAACAAACGAGGGGCTGTGACAGACTGTTTTGTCGGAGTTTCACTGATTCACTGACTTGTCAGGAGGAACCCTCAACAGTCTGCAGAATCCCCTAACTGATTACACTGTATGCGACAATCCACCTTAACCCCGGTTGTGGTTAAGCATCAACGACTGCCCGACAACTGATACCTTGAGGTGGGCACCAACCACTGCCCTCAAGGTGCCTGTGACAAAAATCAAAGCAGACTATCACTCACCCCACATCAGATGGAAAACTTTACAGACTCCAGGTTCACACCCCATCAGAAACCAGTAAAACACCCACGAAACAAAGAAAGGTCTGTCACAGCCAGAAAATACACTCCGGACCCCCCCTGGCACTAGAGGCACAGCAGCAGGAGGAACTCCACAAAGAAAAAGAGTGCCAACTAAGAAAGTCAACCTTGTTATTGGCATAGACTCACCAAGCCTTCCCATGAAGACGAGATCCTTATTATTTTGAAGATTATAACTTAGAAGCGGGTCTAAGCTGTATACCTGAACCAGATCCTAAAAATAAAAGTCCTTGTAAACATTCACGAGTTACAAGATGCGCGGCCCTGACCACTGCCGCTCGACCTGAAGGGAGAAAACCGTGGCAGGGTGCTAGCGAAGTCGTGGTATATATCGTCAAACAGAGCTGCCCGGTAAACAATAGGCAGAGAGGGAGACAAGGACGACAAACGAGCAGCTGTGACAGACTATATTATTGACGATATACATAGTCACACTGTGAATTGGAGTGCAACGGCGGAAAAAGACAAAACAAAAAAAGGAAAGAAGGAAGGAAAGCTCCGCCTGTTCATCACCTCTTATGTACAAGGAGAGCCACGTGGATGACAGGTTGATCGCTGGCTGCCCCAATCCCCGAGTGTATATATATATCGTCAAACAGAGCTGCCCGGTAAACCCTAGGCAGAGAGGGAGAAGAGGACATACATACATGTATAGCACGACATTCCCGGCTGGATTACTTGTCCGGGCGTGCGATCTTATCTGGGTTTTCAAATTTTTAACGAAACACAAGGATTCCACCCCCCCACAAATACAAATTAACACCCAGTCCGACACCCAAATGCAACCAGTCCCCAATCCCGAATCCCCGCCCCCGAACCTCGGCCCCCATCCATCACTCAGTGTATGAAAATCCCTTATAATTGGGACAACCGCAAACGCAAAGCACCCTCATCATGAGGGAGTCTCCACCATAGAGTGTTGGGGTTGTTACATAGAGTGGATAAGGTAACAAAGAAAAAAGAAAAGAAAAAAAGAGAGAGAAAGGGAAGGCACCGTTTCTCAGATTCTCGGATTCTACCTTGACCGTGTCAAACGGATGACCTACGAGAACGGTGGCCACGCCAGCGGCAATCCCGGCCACATAATCTTTCGTCGCTTCCGCCATTGGGAGTCCGTTGTGAGAGCGCAACTGTGGGAGAGGGAAAGAGGGCGAGGGGATGGGGGGGAGGAGGGGGAGGAGGGGGAAAGGCGGAAGAGGATCTGATTTCCACCAGCGTCAGAGATCGCATAGGCTCATTTCATTTGACCTCGAGGGAGCACTCCGGCAACGGCTGTCTGTATCGTAATTACAACTGCGGCCACGTTTGCCGCCAGAATACAAAAAGCTGAGCTCGATCCATGTAGACCATTGCTCGTCTGTCGTTTCCACTCGACAAGGACGCTTGCTTACACCCGAACACCATCATCACACCCTCCTCCTCCCCCTGCTCCTCCTTTGCCAACATATTATCCTGCAAGAGCACAGCAAAACAACACAGAGACGTACATACACAGAGATGAGTCGGTGAGAGTCCAACAAAACAGTCTGTCGAAGTCACGCTTCCTTTTTGTAGAGTGCTGTTTAGCGAATGCAGAACACACACACACACGAAAAAAAAAGGCAGCGAAGCAAACGAAGAAACAGAAGGCACTTGAATAATCAAAAGCATAGGAACGCAGGGATTCAGAACCCTTTCAATACCTGCCTAAAGAGAAAGTCGAGACTCTTTTCATATCCATCAGGAAGAATCATACAAAACCCTGAACCCTAAATGTCGGTGCAGGCGGCACATCCGATAAGATAGCTGCAGGAAGCAACTGACGCGAACGCTGCCCGCCAAGCACTCCATATTGGATTGCTCCTCGTCAGTTTGGCAGCTTCGCCAAGGTATCTTGATACTTACCTTCGTACCTTGGTATCTTGGTACTTTGGTACCAATGTATCTTGGTACCTTGGTACCAATGTATCTTGGTACTTACCTTGGCACCTTGGTACCAAGGTATCAAAAAGGTACTTACCTTGGTACCTTGGTACTAATGTATCTTGGTACTTACCTTGGTACCTTGGTACCTTGGTACTAATGTATCTTGGTACTTACCTTGGTACCTTGGTACCAATGTATCTTGGTACTTACCTTGGTACCAATGTATCTTGGCACTTACCTTGGTACCTTGGTACTTACCTTGGTACCAATGTATCTTGGCACTTACCTTGGTACCTTGGTACCAATGTATCTTGGTACTTACGGTACCATGGTATCCTGGTCGTTGGTACCAATTTAACAAGCACTCCCCAGGTAGGGGGTCTTTTGGCAGCCGCCTTCATGTTGCAATCTCACCACGCAGTGAGATGGAATCGAACCTACGACAGCAGACCAAAACACAAACAGAAAACACTGGGGGTTAAGCCGAGGGGGCATAGACTAACTGCTCCTGCCATTCGCTCTCCCCCTCTGTCTTGCCCTTGAGGGTAATTAAAAGCAGTATGACACATTGTCTCCACCCCCAAGCGCGGTGCATCTCATATCGTGCGAACCTGCTGGTGCAAACCTGCTCTATGAGCCTCGCTGCACCGCTCACGAACATCGAAAAAAAAAAAGGCAAATGCGTCTTCTTCACGAAGAAGGTGGCAATATACATCGACCACCGTTCGTAGGTGGCGAGTCCATAACTCCCGCACTCGGCATTTTTCACGTTTCATGGCGAATACATCGACCACGGTGAAAAAAAAGGCAAATGCGTCTTCCTCACAAAGAAGGTGAGGCAGAAGGTGAGGCGCTATAAGTTCATAGTTGCCGGTTCTGAGCGAGTGAGTATTGGTAACACGATCAAGTGCATATCTACAGCAGATGCACTTGAGGCGCAGAGGCCCGGCCATTGAATGGAATGAGAGGTAGGGAAAAGGGAAGGTAATTGGCTGACGAGAGAGGAAAACTAGCAGGTTGGAGGGAGCAGCAGGAGCTTGAAGTTTCCTGAAGGGAGGTGAGAGAGAGAGCGAGAGAGAGAGATTCGTTGATGAATCCACTGATTCATTTCATTGGAGAATGAATTGGTGGATTCAATCGATTGATTAATCGATCGCTCTAACCGATTGATCGATTGATTGATTAGCCAGTTGATTGATTGCTTGATTGATCGATTGATTGATTAGTCGGTTGATTGATTGATTGATTGATTGATTGATTGATTAATTGATTGATTGATTGATTTATTGATTGATTGATTGATTGATCGATTGATCGATTGATTAACTGATTGAATGATTGACGACGAAGCAGATGTGAGGAGGACTGCGAGGGCATGTGCGGGATCAAGGAGAGGTGAAGAGTGAAGACGAGAAGCAGGAGTTAATGGAGGGGCTTATTCTCAAGGGGATGCGGAGAGGAGTAGACGGAGGACGAAAGTATATATCGGGGGAAGAATGCACATTCTTTCATTTCATGTTTTTCTATCTATACGCTACCAAATGATATTTTCTAATTATGTATTACTTATTTTATCCATGTTTATAATATAACAAAATGATGTCGTCACCTTCACATGACGGGAAGGAGATGGAGGAGGCTCGCGACTTTAGGTAGGGGAGAAGAGGAGGAGAAGGAAGAGAAGGGCGTTTGTTCGAGCCACAGGATCCGAGCTTGAGGCTGTCGAGATGGTCTTTTTCTCCCATTGGCAGGCATGTTGGGATCGGAGTTGGAGGCTAATCTGGATTGCCTGCTTTTCGGTAGACACAATTCATGGACGCAATTTCCTTGGCGACACGGCAGGCATGCCGGGACCGGAGCATCCACGTCAGACACGAACAAGAAAATAACACGTGGGCGGGGGAGAGGAAGCACATCGACGTCGCGCCACCTGGCATGTCCAGATCGGAGTTGGACATTACGCACGGGATAAGGAGGGCGTGACAGAGAAGAGGGAGGAGGAGAATGACGTGGTGGCCGAGGAGGAGGAGGAGCGGTCCACGTGGCTCCTGAGGAAATGCACGGAATAAGGGGAGAAGGCAGAGAAGCAGGAGGGAGAGGAGAAGACGGGGGGAGGGGGTCATCAGGTGGAAGCAAGAAGGCGAGCTTCGCTACGTCATGCCATCTGGCAGGCCCGTCGGGATCGGAGTCAGAAGCTGATGTGAAGCTGTCCAAGTTCGAGACTGGTTGGCGACGGAGCGGACACGTCGTCGGGAACGAAGACGGGCTTCATCCGCCTTCCACGTTGCCGGGACGTCGGGATAGCGGACGTTTTGCCTTCGTTTCTTTTTAAATCCATACAATTCGTATCATCGTCGTCGTCCATCGATAGAATCTATATGAAGGTATTCCTTAAGATTCGTGGGTACAAGGAGTCGTCCTTAGAAAGATTCGTGGGTACAAGGAGGAGGAGGTGGAGAGGCAGAAGGGTGAACGAGGCTGCGTCATGCCACGTGGCCCGTTCGTCCCGGATCGGCGTCGGAATCGGGAGGAGGGAGGCCATACTCGCACGCGTACTTTTCGCGAGAGAATCTGGCCGCAACTGCGGTTACATCCGTCCTAGAAATCTTATTGTGAGTATGTCCTGAGAGTCGACGACAATGGAGGAAGTGGAGGAAGACGTAAGCATCGGAGTAGGAGAGAAGACAGAGAACATATGAGGGCAGGGGGCTCCGCCGTACCTGCCCCGTAGCTGGGAAGGCTTGATCGTCATTGCAGGCCGACCCGACTGGAAACGAAGACCACGGAACAACGAGGAGGAGGAGAACGACGACGACAGAGCGAAAGATGTGAACATAGACGGCGGATGGAAGACGGGCGTGAAGCGCAGGGAACACAGGGTAGACGGGAAGCAGGAGGCCCCTCACCTTAATCTGCCATGGAAGATCGCGATCGACGACGAATGGAATGACGCTGGAGGGCAGGCCAGTTGCAACCTTCCGAGCCGGAGATGGTCCCAGGTGGTCCCGGTGAACAGCACGAGCAAGCCGTTGATCGGCCGGCCGCGTTGAGGGGCACTCAGGGCATACTCACACGAGGACCAAAAGAACCAAAATCCCAAAATTTGAGTCATTTTTCGGGTCACACTGGAGAGGCTCGCTACCCAAATGCCTAAAACGGTGACCCTTTGAGTGGCGGGGGAACTACCGGTTCGCGAATTAGCGCTAGCGCCGGTGCTGCGCACTCGGCGGGCCTGACCGGCGGTATAGGCTCCATCGAGGAACCCTAGACCGCGGCTCCGTGGTGCTTCGCGTTGACGAAGACCTGTGGTTCTGCCATAGCTGATGTATTAGCGGTCAGATACCCGGCAGGAGTTCCCTCCCCCATCTTCTTTCCTTATCTGTTTATCTAACCTTGATCTATCCCATCTTATCGATTGTCCTATTGCTTGCCCCTAATCTATCTTGAGTAGCACTGTGGCTGAATGGAGGTTGACCCACCTCCTCCTCCTCCCCCTCCGCCTGGGGAAGGAGATGCAAAAGGTCAAGTTCCGAATGATTACCGGCTAGAGGAAGAGTGTACGGAGATGGTTCATGCATGCTATGAGGAAGGTATCCTTCCAACTGAGATTGATGGAGGTATTATGGAGGTCGAGGGAAGGGAGGTGAAGTTTACTCTTAACAATTCGGTGGATGAAGTGAAGGTGAAGTGGCTTAAAACAAGAACAGTTACTGTTATCTTCAGGGAGGGAGCTAGGTTCTTACTGAAAAAGGTGAAGGAAGATGCTATTCGAGCGTACGAAGATGGTTGGATTCGTGGTGACACATTTAGAGCTGAATTCACGCGGGGCCGGATTAAGGTGGAAAGCCCGAACGTGGTTTCATATGTTCCCAGAGCTCAAAGGATCACAGACTGGATGTTGAACAAGAAGATGGATCACATCGATCTGGGCGACACCACCTATCGGATAGACTTCAAACCCTGGATGACCAGGGGAGAAGTACGAGATTGGTGGAGAACTATTGACGAGAATGTTTTCTGGGTAGTGGTTGTGAGCATTCCCTTGGAAGAAAAAGTATTTTTGTATAACCACGTGGAGAGAGTTGTTGGAAAAATTCTCAAGGTTTATACTCCGGAGGCGGACGAGTCAGATCCTAAGCTGGTCAACTTGCGCTTTGACATCGATCCAGACAAGAGGGGGAATATGAAGGACAAGTTGTTGATACAGACTCACCAAGGTGACACACTGGAGATACGATTGGCAGATATGGATACAGATTGGTGTAAGCGTTGCTGTACCTTTTTTCACACAGAGTCATCATGCAGACGTCTTGGTCGAAGGACCCAAGGAGGAGGTCTATCGGCCAACAACAACAATCCCCAGGCCTCGACCACCTCGGGAACAGGAACTGCTCGTTCGGCGTATCAAGGACCTCTCCGACATCCAGGAGCAACAACTCAGCAAACCCCAGGGGTAGCTAGGAACAAGGACACCGCCAGCAGTTAGGGTGCCGCAGTACTTAGGTCGAATCCGATCTTCAATCCGCTACCCGTTCCAGGAGCCAATGCGGGTGTTCAGCAGGGAGTTGCAGGTTTGGTGAATCCGGCCACGAATCCGGCCTGGGCAGCGTTGTCGGGGCAAATACCCTGACAAGGGTATTTGCCGGGGTTTTTCAACGTCGGACGTCGTCCGACTTCTGCGTTGAATTGAAGGACTTGATGAGACCAACGTTTGCCAAAAGTTTATTCAGACACTGACCTATGACTGACAGACTAAAAGTTTTCGAATGTTAGTTCGAACGTGTGTGGTGTCTAGGAGTAATGGATGTGAATGGTAATGCTTCGCTTTTGTCAAAGCCGCCGAAAAATGCGGACATGGGAACGGTAAGCTAGACCTATTCTACCTAGAGTAATGTCGCGCGGTTGTTAGGGCCTGAATGGGCTAAAAAGGGGGATGCGCCGGGTATAGGGCCGCGGCGCAGAAGGAATGGGGAGTTTTTTTTGTCTGGGCCGCGGAGGTTGACATCGAGCCACGGGGCTGATAGGACGATGCCACGCGGCCTGCCAACGGGGTAAGGCCTGCCAGCAAGGTCTGCAAGGCCACAAGCAGGCGGGCAGGGCCTGCGAGGCCACGGGCAGGCAGGGCCTGCAAGGCCGCAGGCAGGCATGGCCCACCGGGCCACAGGCAGGCACGGCCTGCAAGGCCACGATATGGGGGATAGGACAGGGCGAAGCTCTTCATATACAAGAGTTGCTCTTATCACTATCGTGATAGGAGCTAGCCTAGTAGGTTACAACGCCCGACTACTACCCAGCGGACACCGGGATCAAATCCGAGAGACTGCAATTATCGGGCTAGCTCCTTTTGGAGCAGCCTGTCCGTAAGGCAGACGAGCGCGGCCGATTTCGGCCGCATGATCATCAGTACACTAAACAGTCGTCCGTTTTAAACGGCGACTGTTTTTTACAGTTTTTTACAGGAGGTGAGTTCGTTTTGTTTCTCTGTTTTTTCGTTTTAGATTTTCTCTTAGATTTTGTTTTTTCCTCTTTTAGGTTTTGTTTAGATTTTGTTTTTCTTTTTCTTAAAATTTTGATGTAGAGCACCCGTTCGTTTTTGACGAACGGGTCGTGACTCCGACAGACTGTTTCGTCGGACTTCCACCAGCTCATCAGGGGGCTGAGCTCCGACAGTCCATCTCCGGATGGAGTGACTCGCCGAATGCACCTGCCACACAATGCGGCTGCATTCGTAAGGGTCCCGTTGAGAGGGATGGGAAGTCAGAGAGAGAGAGAGAGAGAGAGAGAGAGAGAGAGAGAGAGAGAGAGAGAGAGAGAGAGAGAGAGAGAGAGAGAGCAAAAGGGGGGAGAACTTACCTGGTCATTGGCCCCCTCTACTTTCATAGATAGGATGAGCAAAATCGAATGAATCTCTCGCTAGAACATGGAAATATACACTCCCACACTCTTGCTCCTCCCTGTGTTTTACGAGTCTTCTAAGTGCCCGTTCGTTTCCATGAATGGGCTGCAGACAATCTGAGGCAAGTTTGCTTTTTCTTTTTCTTGTTTTTTTTGTTATCGTTAGATTTTTTTTAGATTTGTTATTTTCTTTATTTTCTTATTTTTTTTAAAAGATACCCCCCCCTAATGTGACGGGTTGTAGGGTTGCGCTCGTCCGTTTAAGAAACGGGCTGCAGCACTCACAGCGCGTCCGAACCTGGCATAGGTTGCATCCGGGTACGGGCGTGAGGGGCAAGTGGGAAAATGCCCCTGTTGAGCTCGACTCCTGTCTGGCCGAAGTGACCCTTGGGCCGCCTGTTCGTCGCTAAGCAACGGGCTGGCCCTCGCAGAAAAACGAGGGAAAAAGGGGAGGGAAAAAAAAGGAAGAAAGAAAAATAACGGAAAAGGAAGGAAAAAAAAAAGGGGGAAAAGAGAAGAAAAAATAACGGCCGCGAACGTGGTCGCGGCCATGGAACAGGTGTAGCCCCTAGAAGCTTCTAGGGGCCGATGGGACTGCATCTGTTCAAGTTGAGCATGCAGTCCTGAAATGACTTGGTACTGCCATTTTGGACTGCGCCCGTCCGTGGGTGGCGGCCAGGTGCATAACCAAAGCCAGGGACTTGATGTTCCTAGTGGAACATCAAAATTCCCAGCCCTTGATCGAAGTTCAGATCGAGGGCTAGACTCAACCCCGTTTTTTTGGTTGAGCCTCAAGTATCTGCCTACCACTCCAGCCCAGCTATAAAAGCAGGGCTGGCCAGCAACATCCTCACTCAGTTGAGGTGCTGCCCACATTCTGACTTGATGTGGAGTGGAGAGCAGCATTATGCTGCTGGAGTGCTGAGAAGCAGCGAGTGAGAGGAGGAGTGGAGTGGAGGTCTGCAATGAGAGAGGAAAGGAGGTGCTGCCATTCGTGGCGGGTATTCGGCAAGCGGTGCAGGGGAAACTCTGCCCGTTTTGCACGGCGGCAGCAGGTCTTCGGCAAGCAGTGTCAGGGAGGCTCTGCCCATTTTGCGCGGCGACGACAGTCTTTTTGTTGATGTACTGCGGGAGCGTTGCGGGAATTTTTGGCGGCAACTGTGATTCTTTCGTAGCAACGGTGAAAGCGCTGCCGAATTTCTGCGGCGACCACACTGGTTTTAACGGTAGTGGAGCGGAAGAGCTGCCAAAATTTTTGCAGCGACGGCATTGATTTAACGGCAGTGGTGGGGAAGTGCTACCATTTTTTTGGCACGGTGGTAGCAACATTTTGGTGGAATCGTGCTGTCGAGATTGGCGGTGGTGTCGATGTTATATTTTTTTATACTGGCAGCACGTCGGCAACACTATTGTGAGGGAAGATTGATGCGGGTTTTGCGTCAATGGAGACAGTTTTTGTGTGTGATCTGACGCTGGTGTTGCGAAGCAACCACGGTACCGGGTTGACAGCGCAACAAGCAGTGGTCCGCCATTATTTTTGTGGCGCGCGGCGGTTATGGTGAAGTTCAGTGTGGCCTAGAAGTTGGGCTAACGCTGATGCATGGTTGGGATTGTACGGTAGTGGTGCGTGGGCCGGTGACATGAGGAGGATGCGGAGTGAGTGCTCGCGACAGTGACTATCGGAGTTGCAGCGCTTGCGGTTTGCGCCAGAAAAACATCCTTATTTTTTGGGGGGGCTCGCGACACATGCAATTTCAACCAGGGCCACCTTTATTTTATTGTCGGTGCGAATACCCTGACAAGGCTATCCGCCCTAGTTTTTGCAAGTGACAGGAAGTAAGTTTAAAGGTCTAAGTATGTCGTGCGAGTCGCGGCTAAGTCTGTTGGGTTACATTAATAGGATGGTTGACTAGAGTAGAGCGTGAGTGGGCGCGCAGTCTTAAGGCGCGAGTGTGATTCCTCCGCTTGATTAGGCAGCCGACTTAGTTGGTCGGCCTAAATTTTTCTACTGGGAATAGAAGTTTTGTTTTTGTTCGGGACGGTTGACCACCGGTAGGCCGACATACGAGGTGGGGGGTAGGGTAATCACGACGCGAGCAGGCAAGCCAACGCGGAGGCCTAGTGACGGCGTGCTTAGTTAGAAGAAGGGATGAGGGTCGGGCTATCCTCGTAGGCCCGGGGGCTGTGCAGCGCCACTTTATATGGGATCCCACGCGGGCTGGTATCAGGCTTGGGCTTAGCCCTATAGGTTACGGTACACGACTCACATGGTGGAGGTGCAGGGATCAAGGTCAGCGGGCGACGGTGCGGGAGCGATGGAATGGCAAAGGAGCTGAGGGGTTGAGGGTCCCACATGACTATCCCCTTTAGTTTTGTTGGGGAAGTGTTGAGTGGTCCCGTCCCCCCATCCCGCCGGCTTCCTTTATTTTCTCGAATTTTAATTTGTTTTTTTATTATTATTTATAAAAGAGTTCTATCCGGGCTGGCATGGGTCCTAGGACCGGCCGCGGACCCGAGAGTAGGACTTGGTGAGAGCCTGTCGCGGCACCGTGCGAGTCGCACGACAGCCTTGGGCAAAAAGGGGTTAAGAGACTAAGCGAACCGATTGTAGTTGGCCCCGCCAGAAACTTCCCGTAGAGTTGGCCAGGTTGGTACACGCACCACGATATTCTGGTTGCTTACGAGCGTGGAGTAAGGCCCACAAGGCTGCCATTGCATGCAGCGGTTGTCGGACCAAGGCTATAGGGGCGGAGGCCAATCGAATTGTCTATTAGCAGGTCCCCTCCGGCCTGCTGCCTGTGTCAATGGAACACCCGTTGTGTTGTCTGGGCTTGTACACTGCCCATGTCAACGGGGTGGACGCGAGTGGGGAGCCGCTGGGACATAGACGTGCAAATCGTTCGTAGGATTTGGCTATAGGGGCGGAGGCTAATCAAATTGTCTATTAGCAGGTTCCCTCCGAAGTTCCCCTGGGATAGGTGGATCATCCGGACAGTGCCGCTACGCTGAGTGAGAAAATGGCCGCTACCGGGCACGACACGGGCAAGAGGTATCGGGAGTCACTCTGCAGCTAGCAAAGGCGAGGGGGCGCAGCTGCAGAAGGACAGGTGGAGACGAATCCGCGACGGGGCGCAGTCCTATCGGGTTGAAGAACAAAGGGGAGGATGCATCGATGGCCAGACAACGGGGGAGAAGGTAGTGAGCAGGGGATTGAACCAAGGTGGACAACTGAGGCGGATGTGTGCGTAAGTGGAAAGGCAGTCGGGCATGGTGAAGTAATGAGGAGAGGCGAAGTGCGGAGGTAGCGAGCAGGCCGGCCAGGGGGCGAATGCAGCAAGGAAAACTGCAACAGAAAAAAAAAAAAAAAAACCTGGACGCATTTCCCGCCAGATGCATCCGGAATGGAGATGGCAGGGAGGTAAGTTGGGCACAGCTAGAGGATGATAGCTCGCTCCATCCTTCACGTAATCGGGCGAAAGACGAGTGGAAATGAGGGTTTTTCGGGCCGGCGATTCCCAATATGGGTTCGGATTAGTATAAAAGTTAGTGTAATAAGAGTTAGTAGGAGGAAATGGTGCGCGAAAGAATGGCAGGAGCAGAGATGACGAAGGCAAAAACGATGTAGCATCCCTATTTTGGGATGGATTTCAGTTAACTAAAAGTCGATTCTGCGTTTTTGAACCAAGGCGAACATGAATCTACCGTTAGTTTTGGCAGTGGGTTAGTAGGATGAACGGTAGTAAAGAGGGGAGCTGCGAGGAATTATGGAGGAAACGAGAAGTGGACAGGGAGTGAACCCGTATGGGATTCTGCGACAGGTACATGCGGGGTATGGGTGACAGAGCAGAGTATGGCGGGGCTAAGCAGGGCGCAACAAAGAGGGAGCGACGCACACGACTAACGATGGGGGATAGGCAACGAGGGGACTGCGCCAGTAGTAAGAGACAGAGTGCTGATGCAGCGAGCGCAGTGAGAAAAAGTTGAACCTAGACGGTATACCGCGCTATGTGCACTTAGCAGTGAAGATGGCAGAAAGTAGGTGCAGGGGCAGGCAGAGAAAGCGATGGCATGGCTGTTTCTTCGTAGATCGGGGTGGAGAAAGGTGTTAGCTAGGCGTTCTGTAACCAGGCGAAGCAGAATCTGATGTTAATTTTAATAATAAGCTAGCGAATCGAAAGTTAGAAAGGAAAAATTATGCACCACGGTATCGGAAAAAGAGATGGGGAGAGGATTCGAGATCAAAGATCGCGTCCATTACTCGATAGAACGGGCGGGCGAAAGTGATAACCGAAGGTTCTAAGGTCGGGCGAGTCGGCTGGGGAGGTTAGTGTTGAGGATGGGTTAGTAGGATAGGAGCTAACAGAGAAAGATAGTGCGCAGAGGCAGTAGAAGGGGAGGTATGGCAGATGTGGGAAGATGGATATTACCCTCGACTCCCAGTGGAATCAAGCGGGGATGATGGCTAGCTTGAGGTTCATAGCCACCGCGACTCGGAGTATGACGACATCGACGAATGTAGCCTCGAAAGCATAGGCTGGATAGTGCAACGAGGTTGGGTTGTGTGGAGGAGGAGGGGGCTATAGGAAGCAGAATGAACCTACCCGCGTTCTGGTGGAGGGTTCATTTCGACCTTTGTTTATCGAACTGGTGGCAACAACCTCTATCTAGCTCTCTGCGTACACGGCCGGACCGCAGCATATACTTCCGTGTCCTAGCGGAAGTTTCAGTCGGAATTGTGGATCTTATCAGCAAGAACGAGCGTGAGGCCTGCGAGAACAGAGACGTATCTATTGATTGGTGTGTCTGAGTGCGAAGGGGGCATCGAGACATCCTATGGGTGGAAGACTCTCCCTCCGACGAGCACGCACGTACACAAGCATGGTGTTATGGGCTATGTGCTCATTGCTCAGTCCATTGATATTACGTAGTGCTTGCAACTATGATCAATAGCCGGTGTGCCAGGTATACTAAAACACTGCAGCATGCGATAGGTGTGGATAACTACTACAGACAGTGAGCGGAACAGCAAGGGAGGCAACGAGCAGCCGGGTTGGAACTAAGCGCCGCACACAGAGAAATAGAAAAAGCGAGGGGAGGATGATGATGTAAGACATATACCCGGCTTGGCAGTGGTTTACAACGTCGACATCTTCAGGCCCTCAGGGGTTGCTGACGACGTCAACAGGATACGCTGCCAACTCGTAGGCTATTGGCGACTGTGCTGTAGCAGCCTGTGGTTGCTATTGACGGGCTGGGCTATTATAGCGTATACTGCGCTTTGCTGTGTATGGACAATGCACTTACTGTGCACTTTGCTGAGTTGCTGAGCATGCTGTCGAGCCTTGCGGACTTCACCGTGTGCTACTGTATGCTGCACCTGCAAGGCTGTTGTAAGGAGCTAGGGTCTTATTGCGTTTGCATTAAGCATTGTTGCGGAGCTGGCTGTTCAGTACGACTGATGTGTATGCTGCTTGCCTTGTAGTACTGAGTTGAACAAGAGCACAGGGTAGGAGGCGCACTCTATTCGGAAGCGGTCGCTTTAGGGCTGAGGTGTGGGGTCTTAGCCAGACATGAGGAAGTGTGACTTGAGGGTGTGATTTGGTCGACGAGTCCAGTTGTTGCTGCGAATTGGAGAGTTGTCAAAAGGTCGACAGTGGATAATTGACTTCGGTTTGACCAGGCTGTTACGCACTTCGGCCACCATTGGAGGACCCTCATGCGATTGAAGATAGCAAGGCCCTCTCTCGCGAGCCTGAGTGCACCCTCCTTGGATCTGAGAGTCTCAAAACCTTCCTCTATCTGCCCTTCTTACTCTAAGTCTAGTCTGTTGGTTCCGAGAGGAAGGCGGCAGGCGGGATTGCAACCCGTAGGACCGCAACAAGACTCTGTGGGGAGTCAGCCCACAGATTGCGGGAGCTCTGTCGGAACCTAGACGAGGTTCTGGAGGCAGGGAATCATCAGGTAAATTATCTCTATCTATATAACCCACTACACCCATGTTTGCCTATCCCGTGTAGTCTGATTGGCGTATGCATGCATGGCCGTATGATTTTTATTTTCTCTTCAGGACATAACCAGGCTAAGTAAAGGAACGCATGTATAATGTCAGTTTCAACTTCTTTGTTTGACTGAAAGCAGATTGTGGGGTTGCATCTGGGGGAAGGATGGGAGAAAGGCAGTACTGCATGTGTCTGACCGGGTCAACCAAAGGCTGAGCCAGTTCCATAAGTTTGGGAAGACCCAGTGCTATGTTTATTTTGAATTGCCTGGAGAACCAGACATGTTCCATAAGTTTGGGTGGTCTGGTTGCTTTGACTGTGAGGGCTGACTGTGGATGACTTTCAGGGACCAAGCATGTTCCATAAGTTTGGGTGGCTTGGTCGCCTTGTTTACTTTGGGTTTCCTTCAGTTTCTTTCTGTTTTTGGCTTTGAGAGAAATGAACCAGGCTGAGGACCAAGACATGTTCCATAAGTTTGGGTGGTCTTGGTCCAACGCCTCACACATGCTGGAACCAGAAGGTTATAATTTGGCTATATTTTATTACTATACTACTGATGAACAAGCTAGTCAGACACGGTTCCATAAGTTTGGGTGGTCTGACTATAGCCTATCACCAACTGAAGAGAGTATTAATTAAGATTAAACTTGTGGTAAGAAGGGACAGACTGAGTCTTGAGCTGAAGATGATTGGCTCAGTTATATGCTACCTCAAAAGACTAAGTGCAAATAATTATATAAATTTTGGATATTTAAACAGTTCAGGGCGGCTAGGGTGGCCTAGTCATATGCCCAAAGAAGAAAAAAATTGTTGTGCCCTGTGTTTGTGTATACTTTATGGCTGAGCTAGACATGTTCCATAAGTTTGGGTGGTCTAGCTTTATGCCCTATGTAAGATGGGTATAAAGAGAGAAATCATTGAAAGACTATGAACTATTGTTTGCTAAGTTAACTTTGGGGATGGTGAGAGTACTTACCTTTGTGGTTTGACCTGCATGTGACTGAGTGAGGTTGCTGCTTAGTCTGATTTTCAGTTTGATTGGTAGTTGCTTTAGTCACTCGCCACGTGCTAGAGCCATAGGAGTTAGTTTCAATTCCTGCATTTTTTTAGCGAAGTTTTTTTACTTAGATCCATTATCGCATTTTCTGGGATCTTTTGTTATACTTGGCTTTGTAGAAATTTTGGTAAGTTACTTTCTCTACGGGAAGCGCTGCCAAAAATTTCTGCAAATCCAAGAAGTTAGTCAACTTTTGACTTTTCAAAGTTCAACTTGTCTAAATTTTATATGGCTTAGTAAAAATCTGGGAAGTCTTATTTTCTAAAGGAAGTGCTGCCCGAATTTTTGCTAATCCGGGGAGTTGGACAAAATTTGACTTTGAAAGATTGAATATTATTTCTGTTTTCATATTGAGGCCGATATAAATTCTGAAAGGGCACTTCTCCTACGGGAAGCGCTGCCAAAATTTTCTTAGTTTAAAGGAGTTAGATTATATTTTGACAAGTGACAATTCTGGGAAATCCACTCTGTACAGAGGAGATTCTGTTAGGGTCTGCCTTTCTTTTGACACTTACGTGGAGGTAGATTTAGGCTTAGGTAATGAGGATGATTTGAGTGAGATGAGATTGTGATATGGGGACTATTCTCCATGGACTTATGGATTTAGCTTGGGGATTTACATGTCTTGTGTTACAAGTCTTATTGATCGATTGATTCAGGATTTGGGCTCGATTCAACTTGATCCTACAAGGATCATTTTCTGTTATCACTGATAATAGGTCGGTTGTTGATTCGTCGGTTTACGACTCAACTCCAATCCACTCTTGCCACTCAACCTAAAGGCTTTAGCCTTGTGATTTGAATTATTTTGTTGTGTTTTCGGACTTTATTTGAATGATCATTTAAAAAAAAATACTGAGCATTTTATTTTGAGGAGTTCCACAAGAGTGAGGTTTGTATGGCTAAAAGCAAGGGGTGTGGGTGCAAAGAACGGTTGAAGTTGACCCCGTGTAGTGCTTGGACTTTTTGTGGGATCTTTCATATGATTGCAGGTATATTTGGTGATTCAGACTTTGGATTTTGACTGTCTGCGCTCACATACATATATATGGCTAAGAGGAGCTCCACTGTGATTGTGAGAAGTGATCGTCACATATTAATAACCCTTTATATTTACGTGATATGTATATTTGTCTTGAGTGTTTCGCGCGGCCTACTGAGACCACGAGTAAGGGTTCAACAGATCGTGTGTTTGAGAGAAGAGGGAGATCCTTTTTTAGCCTTTGCTCTTTAGATTTTCTATAGTTGGACGTTATAGTCCGTGGCAGCCAAACCCCATGACTTCTCCCAAGACCTTAGATGATGGAGCTGGTCTTCAGGGCAATAAGAGACGATTGCCACCACAAGTATGAACCTGTGTACCACCCACTCTTCGCAGGGTGCAGAAGAGGGTGTGGTTTTCAACCGCCCGTGGCGGTTGTCCAGCGTCGAGAGATTAACCCTCAAGGCGCGTGTCAGCCGAAACTTGAGTGTCGAATGCGACTCTCGAGATTAACGAGGACCGCATGAGTATGGGTACTACATAGTACGCCATCACTGCGACCGCTTGCATACGTTTGCATTGCGAGTCGATATGAGTTAGCCCTGCGTCCGCGCGGTTTTATATTAAGTCTCGCGCGAGATGCTTATCCGATTTCCGCATCGGAAAGTTATGAGATGACTACTAAGGGACTATGAGTGTTGTCTCGTTGTTTGTTCTGTGTCGTTTCGTATATATGTACGTATGTGTGTGTGTGTGTTTTTACTTTTATGTTCTTATAGTGGTATGCGCATGGCGTGTGGGATGCGTCCTAGTCGAGTGGCGACGAGCCACGCTTGGGACCTCAACCCCCCAAGATGCCGGTTCGCGTGCGGGTCCGATAGAGACGTACTACCGCGCGTACCCCCTATGCTACAGCGAACGAGAAACGCCCTCGGCTGGTCCACCTCTGCGATTGCAACTGATCAGCTTTCGTACTGTGGACTGGTTGCTCGGCGGGGATACGCCCACCGAAGGGAGGTGACAACTCCCGTAAGGTGGAGGTAAGTCGTGCCTCGCGTAGGCCCTATCCTGTTGTAGGGGCTCGCGAGAGGTATGGCTGACGCACTCGGCCGGAGCGGCTTGCGGAGGCTCCATGTATGTATCGCAACGAGGATTAGAGTCCAACTCCTGTGTGACGCAGACGAGAGGGTCCCGCACTGCCCTTGTGCGATGCCGGACCGATGCGCTTGACAGCACAGCGCACGCGGGATTTGAGAGTGAGACCATCCAGTACTGTGGCGGTAACGTGGGACCATCTGGGACCATTTTGGGACCAGGTGGGACTGATTTTGAATATCGGAACTGACATATTGTGGTGGCTATTGTGAGCGTACGTGGTACCTGGAGAAGACGTGGACTTGCGATTGGTTGAGAATATCCTTGGAGAGGGAAGTACAGTTAAGACTGTTGGGACCACATGAGACTCATTGTTGGGAACACCCTCCTGGAAGGTTATCTCACTTGAGTCTTTCAGTGGATGTCACTTTCGCTCATACGAGCACTTGGAGGGTGAGGTGGCCGTCGTTCAGTGGAATGACCACGAGTTGTGAAGTTGTGCGCTGCATATTTCCAGCCTCAATGGCGATCGTCTTCTCAACTTTGACTGAAATATTTCTTGGCTTTCTTGAGTGAGCCGTCTTCAACTTCACTCAAGGTCAGTCAGTTGAATGACTCAGATTTCCCTTCACACCTGTGTGAACCCGCACTTTGCTTGACCTTGTCGTTTTGAATGTTCAAAAGAAAAGGCAGAGGAAAGTTAAGTGAGTCATGCATGTGAATAAAAAAGTCTGACTTGAATATGAAATTGTACTGTTTTCTTTTGACCTTGTTTTCTTTGCATATTGCGAATGTAGGTAGACGGATGCTTGCTATGGAGATTGACTTTGTCTGTTGGAGAAAAGGAAAAGGGTTGTTCTCTCTATCTTTCACCTGCCTGTATGATGAAGTACTTGAATTTTGGAATGAATAATTTCAACGGGTACTTGAAATAAAACTTGTGAATATAATGAGGATGCGATCAATTGGACTTAGTTTTCCCAACATTGACGCATTCTATCCCAAATGATTTTATCTACCGGTACCTGTCAAAATAATTCTCATTCTCTCTTTCATTCGATTTCTTTTCGTGTAAGTTACCCTGAACTGAGGACAAATGAGAGTAGTTGAAGGTAACTTGCAGTGAACACATTCTTTTTCTTTGGGAAGCATCCAAGGCGGAGGTTCGTATGCTTTCGGAGCCGACCCTGTTATCGATTTGGAGTGGATCCGATTCGTCGGGGGTGGTACTGTGCCGATTCGGTGGTGACGGTCCAACCTCTGAGATCTGAGTCTTCAAGCTCAGGCGAGGGGAAGGAGTATCCACAGACCGCTTCCTAGAGGAGAGGCATGCAACACTTCAAGCCATGTACCTGATTGAGAATCATCCGCGAAGCAACCTGTCATCCAGGAAGATTGAGAATGTACGGAGACAGGCGTATGCATGTTTAATCATAGGTCGGCGTTAGCTGAAATGAATAACTTTGGCAGCGCGTCTCATCAGATCAAAACTAAGGCAGTCTGACCACCTAGTCGGCTGCGTCAAAATTATTACCGATAGTCAACTTCTCGTTGGCGATTGTATGATTGTTTTTGTGGAATTCGACCCGGGGTGGTCAAATTGTTTTTGATATCGTGTTGTTGGATGTACCATGTGATGATTCTGATTCTTTCAGTCATCATTTCAGATTGGGCATGTTCCTGTCGACTACGGTCGACTCTCTTTTGGTGAAATTATGTGTGTTTGTTATAACTTTCTTTTGATTGTGTGTCTAAGGGACTACGATTAATTTTGTGGTTTCACGCTTGGTTGAGACCGTCTTAGTCGAGCGGCGTACGCTTCGTACTTAGGAGATCAGCGCCCTAAGGAATGAACGACGTTCGAGTCCACTTGGCGTTAACCAACGTATCTATACTACGGCGAACGAGCAAACGCCCTCGGCTGACCTACCTCGGCAATTGCATCTAAAAGCTTTCGCACGTGGGTCGGTAGCTCGGTAGGGAGACGCCCCTAAGGGTGGTGACAGCCCCTTAGGGAAGGTAGCTTATGCCCCGCGGGAACCTATCCTGTCGTAGGGGACCGCGGGATGTATTGCTGGCRCACCCGGCCAGAGCGGCGAAGGAGCGATGCAACCGCGTCCGTCTCGGCGGTTCGCCGGATGCTTAGCGTCGTTGCCGAGTTGTCTCTCGATCTTGATTTTTTTGTTTTACTCTTGTGTGACATGACCCGGAGGGTCCTCGTTCGCGCGAGGGCCGATGCGCTCGACAGGTGGCGCCGTTGCTGGGGATAACGACAACCTACTGTTGTCCCTGGTAGAATGACACTCAGGTGTTTTGTTATGTTATTTTGATATTTGTTTTTCGAAAACAGGCATGATTGATGTTTGATAGACCCTGCGAATCATTCCGGCTTCTTACCTTTATGCCTTATCGCTTGCAGGTTAATCTTCTCATAGCAAGATGGCGGAAGGTAGCAGGCTGAATGACGATCTTTGGGACAAGATGGGGGAGTTCATTGAAACGCTTGGGGAAAAGATCAGAAGAGCAGCTATTGCTCCAAAGATTGATGTTCCGATTTTTGATGGAGATAATGTCATGGAATTTCTTTTAACGTTTAAGCAATTGGCTGCCACTCATGATTGGAGCGAGCAAACAATGTTGAAAAGGGTGATGTCATAGATACATATAGCCTTGTGTGATGACGTAGCAAAGTTGGTCTTTGAAGTTAAAAGTTAAAAAAACTTCGAGAGATTGATGATTGCTAAGTTTTATGAGTCACCCGGAGTCCGAGATAGAAAAGGGAAGAGAAAGTAGAGAGATTTCAGTAGTGATGGCGGTAGCGAGCGTAATCAGTTAAAACATCATCATAAGCTTACTAAGGCTGAAAGGGTTGCACGTAACTTGGTTCAAGGGGGTCAAGGAACGAGTCGTCGAGACAGGGAAATTGAAAGATGTTCCGACCGCGTTGGATATTAAGTCACCTACTCGTATACAAGGCAAACAATTAAGTAAGAAAGAAAGGAGGAGGCATACTTTAGCTTACTATAAGTCTTTGAAAAATATTTATTGTGCTCTAAGTGGTCATAGTATAAAATTTTGCAGACGTTTTCAATTGGATGTGGAAAAATGTATTGTTAATAGAAATGAGAAGGGGATATGGATTGACTGGACGAACTCTCCGATCATCTTGGTTGAAGGGGATAAGAGGAGTATTACAGATGTAATAGTTGACCGAATGTGGAGTAGGATTAAGGAATCAAATTAGATTATATAAACTATTATAGAGTTAGATTGACGTTCCACCTGATTTTTGTTATGGTCAGGAGAAATGGAAGCACCAAGTGGAAGCGAAGGTGGTCACCAAGATAAAGATACATCGAATCTTCAAAGGATAGTTCATCTCCTAGAGCAGAGAGATACGGAAAGAAAAAACTTGTCAAAAATAAAAATTCTTCTTTTCGATGGCAACTTTGTTTCCACATTTTTGGATAAATTTGAGCAACTTGCATCCATTAATAACTGGGATGATCATAAAATATTACGAATGGTTATGAGATATGTGGAAAAAGATATTGTGGATGTAGTCCAGAAAATAGCCGAAGCATCAACATGGGCGGATTTTCGAGATGCCATGTTAGAGAAGTTTTGGCTTGGGGATAAATAGACTACATTAGAGGATTTGAAGAATATCAAACGGGATGTGTATGTAGTAGAAGAGAAATTTCTTCTTGATTATGAACGGAACGCTCGTCGGATACACAGCTTAACGGATAAACACAAATGTCTTACTTTCCTCGTAAAATTTCTCTGAGGCAGAGCAGCAGAAGCTTATCCGTGGGGTAAACGACAAATCAGATTGGGCAAGGATCCGTTCAAATTTTAGGAATGGAAACTTGATCAAGTCCTTCGCTTGCAACTTCGCTTGCTACAGTCTGAGGGGGAATGCCGGGATAATAAAAGGGAGAGGGATTCAACCCTCATCTCAATGCTCTCAGAAGTAAAATGAATAATGAAATAAATTCAGAAAGACATATGTCATGAGCATCAGTGAGAAAAGCAAAGAAGCAAACAACTAATGATGGATTGACATGATCTAAGTAGAAAGAGTAAGAAAGTTTGTTCAAATGATGTCTCAACGCCAGCTGCTCAGGAAAATGAGTCCTCCATGTTAGAGTTTCGAGGTCGACAAGGGCAGCGTGTGAGGAGAGGGAGAGAGTATTGGAAGAACATTATGTGTAAAAGTTGCGGTAGAGTCGGACATACTCCAGTTATGTGTAAGGGGTCGAAAGTCGATGAAAAACAAGTCGTTTAATTTATGATTCGATTATTTTTACCGAATTTTGGAATTCTGTGTGGGATCATGATTTTTTTTTAACCTCTCATAAAAAGATTTTAGGTGAGACCAAAGTTTTGTATTATTTATTGGTGTATTTGCCATCATGGACAAGTGCAAGAATACGTGATCTTTTCTTTAGATCAACCTGACTCTTGGCTGGGATGGTGATGTGCTTGCCTTATGGATGTGATAATTATAAAAATATGTGTGTTATATATAGGCGGTGGGGTTGTCCTACTCTATTAGGTAGCCGATTGATGGGGTCGCAACATCGGAATCGGAGGGAATGTGGTGAGGCTCGAATCTCAAGCGGGGCTTGATGTCGAGATATTATCCCTTGAAGAGGATTACACCACTCCTCGGCGCATATCACAGAAAGATCGATAACATCTGACATGATATAAACTATAGTAAGTTCACTGTAATAATTTCATGGTGTAACTCATACCAATAGGGGAACTCGATTGTGACAGGGCAACCTGTCATAAATTGTATTCTCCTTCATTTCAGTCATTGAATGAAAAATAGAGGAGTTCGTCTGCGGCAGGGGAACCTGTCTTGATCAGAATTCTCCTCCGATCTTTGAGGGGTATGTCTGCCGCAGAGCAATCTATCTCGATTAAATTTCCTTTCAAAGATTAATTGAGAGTAGTTCGTCTGCGGCAGGAAAACCTATCTTGATCAGCGTTGTGTTCTCAACTTGAGGTAGAGAGGAACTTGTCTGCGGCAGGGAAACCTGTCTTGATCGACATTTTCTTCTGAGAAAGAGAAAAGTTCATTTGCGGCGGGATAACCGTCTTGATCAGTGTTCTCTTCTAAAATAAAGGAGTTCATCTGCGATAGTGAAATCTTTCTTGATCGATGTTCTCCTTTATCCTTTGTTCTTTGTCCTTTGTCCTTTGTAACAGTATGCCAGCGAGAGGGAGACCTGTCTTGATCATTGCGCTCTTCAAGGACTTATATAATAAAAAAAAAGGTTTGCGGAATGAATTATTACCTAGCTGATATGTGATATTGAGTAATAAGTATGTATATATATATACATACATATATATATTTGTTTATTCAAACTTTCTGTGAACGACTCCAGGAGGTTGATACATTCGAAAGACCCGTCAGGGGGGTTAATCCTGACTCGAAAGACCTATCAGGGGGTTAATCCTGCTTTTTTTGGGATAAATGATAGTATCAACTGAATGGATGTAGCTTGAAACTAGTCGGAGGGCTTCCGGTACTATTCTAAGAAATAAAAATTTATTGAGTGGTTGTCAATGGAAGAAGGCTTGAACTTAAATTTAAGCGAATTGTAAAATTGTTGTGTATTGTAATAATTTCGTAAGAACCCCGACTTCTATTTTGATGGTGAACGACGGGAACGTCGGACGTCATCCGACTTCTGCGTTGAATTGAAAGACTTGATGAGACCGACGTTTGTCAAAATTTTATTCAGACACTGACCTATGACTGACAGACTAAAAATTTTCGAATGTTAGTTCGAACGTGTGTGGTGTCTAGGAGTAACGGATGTGAATGGTAATGCTTCGCTTTTGTCGAAGCCGCCGGAAAATGCGGACATGGAAACGGAAAACTAGACCTATTCTACCTAGCAGCCGCGCGATTTAGGGCCTGAATGGGCTAAAAAGGGGGATGCCCCAGGTATAGGACCGCGACGTAGAAGGAATGGGGAATTTTTTTTGTTTGGGCCGCGGAGGTTGACATCGAGCCACGGGGCTGATAGGCCGATGCCACGCGGCTTGCCAACGGGGTAAGGCCTGCCGGCAAGGCTGTCGAGTGCATCGGCCCTCGCGTGAACGAGGGCCCTCCCGGCCATGTCACGCAGGAGTAAAACAAAACAGAATCAGAGACAACTTAGGACGATGCATAAATAATCCCGTAAGCCGCCGAGACAGTGCGCGGTCGCATCGTCCCTCGCCGCGCTGACCGGGTGCGCCAGCAGTACATCCCGCGGTCCCCTATGACAGGATAGGTCCCCGCGGGGCATATGCTACCTTCCCTAAGGGGCTGTCACCACCCTTAGGGGCGTATCCCTACCGAGCTACCGACCCACGTAGGAAAGTTTTTAGATGCAATTGCAGAGGTAGGTCAGCCGAGGGTGTTTGCTCGTTCGCTGTAGTATAGATACGCTTGGTTAACGCAAAGTGGACCCGAACGTCGTTCGTTCCTAGGGCGCTGATCTCCTAAGTACGAAGCGAATGTCGGTCGACTAGGATGGTCTCAACCAAGCGCGAAACCCTACATTTAATCCTAGTCCCTTAAACACGAAGTCAAACGAAAGTTAAAACATCTACAAATAGTTATATCGAAACAAATCGACCGTGGTCGATAGGAACATGCCCAATCTGAAATGATAACTGAAAAATCAGAATCATCATATAGTACGTCCAACAACACAATATCAAAAACAATCCGACCACCCCGGGTCGAATTCCACAAAACAATCATACAGTCGCCAACGAGAAGTTGACTACCAATAATAACTTTGATGCAGCCGACAAGGTAGTCGGACTGCCTTAGTTTTGACTTGATGAGATACGCTGCCAAAGTTACTCATTCCACCTGAAGTCGATCTATGATTAAACACACATACGCTTGTCTTCATACATTCTCAATCTTCCTGATGACAGGTTGCTTCGCGGATGATTCTTGATCAGGGGCATTGCTTGACGTGTTGCATGCCTCTTCCTCTAGGAAGTGGTCTGTGGATACTCCTTCCCCTCGCCTGAGCCCGAAGACCCAGATCTCAGAGGTTGGACCGTCACCACCGAGTCGGCAAAGTACCACCCCCGACAAGTCGGGTCCACTCCAAGTCGATGACAGGGCCAACTCCGAAAACATACGAACCCCCGCCTTGGATGCTTCTAAGAGAAAAGAGAATGCATTCTCCGCAAGTAGTTTCAATTATTCTCATCCCTTCTCGGTTCATGGTAACTCAGACGTAAAGAAATTAAATGAGATAGAGAATGCGAATCACTTTGACAGATATAGATGTAGAAGGTCATTCCGGATAAAATGTGTAAGTCCTGGGAAAATGCGAAGTCCAATTCACTGCTTTTTCTTTTTATTCACTAGTTTTCTTTCATGGCTCCCGTTGAAATTACTCATTTCAGAATTCAAGTACACTTGTCATGCAGACAGGTGGAAGATAGAAACATGACAATCCTTTTCTCCATCCCAAGTAGGCTAAGTTAATCTCCATAGCAAGCATCCTTCTACCCACCTGCACAATATGCAAAAACAAAGTTCGAAAGAAAACAGTACGACCCCATACTCAAGTCAGACTTTTTCATTCTCATGCATAATCCACACAACTTTCCTCTGTCTCTTCTTTTGAACATTCAAAATGACAAGGTCAAGCAAAGTGTGGGTTCACACGGGTGTGAAGGGAAATCTGAGTCATTCAACTGACCTTGAGTGAAGTTTGATCCGGCTCACTCAAGAAAGTCGAGTAGTATTTCAGTCAAAGTTTAGGAGACGATTGTCGTTAAAGCCTGCAATTTGCAACTCACAACTCCACGACTCGTGGTCGTTCCACTGGATGACGGCCACCTTACTCTCCAAGTACTAAAATGAGTGAAAGTCACATCCACTGAAAACTCAAGTGAGATAACCCTTCAGGAGGGTGTTTCCAACAATGAGTCCCACGTGGTCCCAACAGTCCCACTCTCAAATCCCGCTTGCGCTGCGTGCCACAAAAAAATAAAGGTGCCCCTGGTTGAAACTGCATGTGCCGCGAGCCCGATAATTACTGTCGCCGCATACAACCGTTCTGCACTTCCTGCATGACGTTGACCCACTCACCACTGCCGCACAGTCCCAAACGTGCACCGACGTTGGCCCAACCTCTAGGCCACACTGAAATTCACCTTAACAGCCGCGCACCACAAAAAAATATACGGACCATTGCTTGCTGCGTCGTCAACGGTACTATGACGCCGTGCGGCATCACCGCCTAATCACAGATCAAAACAAAAAACCGGCTCCACCCCGCTGCAAAATTCCGGCAGCGCTTCCGCAACACTGGCAAAATTACTCTGCCGCCGCCGTGCAAAACGGGCAGAGCCTCCCCTGCAGCGTTTGTCGAAGATCTGCCATTGCCCAGCAAATGGGCAGAGTCTCCCCTGTACCGCAGCAAAAACAGCTGCCGCAGCCCACTGTGCAGGCAACACCTTCCCTGCACTTCACCAAAAGAAGCGGCGGCTATGGCAGCCTCCCTTCTCCTCCTCCAGCAATGTCCCCCTTCAACCTGCAGACCTCCACTCTCCACCTCAGCACCTCCACCGACAGCACCGCCCCTCTCCAGCAACATGCAGCAGCCAACCAGCATTCACTCAAGTGAATGCCCCAACAGCACTGCCACAAGTGTGATGCTGCTGGGTGGAGTGCTGACTTTTATAGCCAGCAGATGGTTGTGGGCAGCTGCTTTGCCCACAGCCAGGCAAAATTCGTCAGTGCTCCTGGCCCTTGATCGAAATCAATGGCCAGGAGCCATGTGCCTTAGTTTCCCCTAGGGGAACCAGGGCCATCAGTTCCCAAGAGCACCTGGCCGCTTCCCAGGCCAGGTGCCACTCGAAATGGCTGTATGCAGCCATTTCATAATTGCCTGTTCAACTGAACAGGCACTGTCCCATCAGCCCCTAAAACCTTCTAGGGGCTGCACCCGTCCTTCGGCCGCGGCCACATTCGTGGCCGTTATATTTTTCCTTTCTTTCCTTTCTCACTTTTCTTTCTCGCCCCCCCCCTTTTTTTTTTTCTTACTCCCCCTCGTTTTCTTTGTGAGGGGGCAACTCGCCATTCGAAACGAACGGCTGCCCCCCCAAGTCATTTCACAGAGTCGAACTAGAGTCAAGCTCCATAGGGGTTTGTTTTCCCCCAGCCTGCGACCGTATCTGGGCCGCATAGGCGCCCGATACAGGCGCACGGCCCATGGCCCTTCTCTCCCTCTCCCTCTCTCTCTCTCTCTCTCGAACGTAGCCGCCTTGGGCGACAGATTCATCC
The DNA here is from genome assembly GCA_003427395.1 of Chara braunii. Classification (NCBI taxonomy): domain Eukaryota; kingdom Viridiplantae; phylum Streptophyta; class Charophyceae; order Charales; family Characeae; genus Chara; species Chara braunii. Next base: position 1,551,175 of record BFEA01000034.1, read on the forward strand.
AATTTTGTCCATCCGTGGATGGACTGTCGAGGCTCAGGGCCTGATCCCACTACTACACCACAACCCAGTTACACTGTAGTTTGCGGATCCCACCACTTTCCGACTTCGTCGCAGCCGCCCAAATATTTTGCCATACTTCCGTTTGTATGTGTCGTGGCAGCACCTCCGCGATGGTGCAAGCGTAGTTGCTACAAATTGTGTGTAGGCCGTGAGGGCATCTCTGCAGCGAAAAAAAGGGAGCAATTTTTTTTTTTTTTTTTTTTTTTTTGTCTTTCGTCCGTTTGCAGCATTTCGATTGGCTGCCCTCCGCAACAGCCCACAAAGAACCGCCGCGGGTTCAGGAAAAGCACCGAAGAAGTCGCCCTGGTGGGATCCAGTTTTTCTTTTTCGTCCCGCCACGGCCGCTGACATCTTTGTAGTGCTTTTTAGCGACTACAGCCGTAGTGTAGTGGTGGGATCAGACCTTCAACCTCCTGATGAGTCGGTGCGAGTCCGATGAAACAGTCTGGCACAGTTGCACCCGTTCGTTTAAAACGAATGGGTGCTCTGGCAAAAAAAAATTTAAAAAAAAAATCTAAGCGAAAAAAAAAAAAAAAAAAAAGGAAAAATCTAAAAANGTTCGTTATCAGACTTCCGCTGCATAAATGCTCATCCTATATTGGTTGATCTTTGGTTCTGCCCATACTCATTGAAGTATGTAACATTAGTGCACCGAGAAGATCATAAAAGGGAAAGAAAAGAAAAATCTAAATAAAATCTAAAAACAAAGAAAAAGATGAAAATCTAAAAAGAATCTAAAACGAAATCTAGAAGGAGAAAGAAAAGAAGAAGAGAAAAAAAAGTAAAAAAAACGAACTCACCTCGTGGATGAACAGTCGCCCGTTTAAACGGGCGCTTACAACCTTTCATGGGGACTCTAAGTCCCATCAGTTGTAATTGCGCCACCTGGCGCTGTGTTTTTAACTTGTTCTTTTTTCTTTCTTTCTTTTTTCTTCTTTTCTGTTGCCTTAGGCCAACGGCCTGTCACTTCAGCCACGAGCTGTCACATCCTGGCCCAAGTGGCAAAACAAGCAGAACAAAAACAAGAAAACCAACAAAAAAACAAAAGGAAAGGGCACGACTTACCTCGTGGTGCAACAATCTCTGCAGAGCCCGTATCTGGGTGCATATGCGCCCAGATGCGGGCAGGTAAGTTTTTTCTCCCCTTTTTTCTCCCCTTTTTTCTTTTTTCTTTTTTTCTCCCCATAAAATTTAAAAAAAAACTCAAACTTTCTCGATCTATGCGTGTCATCTTTGCACAGCGTAAATCAGCCGCGTGATCCTGAGATCGCACGACCGAGATCGGCCCCGTCATCGGGCATCAGCTCCAAAAGGAGCTTTGCCCAGTAGGGCCAGCATACCAAGTTCGATCCCAGTATCTACTGGGTATAAGTCATGCATGGTAACCTACTGGGCTAGCTCCTATCACAATAGTGATATGAGCAACTCTTCTATAAGAAGAGCTTCGCCCTGTCCCTGTCCGCCATGTCGGGGCTTTGCAGGCCCCGCCAGCCTATGGCCTCCCAGGCCCATCCCGTCTGCCTGTGGCCCTGCAGGCCCTGCCTGCCTGCCTTCCTATGACCTTGCAGACCCTGCCGGCCGGTGAAAATGCCTCCAGAGATAGAGGGAGTGGTCGCTAAATACCCGGATCTATTTGAAGAGCCAAAAAAGGTTGTTGAGAGGGAGGTCGTCCATG
>BFEA01000034.1:1553400-1563487 GCA_003427395.1 Chara braunii
TAGATTTCATTTTAGATTTTCTCTTAGATTTTGTTTTTTCCTCTTTTAGGTTTTGTTTAGATCTTAAATTTTGATGTAGACAGAGAGGTGGCGGTGGGGACCGGGCTGGCCCAGGATGCACTAATTCTGCGCTGCACTATTCATGCGTTACGCCGTCCTTGTGTCGGCGTTTTCGGAGGCATTAGCGCGTTAATCCTTGGTGTTGGAGGTAGGGCATCGTCTTCGTAATTTTCAAAGCGCCAACCATCTCCTGCGTGGTATAGCTTTACTGTGTTTCCCCCTGTAGAATACCAGGGGGCAGGGAGTTTTCGGTCGCGGCTTTTCGACTCTTTGGTTCATCAAAGGATGAGAATGGATCTGTTACTTATCTGGTCACCCGAGTCATCCGGATGAACAGCAGACTATGAGAGACGAGTTGGGAAGTTTCGGATGAAGTCCGTCGGATGCCGACGAAATAGCAACCAGAGATCTCTCTCCAAGTGCAGGATGGGGGTCCGGTCATCAGAGCCTAGCATCGACAAGGAAGGTATAACTTACGATTCTGAAGATTTTCCTCACGCGTGCATGAGGGGGAGATAACAGATATACCAGTTTATTTATGCCTCTTAAGTACTTATAGTAGGGGTTTACCTTCGTGTTTAGATTAGATTCTAAGGGAGAATGCTTGGAATTTGATTGGGTCCCACTAGTTAGGTGGTGCAAAATTTATGTTATCGTCCAAATTGGTAGGGTGAGAAGGAAAGGTGCCGTGAAGGAAGGACTCTATGGCAAACGTCAATGAAGACCCCCCTCCAGCCCCTCCTCCTCCTCCACCTCCCCCCCCACCTCCCAACCCCTCGCCTTCGATGTCCGATTCGGAAAAACAGAGGATAAGGAATATAATGAGTTTATGTTATGTGGACGGGATCCTACCTAAGCATTTGACCACCAATACGGTGGAAGTCGGCGAGGACTATGTTAGAGTCACTATTAATCCGGAAGCCCTACAAATTCAAACCGAGTGGTTAAAAGAACATGAAGTAAAAATTTTGTTTGGGGACGAGTCAACCTCTCTGCCCGTCGAGGTCAAGAAAAGAATCGTACGGACCTACGAAGACGGGTGGGTGACAAATCCTCAAATTAACGTTGCCCCTAAACGAGGACTATTTCATAACGAATGCAGGAACCTCATGACTTATGTCTCAGTCTCCACTCAGGTGGTTACGTTCATGCTCCACAAGAAGCAGGATAAAATCATCGTGGAAGAGAAAATGTACTATGTAACCTTCCAACCATGGATGGACGAGAAGCACCTACAGGATTGGAGGGAAGCGATGAGGTATAGCTTCTTCTGGATAAGATACATGATGGTTCCAATTGCTTCCCTTCCCCAACTGGAAACTGTTGTGGAAGAAGCCTTTGGACCGATTTTGAAAACGCACCCCTTATTCAAGAAACCCGGCTGTCCAGAATTGCGTAAAGTGCGATTTGACCTCGTGTCTTCCGCAAGACTCCGCTTCAAGCCTTGGCTCGTTGTGGATATGGCGGAACATGGCGTTTCAGAGATTGAAGTGGTAGGTGCTGATACGCCATGGTGTGCTGATTGTAGATGTTTTTACCATTTTGCCGGGGATCCAGACTGCTCAATGAAGCAACGGCCAAAAGGTCAAAAACAGGGATTAAGACAGGGACCAAAAGGAAACACCGGGAAGGAGAAGACTAACAATACCCAAGGAGGGAAGAAAGGAGGCAATAAGGGGGGAAAGGATAAGGGAAAGGAGCCGACAAGTAAGGAGAAGGCCTCCGGCTCAGGGGGGGGGACGAGAAGGATGGGAAGGATGAAACGAGAATGGGGAAAAATCCCAACCCCGTCCTAACCTCCGATAAGGGCAAAGAGATAGTCGTATGGAAACAGCGCCCTCAAAGAACGTATAGGGAAGTCGTCAAAGATGGGAAAATTGTCTAGGAAAGGACCAAGGAAAAGGGCGACAATGCGAGCGATACAGAAATGAGTGATGCCGAAGGGGAGGATAAGGACAAGTTACGAAAAGAGGATTCCGAAGAAGAGGAGGAAGAGGATTCTGAGGACTCAGAGGAATCGGAAGAAGAGGAGAGTGAAATGGAAGTGGAGGATGAAGAGGAGGAATTGGAACGAAAAACACGAAAAAGGAAAGAGTCAGAAGACGAGGAGGAGGAGAAGGAACAGGGAGATGATAGGGAGGGATAAGAAAAAACGGGGGATGAGGACTCTGAGGCAGAAATGGAAAAAGGGCCAGAAAAGGGGGAAAAAAAGAATGGGCCCGAAGGAAGTGAGGACGAAAATGACGATGGAAAGACAATGGGAAAAAAAGGGACAGAGGTGGAGGAAAGAAGGAAAGAACCTATGGAGAAGGATGAAGAGGATACTCCAGAAGGGAGGGAAGAGGACAAAGAGAGAGACCCTCTGGGTCAAGAAGATGGTAAAAGGACGACGGATATTGGATGGGGTAAAGAGAATCCCGCTAAGGAGGATAAACATGAAGAAGATAAAGGGGTATCTAGCCACCCCCCGACAGAGGGGTCGACTTTGGAAAAGAGCGAGGATATGGGAAAGCCTCCAAGAGAGGAGGAAGGAGACGACGAGGATTGGGATGAGCAAGGTCTGGAAGAAGTGATCTTGGGCGGTAGTGGGAGCGAATCAGAGGATGATCTGCCGGGGGTAGTGGGGGAGACCCTACTCAAAGACTCGACTCCCGCCCATGGGATAACTCAGGAAGCGGTAGGGCCTACGTGGATTCTCCCACTGCTCCCACAGGGTAATGCGCCAGAGAAATTTAAGTTATATTGTAACGACGTGTTTGTCTCAGAAAAGGGGGAAGGTTTTCAGCACAAGGGCCTAGTGGAAGAGAAGTCAACAGAAGGGGAACAGAGGAAGCAAAAACTGGTAGGTCGGGCGACAAACGACCCAATCTACCATAATACAATCCCAGGGGGCTCCCCCTCCAAAAAGGCCAGAATTAACGAGAATACAGGGGTGGGAACTGTCAGCGAAGAGCTGACAGAAACCTCACAAGAGCTAGGGAAGAACGAGAGTGTTGCTGGCCGAAAATGCAGTCACATTTATCGGGCCGTTCGAGAAGAATTATCTCATGCAGAACCGATGAAAACGTTGACAAGGACGAACAGGGCTAAAGGAACAGTGAAGAAATTCCTGATTTCCTTTGATCTGTTCGGACTTGCCTCCCAATGGCCCTCTAGTACTTACTAGACTGACAAACAGTGAAGCTTTGGAAATCCCAGCGATTCCGGTCAACTCAACTCCCACAGAGGAGGAGGTGGCAGAGTTGACAAAGAGACATGTGCTACACCACATGGGGTCGGTGGTACCATTGCCCACCTTTAAATAAAGCCGATACCTGTCAATAGTAGATAAAGGGGCCCCGGTGGTATTTCACTTCGCCTTACTGGGCCTCAAAACGATCACCTCAAAACGATCACGGACTCTTTCGAGAAGTGGTGTGATTTGAGGGTCCATTGGATCCCTCTGCAGGAGTTGCTGGCGAAGCAGTCTGATAGGACGTCGCCTCTCCAACTCCCAGCAGGGAGACAAGGAACACTGGTTTCAGAATGGGTCCAACACGTGGGGCTGCAAGACAGATTAACTAATGAAAATATTGCAGGTCTGGTGGCAGCAGTCCGAAACGGGAACCCACAACAGAAAGACCAAAAGAGCCGGGCGCAGACCCTCTCGCCAACCCACGAGAGCCGTATCCAACAAAACGGCGGGAATCGACCAGATGGTCCTTCCGCCTAAACTTCGAATTGCCTCCTGGAATATTCGAGGTTTAGGGGATACTAATCGAAGATTCAAAAGATCACGTTTTCATCAGTGGATTCACTCTACTAACGTGCAGATCATAGGATTGCAGGAAACGAAGCTTAACAATGACAAAATCAGAGACACTGGGGCCTTTTGGGACGGCCCACAGGTTTGGTCGCAAGCGGTTGGCTCTTGCGGGGGGGTGGCGGTATTAATTGACAAAACTAGACTCTTTCTCGGACACGGGGGGCCGCATTGCCTGGTTAAAGTTTCAACTAGGGGAAGAAGATTGGGCAGTTATGTCCGTCTACGCCCCGATAGAACTTAATCAGAAAGTGAAATTCCTGACCAATCTCCCTAGCTGTGTACCAGACACTGAAAACTTGATTCTCCTAGGGGATTGGAACACAATCCTGATCCCAGGTTTGGACTCCCTGTCCACACACCCAGCACGGGCGGACGCAGAAATGCTCTCAGAATTTACAGAATCACAGGCGCTTATGGACGTATTCCGGATCTTGAACCCTGATGCAAATGGGTTCTCGTGGTATGGGCCGCACCCTTCTTAAAGAGCACAAGCACCTCGTAGCCGACTGGACTCTATACTCGCCAGAGGAGCCCCGTGGGACAGGTGCTGCTGGCCGGATGTCCAGTATGCGTCCCTTTTGGATCACTACCCAGTCCTTATGGATGTCTTAGCGGTGGAGGTAGTGGAGAAAGAGAGACCCCCGTTTAGGTTGAACGTTAATCTTTTGAAGGACGAAGGGATCAAATCATGAGTGGTAGACCAAATGCGATGTTGGGAAGAAGCAAAATACTTGTCCGAGAATCAGTTAGAGTGGGCGGAAGGAGGGATAAATATAATTAGAGCCGCTCTAATGAATTTCTCAAGAATGAAAGCCGCCTCTCAGGCCTGGAAGGAAAAACAATTGAGAAAAGCAATTGAACAGGCAGAAAGAAAGATGGGCGGAGACCCCTTCTCTGATTATTACTGGTTTGAAAAAAGAAGTCAAGCAATGGTGGAACTAGAAAAAATAGAAGTCAGAAAACAGTCCGAATGGTTGGACTGGTTGAAACTCAGGGGGATTATAGGGTACCATAGAATGACCAAGATTTCATTTCGCTCTCTGATTCTCAGACAATCTAAATCCCGCATTAGGGAGCTAGCACATCCATTTGCGATAGGTTCGCCGCTAGCCACGGATACGGAGACAATGTGTTATTTTGCTTTCGACTACTTTAGTGACATCGTCACCACAAGAAGACCATATGACTCCTGTGACACAGACCTATCCTGTAACACGCGATTTCGGGACAGAACCACGGTCAGACTGTCGTCAGGAATGACACAAATGTTAGAAGAACCCTTCACGGTGGAGGAACTAAGGAAAGCGGCCAATCAGATGACAAGAGGAAAGTGCCCAGGCCTTGACGGCCTCCCAGTGGAACAATATGTGGAATGCTGGGAGGTCTTCGGCCCCTTCTTGTGCGAGGTGTATAATAATATGAGAGAGGGAGGCACTCTTCCACCCGACTTTTTAAAGGGATATGTTTCTTTACTGTACAAGAAGGGAAGTAAGTTGGAAGTTAGGAACTATAGACCTATTTCTGTGTTAAATGTGACATATAAAATTTTAGCCAAAGCCCAGGCTATCAGGTTGGCGGAGCACTTGCCCAATCTGGTGGGCCCAGAACAAGGGGCCTTTGTTAAAGGTCGTACAATTTTCGACAACATACTGACTACCCTACAGTCCCTAGAGGTCATCCCAAAAGAAAAACGTGAAATCGCAGTCCTTCTCCTGGATATGGAGAAGGCATACGATAAAATGGGTTGGCCCTTCGTGTTCACGACCCTAAGCAAAATGGGCTTTGGCCCTAATTTTATGCACAGTGTAAAATCCATGTACGCAGAGGCTTCCTCCGTGGTCTTGGTCAACGATAGATTGTCTGAGGATTTTAAGCTTACGCGATTTCTGCGCCAGGACTGCCCCCTGGCTCCTCTTTTATTTGTTCTTCAGTTAGAGGTGTTATTAGATAATATAAGACATAACCCGGGGATTAGGGGTTTGGAGTTGCCTGCTCCATTCACTGGAAGGGGGGGGCCATTGCGGATGACCTCACAGTAGCCTGTGAAAATTCGCAGTCGGCCCTCACAGAACTAAGGATAGTGTTAGATGAGTATTATATGTTATCAGAGGCATCTATAAACTGGGATAAGTCTGTTTTTTTGCTCCCCCCTCCCTACAAGATGAGTGTGGATTGGGGTCTCAAAGAGGTGCCCCCTGAGAGCTCAGAGCGGCTGTTGGGCGTGCAAGCCTCTCTTTCAAACTGCGCACAGTCACAGGACAGGATTCTACAGGAGAAAATCTGCGCAAGAATCTTGGGATGGATGAGGAGCCACAAGTTGTCAACTTTTGGGAGAGCTTTGGTGCTCACTTCTGCGACCTTCACAATTATGTGGTTTCTCCTTACGGTCCACTACTTGGGAGACAAGGCATATTCAACAATAAAGAGAGGCGCAACTCGATACTTATGGAAGCCTGCTGCCTCGGAGGAACAAGGTTTCATATATAAAGTTGCATGGGATATAGTCTGTCAACCAATAAATCAAGGCGGGGGCTTCGGGATCCTAGGGATCAGAACCTCGGCCTATTGGTCAAATGGATTATAAAAGCTTTCTTCCAAAAGGAGCCCAAACAGTGGGTTCCCTTGGCAGAATACATCTTGAGAAAAGACTGGGACCTAGTGGAAGGAACAAATGTGTGGGACTGCTTGCTACAGACAGAACTCGCAAGAAGAAGGACAAAGTCCAGATTGTGGACTGGGATCCTGTTTGCGTGGCAAAAGATTAGGCCTGAAAGATGGAGAGAGCCATGCACAAAGCTCGAAGTTCTAATCAGTGTTTGTTTGATAATAATCTGATCAAACAGGCCTCGAGGTCTCCATTCGGGACACAGGACAAAGCAGGGAACTTTGCACGATCATGGATTGAGAAAAGGATGTTCCTGGTAAAGCACGTATGGGACGTGGCAAGACAAAGTTGGTGCGCGTCAGAGGAGTTACGGAAGAAAATACCAAGAGTGCATAAACTAAAAGAACACTATGGCGCGTTGTTAGCCGCTATTCCCTCGCATTGGGAGGAACTCACTAAGGAGAGTATGGAGCATGCGTTGGGTACCTGGTTACTCCAGCCAAACGACCCTCAGGCCATTTTGAAGGCCTTGGGACCAGACCTCCCGCAAGGCATGAAGATGGAACAATGGAAGAACGGGAGACGTCTCAGGGAGGGTACTGAACTCATCAGGGAAAAGGAACTCTCAAGAAGCTCCACAATGGATTTGGTGGAAGTAAGAGTTTGGGAATCACAAGATTCATTGGCCAAGCAAGTGGTTTTGTTGGACGGACAGGCTGAGCACTACAAGGTGGAGCCACTGCTATATGGGTGGAAAGGACCAAGGAGAAAGGCAACACCACTGATCTACTATCGACCGAAGACAGGGGTAATGCAGCTTCGTTCGAAGAAAACATGGCCACAAAATGTGGCTCTGACGAGATGTCAAAAATCCCAGGGAACAACGAAGCCTCCTCCTGACTTTAGAGGTTTGTGGAAATCCCTAAAGAAGATTCCGTCGCAAAGGCACGCAAGTCTTATGTGGGCTCAATCGCTGCTGGTGATCCCCTCGGTTGTATGGCTCAATCAGAGAGGGATGGACTTAGACGTGACATGTGCAAGATGTAAGTGGGGGTGGGAAGCCACGGAGCACCTGTGGCTTAACTGTCCCCTGGCGGATGAGTTATGGGTATGGTGGAAGCTCCAGTGGGAAGAGGGAGGAGGCCCGGAGTGGGAATGGTCGGATGATTGGGTGTTGTACGCCATTCCACCTTCTAATGCTAAACTCACGGACAAATGGGGATACATGGCTCTTGTCTGCAGAGGAATACTGCTAGAGACAATATGGAAAGCGCGGAATGTCATGGTCTTTAGAAAAGAACAGATGCCTGTTCAACAACAGACTTGCTTGGCCAAGGAAATGCTCAGATTGACGGTATTGTCTGAATGGAGGAAGTCCAAGTTAAGAGCAGGTCGCGGGCTCTATTGGTTCCGGAAGACATGGACGGAGAGGGATTTTTTGGCAACAGTCTCGCCAGATGGGAACTTGAAAATATCAAAATGGTTAACTTAGGCCCAGGAATGGTTGCCCGAATGTAGGCGAACATGGATTCCTGGGCGGAGATATTCAGATTTGGTAGACATGAGGTCTCCTAAGTTTAAGGGTTTACAAAATTATAGAGATTAAACTAGGAGACACTGTGGACTGATCTATGTCGAAGTTTGCCTGTCTTTTAAGATCACTGGATACAGCCTCTGGGTTGTAAGAGGAGCTGAGCTTTATCAGCAAGAAAACGGAGGATAGACAGACAGATTTCACTGCAAAGGGTTTTCTCTTACTTTTACTTAGCTTCACGGTTATCTTTGGGTAGCAGGGGTCATAGGAAGGGACAAGAGCAGAGCTGAAAGATAAACTTGCTAATGCTGCCAGGATACCTCCGGGTTGAATTGTGAGGTCCCCGACCTCCCTTGATTTGTATTTGTAATAAAGACAACTGTTTTCCAAAAAAAAAAAAAAAAAAAAAAAAAAATTTGATGTAGAGCACCCGTTCGTTTTTGACGAACGGGTCGTGACTCCGACAGACTGTTTCGTCGGACTTCCACCGACTCATCAGGGGGATGAGCCCCGACAGTCCATCTTCGGATGGAGTGACTCGCCGAATGCACCTGCCACAAAATGCGGCTGCATTCGGAAGGGTCCCGTTGAGAGGGATGGGAAATCAGAGAGAGAGAGAGAGAGAGAGAGAGAGAGAGAGAGAGAGAGAGAGAGAGAGAGAGAGAGAGAGAGAGAGAGCGAAAGAGAGAGAGCAAAGGGGGGGGGAACTTACCTGGCTGTTGACCCCCTCTACTTTCATAGATAGGATGAGCAAAATCGAATGAATCTCCCGCTAGAACATGAAAATATACACTCCCACACTCTTGCTCCTCCCTGTGTTCTACGAGTCTTCTGAGTGCCCGTTCGTTTCGATGAACGGGCTGCAGACAATCTGAGGTAAGTTTGCTTTTTCTTTTTCTTGTTTTTTTTGTTATCGTTAGATTCTTTTTATATTTTTTATTTTCTTTATTTTTTTTATTTTCTTTATTTTTTTTAAAGGTACCCCCCCCTTATGTGACGGGTTGTAGGGCTGTGCCCGTTCGTTTAAGAAATGGGCTGCAGCACTCACAGCGCGCCCGAACCTGGCGCAGGTTGGGCCGGGTACGGGCGTGAGGGGCAAGTGGGAAAATGCCCTTATTGAGCTCAACTCCTGTCTGGCCAAAGTGACCCCTGGGCCGCCTGTTCGTTGCTAAGCAATGGGCTGACCCTCACAGAAAAACGAGGGAAAAAGGGGAGGAAAAAAAAAGGAAGAAAGAAAAATAAGGGAAAAGGAAGGGAAAAAAAAAGGGGAAAAGAGAAGAAAAAGTAATGGCCGCGAACGTGGCCGCGGCCATGGAACAGGTGCAGCCCCTAGAAACTTCTAGGGGCCGATGGGACTGCATCTGTTCAAGTTGAGCATGCAGTCCTGAAATGGCTTGGTACTGCGATTTTGGACTGCGCCCGGTCGTGGGTGGCGGCCAGGTGCATAACCAAAGCCAGGGACTTGATGTTCCTAGTCGAACATCAAGATTCCCAGCCCTCGATCGAAGTTCAGATCGAGGGCTAGGCTCAGCCCCGTTGTCGAGTGCATCGGTCCGGCACCGCACTAGGGCATCAAGGGACCGTCCCGGCCACGTCACGCAGGAGTTGGATTTAAACCCTTCGTCGCAATATACATAGAGCTTCCGCAAGCCGCTCCGGCCGAGTGCACCAGCCATACCTGCCGCGAGCCCCTACGACAGGATAGGGCCTACGCGAGGCACGACTTACCTCCACCTTACGGGAGTTGTTACCTCCCTTCGGTGGGCGTATCCCCGCCGGGCTACCAGTCCACAGTATGAATGCTAATCAGTTGCAATCGCAGAGGTGGACCATCTGAGGGCGTTTCTCGTTCACTGTAGCATAGGGGGTACACGCGGTAGTACGCCTCTATCGGACCCGCACGCGAACCGACATCTTGGGGGGCTGAGGTCCCAAGCGCGACTCAACGTTGGTCGACTAAGACGTATCCCACTCACCACGCATACACCACTCCACAAACACAAAAAATAAACACACACACACACACACACATCGAACAGCGCGACAACACTCCTAGTTCCTTCAGTAACCATCCCATAACTTT
>BFEA01000034.1:1574996-1601555 GCA_003427395.1 Chara braunii
TCTAACTCCCTAACTAACAAAAATTTGGACAGCACTCCCTTAAGAAAATCAGACTTTCCAGATTTATACAAAGTCAGATATGAAGTTTAGACAAGCTGAACTTTGAAAAACCAAAATTTGATTAACTCCTTGAATTTGTAGAAATTTCGGCAGCGCTTCCCGTAGAGAAAGTAGCTTACCCAAATTTATACAAGGCCAAGTATAATAAAGGATCCCAGAAAATGCAGAAATCGACCTAAGTAAAAATAAACTTAGCCCAAAAAATGCAGGAATTGAAACTAACTCCTATGGCTCTAGCACGTAGCGAGCGACTAAAGCAACTACCTATCAAAGTGAAACTTAGACTAAGTAACCATCTCACTCAGCCACAAGCAAGGCGAAACCACGAAGGTAAGTACTCTCACCAACCCCAAGTTAAAATCCGGGCAAAAAATAGTTCATGTCTTCTCAATAAATTACCCATTTGTACCCAACTTATATAAGGCATAAAGTTTGGTCATCCAATCTTATGGAACATGCCTGACTCAGCCATTGAGTATACACGAAGAGGTTGCACAACTACTTCTCTCTTCCTTTGGGCACATGACTAAGTCATTCATCTTAGAAACAATGCTTAGTCACCCTGAATTGTTTAATACCCAAATCGTATATAGTTCTTTTAACTTAGTGTTCAAAAGTTGAGGGTAGGATTGAGCCATTCATCTTAGAAACAAAGCTCAACCTGCCCAAATTTACATTCAATTATACTCTTAATTGTATTTTCTTCAAGTTTATAATAAACTATAGTCAGACCACCCAATATGGACCCTATCTGACCAGTCTGTTCTCAAATAAAATAGTAATAAGATATAGCCAAATTATAACCTTTTGGGTTCCAGCATGTGCGAGGTGTTGGGCTAGACCATCCAATCTTATGGAACGTGTCTTGTCCGTTGCCAAATTCATTTCTCTCTGATCCATCTGTGTGCGGCATTGGTCCAAAGCCATCCAATCTTATGAAACATGCTTTGTCCCCTCAACAGAAATTACCCCCTCAGAATAAAACAACCAAAAGAGTTGAGCCATTCATCTTAGAAACAAAGCTCAACCCCCTTTTCTAAGCACCAAAAGCAGAGTACTCTGAGTTAGACCAAGAGAATGTTCAAAAACCACCCAAAAATAAACAGCGACCAGACCATCCAATCTTATGAACAATATCTGGTCCTCAAATTTGCACAACCAAACCCCACAAAAAAAACAGCCAGGCCATTCATCTTAGAAACAAACCCTGGTCAAATTAAGCAAACACGACGACCAAGCCATTCATCTTAGAAACAAAGCTTGACCTTTTAAAAAAACAGAATAAACACAGCAGTCAGGCCATCCAAACTTATGGAACCATACCTGATTCTAAAAGACCCTTCCAACTTCAAGTAAAACCACCTTTCTCTTAGCCTTCCCCCTGACGCAATCCCTTGTAACAATCTCCTTTCAGGCAGTCAAAAAACTGAAACTGCCATTACACACGCATTCCTTTACTTAGTCTGGTTTGTGTCCTGACAGTCAAAACAAAGTCAAGTAGGGATGCATACAGCATACTCAGCCAAACATTGAAAGATGTACAGATACGGGTTATAATCTGGGCTTATAGAGGGAAATGAAATGGCTACCTTTCAGTTCCCTGCCTCCAGAACTCCTCCTGAGTTCCGGCAGGGCTCCCGCAATCGGTGGGATGACTCCCCACAGAGTCTAGCTGCGGTCCTACGGGTTGCAATCCTGCCTGCCGCTTTCCTCTAAGGTCAGGACTAGACTTAGATTTCAAAAGACAGGAAGAGGAAGTTTGAGTTGCTCAGATACAAGAAGGGTGCACTCAGACTCGCGTGAGAGGGTCTTGGTTCCTTGATGTGCCTGAGGGCCCCGCAATGGGGGCCAAGTAACAAACGCTTCGTCAACCATAAGTCAAACTACCGAACTCAACCCACCTTACGAATCCCCAATTCACAGCAATAACCCTTTTTTTTGAAAGCTGACTCCTTTTTAATCTCCAAGGCCACGACGCCATCTCTCCTAATCGGACTCTCGTTAAGCGGCCTTGTGGGACATCGCTCATATAGAGTTCACCCCTGTTGAGCTGCCAGCAAAAAAAAACCGCGACACCTTCAATCAAAGTTGCCCGCCTGTTCTTAGCAGCAACGTACAGTGATTAATCGCAGCCCTCCGCCCCGCAGGCCCTTGCACGAGCAAAACCAATCATACTAGTCGCAACATTCGTCGCACCGGCCAAGACAGTAGGCTTTCGGACTGAAACACCAGCAGCATGACTTGTTGCAGTCTCCCTCGCGTCGAGTCCTTCCTTTATCACATCAGACCAACCACTCCATGTACTAAAGGATGACCAAACATCATGGAATCAGGAAGGAGTTCCCCATCTTTCAATCCTTGTTATGTTTGGCGCCATTAGATTTGGAATCATCGTGTGGCGTACATCTAGAATCCATCTCTGGCACTTTACGGGTGTCTTGGCCAACTCACCCACCAAAATTTTGTGGCTGCAGTGGCTCCCCGCGGCCACTTCCTACGTACTTCTCTCCCCATTCCCTCTTGTCTACCCCTCAACTCCCAAGTCTCCTTCTTCTGTCTTTTGAGAGACCACGACTCCAATGAGCCAAAACAACAGCCCACATGAAGGTTATGATCCCCCTCGCAGAGACGAGCACTACCATGACGAAGGCAACCCGGTTAACGAGCGGCTTGCACACTATGAAAAAAATGAAGATACACCCGAAACTGGTCGTGCACCGCAGACCGGGGCAAGCCTAATGCTCTCATCAATAGGTACTGGCACAACGCGTCAGCGACTATGTAAGTTGGGGGTAGATTCATCGCCCTGTTCCTCTTATCATTGTTCGTACTTAGCCTTTCCGAACCCGGTCGAAATCTCGGCCAGATACTTATAAAGTTTGGAGTGTTCGCTGTTGGACTAAGTGCTACCGCTCAGACGAACACCGGAGTTGCTGCGAATAACTCCACCACGAAGAGAATCCGAACCATCTTGCACACCAAGTCAAGGATAGCGATCGAGCGAACCCTGCCGTGGAACATGGAAATATACATCCCTTTCCATCTTGGCGTTCCCGCATGAATCCATCGAACAACAGGTAAGTCTCCAATCCCATTGTTCCCCCCCCCCCCTTGTCAGCCTGTTTCTGTCGCTCGCCATGGCGAACCGCACCAGTCACAACTTCGAGGTAAGCTTCTCCTTCTCCCTGTCAATTTTCCCTCCTGCGCAACCCCTTTTCTTCTAATCCTCTTCGAACGTACCTGGCACGAGTTTGCGTCCAGATCCGCTACTCCCTATCCAATCCTACCCTCTCTTTCTTTCTCTGATTCGCCCCCACACCTACCTCGATGTCATACCTGGCCTAACGCACATGGAAAAAAGAAAAGAAAAAAAAGGAAAAAATGCATAAAAACAAATAGAAATGAATCTTCCGCCAGAAGATGGGATGATTCAGTGTTATTTCCGCAGTCACTGCCGCTTCGCGCTCGACCCACTTTACACCGTGCAACTCTTTCTTACTAACCTTCTCATTACTAACTTTCCTACTAACCTGTCTTTAGTTTCGGGGTCGCCCACCCCGAAAACTCTCGAAACTAATCTTACATCGCCAAAAACAACCAAGATTTGGCCAAGTTATGGCAAACTTTATTCTCCACCTCCCTCATTCTCCTCTATTTCAGCGCACGACTTTTCTTGCTAACTTCTCTTCCACTAATTTTTCATTAAAACTAACCTCGAATCTGAATTCGCGCACCCTCAAAACCTATATTTCGAACGTTTACTCGCTGGATTCCATTCGGAAACGAGCGAGATATTTGTTTCCTCCTTTTCGTTTTCGTCACTCCCACTATAGTCCGCGCACGGTCTCTTCCCTCTAATTCTTACTATACTAACTTGTTTGTTATTCTGAGCCCGCCATCGTGGTCGCCCTATGCCAAAACGTTACACACGACTCTTTCCCCGCCCGTTTTCATCAAGGATCGGACGGGTCTCACGTTTTACACCCCCTTTCCCCTTTTGCCATAACCCGTCTCCTTCGTCCTCACCTCCGGACGCACCCGGACGCGATTCCGGTTCAGGTTCATTCACTTCTCGGTTCGCCATGCCCCGCCTGCTACGCTCCTCCTTCTAGCTCTTCACGGTCCCTCGCCCGCAGTGCTCCTCTCTGCCCTGCCTGCATATTGCGCAGAAGGGCGACTAGATTCCTCCCTCCTTTATTGCTTGCCTTGCCTCAGCTACCTCCTTCACCACGCCCTCCTTCACTTAGCCCAACCCGATGACTCGCGACCCATCCCACAAGCGCACCACACCGACCAGCGCTCCCCGGTTACAGCACCTCGACTGTTTTCTGAGACAACTTCGAGGAAACCGGCTGCTGGCCGGTTCAACTAGCCTTCCGCCGCCTATACCCGACTTCGACAGATGGCGTGCCTCGCAGTTTGCGTTACTGCTCCGTTGCAACCTATCTCTGGGCTGCCTTACTCAGGCTAAGTCCGCCAACACCCTGGGCCCCCGACGACCACCCACACATAGACAGTTGTCACGGAGTCGAGGGTGCGGGCCTACTACGGGCTCGTGGTATGACCCCTACCGGAGCGGGTCCCAATGCGGGCCTTAGCGGTCGTAGCGAATATTCAAATGATGACCTTGAAGGCCGAAGTGGAGATGGTTCCATATGGCTGCCTGTGGCACCCTACCCGCTGCCTCTGCCACTGTCCCCTGGTTGCCCCGTCCAAGCGAGGCTCGCTATCTTCGAGCCCTAGCGGGTATGCTCACACCCAAGTCCCTTGTGGCGACTAAACCTGGCGTCACGTCCAGATCAAAAAGGGACGCCGGACCGTAAAAAAAATAGTACTACAAAAACAATAAAATATTTAGAAACTTTGACCGAGCGAAGGCGATGGACGAGGGGAAAAAATGAAAACGCTAGCATCGTTCTAGCGCTGCCGATCGCAAAGCGAAAGGGAATAGGCCTGCCAGGCTCTTCGCGCCACTCTGATATTCCCGTGTCCCCGCCGCTCGACCTCGATCCCTGAATCTCCTTGACGAAAGTCTGATACTGTAACCAATAGCGCTAGGCCCAAGGCTGGGTCTAGCACTAGCGGACGCCTAAATACGGACACCGCGAGACGCGCCAATCTACCGAAACGTCTTACCCCCGCACCTCGGCCTGTCGGTCGAACTGTCGACCGCCAACCTCCGCGCCCACCGCGCGATTATACCGGACCATGCCGCCGTCGACGTCGTCCTCCGTATGCATGCGCAAGTCATAGGTAAATGCACCAATCAAAAACACAGCCTTTTTTAATCTTAGTTGAATCAGAAAATCTCTGGACGATGATCACACCGACTCCTCAATCATCAACAATTAAAAAGATCACGCGCGCCTCAAGCCTGCGCGCCCACACACTCTTTATTCTAGTCAACCATCGGTCGTATAAACAACTGAGACTGCCGCGACTCGCGCGGTATACTTAAACTTTCAAACTTATTTTCTGTCACTTGCAAAAACCAGGGCGGATACCCTTATAAGGATATTCGCGCCGGCACCGTTTTTTTGGTTGAGCCTCAAGTGGCTGCCTACCACTCCAGGCCAGCTATAAAAGCAGGGTTGTACAATAGCATCCTCACTCAGTTGAGGTGCCGCCCACATTCTGACTGAATGTGGAATGGAGAGCAGCATTATGCTGTTGGAGTGCTGAGAAGCAGCGAGTGAGAGAAGGAGTGGAGTGAAGGTCTGCAATGAGAGAGGAAAGGAGGTGCTGCCATTCGTGGCGGGTATTTGACAAGCGGTGCAGGGGAAACTTTGTCCGTTTTACACGGCGGCAGCTGGTCTTCGGCAAGTGGTGTCGGGGAGGCTGTGCCCATTTTGCGCGGCAACGACAGTCCTTTTGTTGACGTATTGCAGGAGCGTTGCGGAAATTTTTGGCGGCACCTGTAATTCTTTGGCAGCAATGGTGAAAGCGCTGCCGAATTTCAGCGGCGACCACACTGGTTTTAACGGTAGTGGAGCGGAAGAGCTGCCAAAATTTTTGCAGCGGCGCTATTGATTTAATGGCAGTGGTGGGGAAGTGCTACCATTTTTTTGGCACGGTGGCAGCAACATTTTGGTGGAATCGTGCTGCCAAGATTGGCGGTGGTGTCGATGTTATATTTTTTTATACTGGCAGCACGTCGGCAACACCATTGTGAGGGAAGATTGATGCGGGTTTTGCGTCAGTGGAGACAATTTTTGTGTGTGATCTGACGCTGGTGTTGCGAAGCAGCCATGGTACCGGGTTGACGGCGTAGCAAGCAGTGGTCTGCCGTTATTTTTTTGGTGCGCGACGGTTATGGTGAATTTCAGTGTGGCCTAGAGGTTGGGCTAACGCTGATGCACGATTGGGATTGTACGGTAGTGGTGCGTGGGCCGGTGACATGAGGAGGATGCAGAGTGAGTGCTCGCGACAGTGACTATTGGATTTGCAGCGCTTGCGGTTTGCGCTAGAACGACATCCTTATTTTTGGGGGGGGCTAGCGGCACATGCAGTTTCAACCAGGGCCACCTTTATTTTTTTTGGCGGTGCGCAGCACAAGCGGGATTTGAGAGTGACACCATCCAGTGCTGTGGCGGTAACGTGGGACCATCTGGGACCATTTTGGGACCAGGTGGGACTGATTTTGAAGATCGGAACCGACATATTGTGGTGGCTATTGTGAGTGTACGTGGTACCTGGAGAAGGTGTGAATTGCGATTGGTTGAGAATATCCTTGGTGAGGGAAGTACAGTTGAGACTGTTGGGACCACATGGGACTCACTGTTGGGAACACCCTCCTGGAGAGTTATCTCACTTGAGTCTTTCAGTGGAGGTGACTTTCGCTCATACGAGCACTTGGAGGGTGAGGTGGCCGTCGTTCAGTGGAACGACCACGAGTTGTGAAGTTGTGCGCTGAATATTTTCAGCCTCAACAACGATCGTTTTCTCAACTTTGATTGAAATATTTCTTGGTTTTCTTGAGTGAGTCGTCTTCAACTTCACTCAAGGTCAGTTAGTTGAATGACTCTGATTTCCCTTCACACCTGTGTGAACCCGCACTTTGTTTGACCTTGTCGTTTTGAATGTTCAAAAGAAAAGGCAGAGGAAAGTTGTGTGAGTCATGCATGTGAATGGAAAAGTCTGACTTGAATATGGGATTGTACTGTTTTCTTTTGTCCTTCTTTTCTTTGCATGTTGCAAGGGTCGTTCTTTCTCTATCTTTCACCTGCCTGCATGATTAAGTACTTGAATTTTGGAATGAATAATTTCAACGGGTACTTGAAATAAAACTTGTGAATAAAATGAGGATGCGATCAATTGGACTTAGTTTTCCCAACATTGACGCATTCTATGCCAAATGATTTTATCTACTTGTACCTGTCAAAATAATTCTCATTCTCTATCTCATTCGGTTTCTTTTCGTGTAAGTTACCCTGAACTGAGGACAAATGAGAGTAGTTGAAGGTACCTTGCAGTGAACACATTCTTTTTCTCTGGGAAGCATCCAAGGCGGGGGTTCGTATGCTTTCGGAGCCGGCCCTGTTATCGACTTGGAGTGGACCCGATTCGTCGGGGGTGGTACTTTGCCGATTCGGTGGTGACGGCCCAACCTCTGAGATCTACGTCTTCGGGCTCAGGTGAAGGGAAGGAGTATCCATAGACCACTTCCTAGAGGAGAGGCATGCAACACTTCAAGCCATGTACCTGATTGAGAATCATCCGCGAAGCAACCTGTCATCCAGGAAGATTGAGAATATACGGAGACAGGCGTATGCATGTTTAATCATAGGTCGGCGTTAGCTGGAATGAATAACTTTGGCAGCGCGTCTCATCATGTCAAAACTAAGGCAGTTCGACCACCTGGTCGGCTGTGTCAAAGTTATTATCGATAGTCAACTTCTCGTTGGAGATTGTATGATTGTTTTTGTGGAATTCGACCCGGGGTGGTCGAATTGTTTTTGATATCGTGTTGCTGGACGTACCATATGATGATTCTGATTCTTTCAGTCATCATTTCAGATTGGGCATGTTCCTGTCGACTACGGTCGACTCTCTTTTGGTGAAATTATGTGTGTTTGTTATAATTTTCTTTTAATTGTGTGTTTAAGGGACTATGATTAATTTTATGGTTTCACGCTTGGTTGAGACCGTCCTAGTCGATCGGCGTCCGCTTCGTACTTAGGATATCAGCGCCCTAAGGAATGAACGACGTTCGGGTCCACTTGGCGTTAACCAACGCATCTATACTACGGCGAACGAGCAAACGCCCTCGGCTGACCTACCTCGACAATTGCATCTAAAAGCTTTCACACGTGGGTCGGTAGCTCGGTAGGGATACGCCCCTAAGGGTGGTGACAGCCCCTTAGGGAAGGTAGCTTATGCCCCGTGGGAACCTATCCTGTCGTAGGGGACCGCGGGATGTATTGCTGGCAAACCCGGCCAGAGCGGCGAAGGAGCGATGCAACTGCGTCCGTCTCCGCGGTTCACGGGATGCTTAACTTCGTTGCCGAGTTGTCTCTCGATCTTGATTTTTTTGTTTTACTCCTGCGTGACATGGTCGGGATGGTCCTCGTTCGTGCGAGGGCCGATGCACTCGACAACGTATCTTTAGAACCTACCTCAGCACCCGTTTATTCAACAACAACAAGGAGGGTTCATCGATCAGCTCCTAGGCGCAAGCCCGTCACTCGCCAATCTGCACGCATTTACGCCATGACCATATAGTCAACTTGGCGTTCCTCGGGCTCAGGTTCCAGAAGGAGGGGGTGTTTCTTCGATCCTGGCAGGTCTTCAACCTCAGGGAGGAAGCCGAATTAGGGGAGAATCGCCTGGAAAGCAACGATGAGTTAGTGATGATGACGGAATAGAAATTTGAGTAGATGGTGTACATGCAAAACAGTCATGAAGCTCCAACGAGGGTTCCCTCCGCTCTGTCTTAAGAATGCCCACCGGATTTGCAGGTCAGCGCAAACAATCTCGTCCACGCATGGAAGCTCTTTCAAAAGGGCAGCCCAACTTAGACACAAAATTTCTGCCCATTGTGTGCACGATGGCTAGGGAGTCGTGTTGGGTTATCGCCTAGGTAGGGATAGATGGTCACCTTGTCTTTTTCAACCTCCCATGCCCAAAATCTCCTATGCCGCACGCTTCTGAATTTCTGGCTCGTAATTTATTTCATCATCGCTTCCACCTTCGAATCATTGTTGAAGTGTCCATGCCCTGTTTTATTATAGATATTGTTGGCAGTCGAGTAAAATTATTTGCTCCTCTGTTCGACGCTCGATTCCTTCCAGGGCAATTGGATGAACTCGAGAGAGAGGGATTGAGATTGATCCCGATAGCGTGGTTCTTAGAAGAGAGGAAAACTTACCTTCAACGTATCATAATATCCTTCACTCAAACGACGAAATTGTTGTCTGAGCTGAATTCGAAGCTTGGAGAGGATAAAAAATTGGATTCAGTTTTTTTTTGGGAATGCCTTGTCGGAGCCCTGGCCGCAACAGTCTAACACACCCATGATCCAACAGTCGGGTGTCCCGGGTGATGGGCAAAATTAAAATCGCCACATGGAATATCCGTGGACTGGGAGATGCTAACGGCTGGAACAAAGAGGGTAGGTTAAAGAGTTTGGTTCATGATAAAAAAACCGATATTATTTGTTTACAGGAAACCAAACTGTCGGAGAATAAGATTTTAGATCTGGGAAACTGGTGGGATGGACCGCAAATTTTGTCTCCAGCAAGAGGGTCCAAAGGTGGAGTATCTATCTTAATCCACCGCAACATAAATGTTGAAATTATAGATTTTTGTGTGGATCTATGGGGTAGATGGTAGTGGGTCAAGCTATGGATGGACGGGAGAGAATGGGTTATTGTCATAGTTTATGCTCCTAATAACAGTCCCGAAAGGGAATCCTTCTTCTCTGATCTTCCCCTGTTTTTCCCTGAGTGCGATAACACGATTATGACAGGGGATTGAAATGTCTCATTGGGCAAGGATGAGGGAATTAGAGGAGGTAGGGACATGAGAGTATTGACTAGCCTCATGACAGACCTTGACCTCATTGAACCGTTTGTTTTCTTCATCCAGACAACCCTGGATTCACTTGGACTTCGAACATACGGGAAGGCCGAGGTTCCACTCAACGGAGGTTAGATTTTTTCTTATTGTCTCCGCCTGTATGGAATGCCACAATAGACATCACCGGAACATCGAACCCGATCTCAGATCATAAACCAGTAGTAATCACCCTCAGTGCGCTCAATTTAGATAGAGGTCAAAGATACTTCCAAGTTAACACCCAAATGCTAAAGGACCCCGATGTGGTTGATTAGATCACATATTCTGAACAGATTAGAAAAAGAACAGAGATCTGTTCGATTCCACTGAGTCTTGGTGGGAGTCTGACTCCCGTATTTTCTCCAAGCACCTTAGTATTTTTTCTCACATCCTAGAAGCTGGAAGAAACCAACGTGAGGAGTCAATAACAATCAGAGATTTGGGTGGAGAGATTAAAAATTAAGGGGATTGTTGTCTATGATCGTATGACCAAAGATTCCTTCCGAAAACTCTCT
Source organism: Chara braunii (assembly GCA_003427395.1). Classification (NCBI taxonomy): domain Eukaryota; kingdom Viridiplantae; phylum Streptophyta; class Charophyceae; order Charales; family Characeae; genus Chara; species Chara braunii. The sequence continues at coordinate 1,585,628 of BFEA01000034.1, forward strand.
TGCCGAAGAGGCTAACTCAGCTGATGGGCGAACTGTCTCACCCGTCTGACCATGATTGACCGGTAGCACGAGATCAGACAATACTGTGTAATTATGCAACTTTATACTAGTAGGATATCCTTACAACAAGGTGACCAAATGAGGACATCACAAAGGATGTCTCTGAGGGCTCTACCCACTGGTCTGCCTATAATGCTAGACTATCTACATCAGGTAGTCTAGATATGGATTGCCCTATAACCACCGAGGAAGCTTGGGAAGCCCTCTGATTAATGGCACACAGTAAAGCGTCGAGGGACAATGGTATTCCAGTAGAGGTCTATTTGACTATTTGGGAAGACGTGAAGGATGAATTGATGGACATCTATAACCAAACGCTAGTAGGGGGCCAACCTTTGAAAGGTATGCGGATCTCACTATTATATAAGAAGGGAGACATGTCTGAGATCAGAAACTGACGTCCTATCTCTGTGTTAAACATCTCCTACAAACTACTAGCAAAAGTACTGGTCAGACGTTTGGGTCGCTACCTCCCCACCTTGGTAGACAAAGACCAAGCGGCCTTTGTCAGAGGCCGCTCGATCTTTGATAATATCGTGACTGCTATCGAGGCGTTGGAAATTGTGGAATCCACTAAAGCCGATACTGCAATCTTAATGTTAGATTTAGAAAAAACCTATGATAGGGTAAACTGGACTAATGTCCTAACCACCCTGAGGCATGTAGGCTTTGGTGATAACTTATGCAAGTGGGTGGTAACTCTGTACTCAAAGTCAACCGTTGTTGTAATGGTTAATGGTTATAGGTCCGATTCCTTCCCCCTCACTCGCTCCCTACGACAGGGTTGTTCGTTGGCCCCCCTGTTGTTTGTTCTTCAGATGGAAAATCTTATGTGCAACATCAGAGCACAACCTCAAATTATTGGCCTGAATATCGGCACCACTCAGTGTAAGGTTAAGGCCTTGGCCGATGACCCGTTTGTCATTTCGAGCAATACAGAGACTTCTATGAATACAGTCAAACGGTGTTTAGATGATTACTCTGATCTTTCGGAAGCCTCTGTGGTCGAAATCGGTTTTCTTTCTACCGGACCGATTCACCCATGTAGTGAATTGGGGTATGAAGAGAATTAACGCAAGCTCTTCAGAACGATTTCTGGGTATACAGGTATCCCTTTTGTCGTGTTCTGTCGATCAGGAAGGCATCTTACTCCAGCGCACTATGCAGAGAGTATCGACGTGGGGCAAAGTCCCCCATCTATCTATTTATGGTTGGGTTATGGTGACGAACAATGCTCTTTTCACCCTCATATGGTTCGTGGCCGCTGTTAGACCTCTGAGTAAACATCTGTGCTCCTTGATTAGGGGAAGAATAACTAAATTCCTCTGGAAGCCATTCACAGGGGATGAGGAAGGCTTTCTATCTAAAGTAGCCTGGGATCTCTTATGCTTCCCAAAATTGGATGGAGGCTTGGGTCTGACTGATCCCCAAAGGAAAAGTTCCGCGATGTTGATCCGATGGATTATCCGAGCCATATACGCCCCTGAGGGAGAACATTGGGTAGCTCTAGCTGAAACCATACTTGCTTTGGAATGGAACTTGAAGAGGCCGTCTGATGTATGGCTCTGCATTTTACTTCGCTCTTACCAGAACAGAGCTATCAAATCTGATTTTTCGAATGCCATCTTGAAAGCCTGGAAGAAACTGCAACCAAACTCATAGCTTTAACCCTCAACAAAAATGGAGGTGTTACGGCAACCTCTGTTTGAGAACCCGAATATTCGTAAAGCCGACGGATCTCGGTTTTCGGCAGACTCCTCTCGTATGAATTTTGGAAGGAGTTGGATTGAAAAAGGGGTCCTTAGGATTGCAGACATATGGAATGAAATTGAAAATCAATGGATTTCCCTCTCGGCCCTCAAAAGTACTCTTGGACTAGTTTGGTTCGTGGAGGAAAGGCTAATTGAACTAATTTTGGCTATTTCGGTGCAGTGGGCTCACATTCTGAGTCCAGAAGGCATTGACCCTCCGGGTACCTGGTATACAGATCGTATGTCGGATCAACCAACTTTCTGGAAATTGATTGGTTTTGAGAGTTCGGGGAAAAGAGTGTTTGAAGGCTGGGAAGGTAGGGAACAGGACACCCTGGGTAATCTGTCCCAATTAGACGAAGTGTCTCACCCCCCCCCGACAACCAGCCTAACACAAACGAAAGTTTGGGAGTGCTGCGATGAGGATGGTCACTGGTCCTGCCAAGTGTTTGCCCAGGGAACACCTATATCGAACTTGAGATTGGACCCAAAAATGTGGGGGTGGAAGGGTCTGAATCAAGGAGGGGAGGATCGACCTCTTCACCTGTACACAGTAGACCAGGATACCAGTTAAGAGAAGATTCCCGCTCTCCCTTGGAGGTGGCTACAACAAGATGGTCTTATACTGTGAAGAGGAATTGATTAGGAGTGCGCTTGGAAGATGATGGTTTCAGTTAGACCTGGCACCAAATCCCAGGTTGGCTGCAAACTTGTGGCTACTATCGTTAATGGCTACCCCATCTGCGGTGAACTTGGTACAAAGAGGGTTGAGGATAAATATGACTTACTGTCGCTGTAGTTGGGTTTTTTAGTCCACAACTCACCTGTGGTACGATTGCCCAGCTTCCAAGTGCATTTGGGATTGGCTGCAAGAGTTTTGGAGGAAAATCTCCAATAACGAGTTGGTGTGGAACAAGGAATGGGTTCTGTTGGGAGGTCTCCCAGACCATATGAACTTGAAGAAAGGTTGGGGCTACGTAGCGCAATCTGCCCGTGTTGTTGGCTGCCAGGTGATATGGAAAGAAAGGAATCTGCGGATCTTCCATAACAAAGAGATGACAAACACAGAGATCATAAGCATCTTCCGATCCTTTCTCCGATAGACTATTCAAGCCGACTGGAGAAGGAAGGCCCAGGGAAGATCAACGAAGTGGTTTGATGAAACATGGGGCCTGGATGGAAAATTGGCCAATCTTGAAGATGGTAAGTTGAGGTTAGACGGGTGGTTTTGGAAAAGTAGATATGTGATACATACCTGGGCGCTCGGTCTTGGGATGGCAAGATAGGCTTGGAAGAGGAAAAAGCAGAAGGAGTGCTACGCTGTAGGGATCCAAGCGACCATCCCGCCGGATTAGGCGGGTACTAGCACGAAATAGTGCCATCAGGTAAGTAATAGGGGTTTAGTTACTATGGTTAGATAGGTTTGACCTGTTGCAGGCTTGGTTGGGTTTGGAGGCTTAGTTTTGGGTCTTTAGTCCCTCCCTCCCCTCCCCCCCCCTCCTTCCCCCTCTATTCCCCTTCCTCTTCATTTGTCTGTTTTCGCCTTTTCTTTGTTGGTTGTTTGGTTTTGCAGGTTTGAGACATACCTTTTTTTGGGTGGAGGCTGAGTTTTCAGGACAGCGGCCTAGATTTGGCCTTTTCCGTTCCTAGAGTTTACTCGGCCTTAGCGAGCGTTGCTCGTAAGCTAAACTGGCTGATGCTGCCAGGATAATTCCAAGTTGAATTGTGAGGTTTCCCCCACCTCAATTTGACCTGTATAATGGACTCTGAGTTGGAAAAAAAAAAAAAAAAAAAAAAAAAGCCAACAACAACAACAACAACAACGGTGACCCTTCTGTCAGCGGCCTCCGGGGTCACGGGCGTACCCTTTTTGAGACCACCTCCGGAGGTGGTCTCAAATTACCTTTCGTTTTTTTTTTTCTTCTATATTCACGAATTGAACAAAATCGTAGACGACATAAATCGAGAAATGGGGAGGGAATTGGACAGCGCTAATCGGTGCGCTAATTCCACGGCCCTAAGCGCCGCTTCGGCGGCGCCTAGTGCTAATTGTGGATTAGGGTTACGATTAGCGCTCTCCCGGCTAGACGTCCCCGGTCCCTCTCTGGTTGTCTCCGAATACGTTCGGCGAGTGCTTTCCCCATAGCTCCTTCCCATGTTAGGTGAAGGAACTATGGTGGAAGGGTGGTGGACCATTGGGATCATTTTTACTATTCCAAGATTAACTACGACAAAATTTGTTGTGTTCGTCAGTACATGGGTCATTTTATTCGAAGACACCATTTCGGGTTTGAAGCTGCCGCTTGGTATTGGCATTTTGTTGATGTGGTTTGGTTGTTTTTATTTGTATCTATTTATTGGTGGGGGGGTAATTAACACTTGCTACCCCAAAACCCGGGGACGCGTGCCAAAGGACTCGCAAGAGCCGGGTCCCCGACCGAAGGCGCCGAAGGCATCATTCGAGTCTCTATATAGATAGGCTGAAGGCGCCCGTATCTATTAACTGAGTTTGAGTATAGATTGGTATACTTGTTTTTGAAAGAAGACTCTATACAAATTGTTATTTTTAAAATGCATGGCCCTGTTTATCTATCATAAAGCGAATTTTAGAGTTAGCCTTGATGACCTCCAAACGTTCGATTTCATGTAAGGAAGAGTTGAACTGGCTTTGACGGTTTGGGGGGGGGGACACAGTGGAGGATGGAGTGAGATATTGGAAGAACGTTGACTTCGCAGGTGGTTTGAAACACCGTAAGTTCACAGTTTTGAAGGCCGATTTTAACTACGCAAGAAAGCGGTGCTATCTTCACCCAGCAAGGCGTGGGTAATCTTCTCCTTCCTCACCCCGGGGACGTCGTCTTACCCCTTTTATCCCTATTTATTGAGGCTCTAGGAACTATATGTATTTAAGCGAGATTCGTAATTCTTTTTTTGGGTGGAATTGGTTCGTGTTGATTGTTACCCTTTGCGATCCTTAAATTTTGGCTAACCTGACCTCTCCCCCCATGGCGACCCCCGCTCCCCCTGATCCCTCAGGGTCTTCTCCATATCTCAATGGGAGAAAAATCGAATCAAGGGGATCCTCGCGGCTTGCTATACGGAAGGTCTCCTTCCAGAGGAATTGAAAGTCGAGAGTGTAGAAGTTGGGGAGGACGGCTGTTCAAGAGGAATGGTTATCTGAAAATGCTATCTTTGTCGTTTTTGCTGATAACTCCGCATCTTTGCCAGTAAAAGCCAAAATCCGGCTGACCCGAATTTACGAAAATGTCTGGGCAAAAAGAGGGGTTACTGATGCGCCACTAAGAAGGGGAGTTTTTTATAATGAAGGGTTTAATTTATCAACCTACGTGGTATCAGATAAGAGGATAGCACAATGGTTGCTAAGGAAGAAAGAAGACAAAGTCACGTTGGACGTTAAAACGTACAAAATTTCCTTCCACCCCTGGATGTCAGAAAACGAGTTGTTCGAGTGGAGGGAGGCCCACCGATACAATTTTTTTTGGATTCGTTGCATGTACGTCCCAGTGGCCGCCCTGCCGTACGTGGCAACGATGATCAAGGATGCATTTGGTACGATATTAAAGAAACATGAAACGTACTCAGAATTGAATTCGCCCGAACTGAGGAACACCCGTTTTGACCTGGAACCAGGGGCCATGATCCGTTATAAACCTTACCTGATTATCGATATGAAGAAAGGTGGTTATGTTGAAATCGAGGTTGTTCACTCACATACACCTTGCTGTACAGTTTGCAGACAGTACTTCCACAGTGAAGGAGATAAAGAATGCTCCGCCACACAGTCAAACCCCCATGATGGAATAAAGAAGAACGATAAAGAACAGACCATTGATGGCCCTTCCAATGGGAGGGCCACCGACGATGCGGGGAAGTCTGCAAAAGAGAATTGTCCCCCCCCTGACCTACCTGCTCCCGGGAGTCCTACCCAGGCTATCACAGAGGAGGAGAAGGGCAAGGAGTTAGAGGTGAGTAAGGAGGTAAGAGATCCTGTTAACAACCCAGAGCTCAACCAAATGGATGTGACTATGAAAGAAGTGGGGGCAGTCTTGGCGGGGGTAGGGGGAGACTCAGCCCTGAAGGATCGATCCGACCAAAATTTGAGCCCCCTCTACCCAAAGCTTCCTCAGGATTAGTCGTACAACATAATTCCGCACGGAAAGGGAAAAAGAAAAAGAATCCGGCTCCTAAAAAGAAAGCTGAAACTAAAGCGGTTGCTGCTAAGGAATGGAGACGTAATGAAAGGCAGAAACAGGCTAAGTTGGATCCAGGTATAGAAAATGGTTCTAAGGACCAACCTCCCCCTCCCTAGGGGAAGGGGGGGGGGGTGGAGTCCTCTCTTCAGTTAATTCAACCAGTAGGGATGGAATGGGCAGGCACGGATAGCGGGCTGGGAGGAACGATTGACGATCAGATCAGGGATGAGCGAGGGGGTAATCAACCCCCCCCCCCCACCCCCCGCCATCCAGGGGTCTGCCAAAGTCGCTTGATCCTAACAAGATTAGAACAGAGCTTCCTGGCCCTGTACCCCGATCACCCGTTGCCGAATCAGGGGATGAACTTGCTACATCAGGCTATTCTACGCACTAGACTCGCGGTTTTCATACTGATTGGTGTAATGTTCAACTTGCTGGTCAAAGTCGTAGCAGACCAGCCGCAGATACTACAAATTTGTCTGTTGCGCGGTGTGTCACTCCTGTCATCAGTCTGCATAAGCAAAGACAGTAGTCGTGGGATGCAGACCTAGCTGTTAGTCTATGCACGGTTCACTCTATTGGACATAGTAATTACAAGGGGGGGGGGGGGGTAACCATTGCAACTTGGAGGATCGCTAGACATATGTCTAGTCTGCGTTTTGGATGTGGTCTGACCGTTATTGCTGCGAGTTTGGGGGATCCTCAGGGGGGCCAACAGTCGGCCATTTACTTCAATTTGATTGAGTTGCTGCGCATTCTGGCTTCCATTGCGGGGCCCTCAGGCGATTGAAGATTACAAGGCCCTCTCCTCGGAGTTGAGTCTGTCCCCCTCCTGTATATCGAGAGTCTGAAACCCTTACTTCTGCCCTTCTTACTCTAAGTCTAATCCTCTTATGAGAGGAAGGCGGCAGGCAGGATTTTAACCCGTAGGACCACAGCAAGACTCTGTGGGGAGTCAGCCCACCGATTGCAGGAGCTCTGCCGGAACTCAGGGGGAGTTCTGGAGGCAGGGAACTGAGAGGTAACCTTTCATCTCCCTCTATAAACCCAGCTATAACCCATTATCTGTCTCTTTTGCTATGCTTGACTGAATATATTGCCTGCATCCCTACTTTGACTTTTAGTTTGACTTTCATGACACAAACCAGACTAAGTAAAGGAATGTTTGCACAATGTCAGTTTTAGTTTCAGTTTTAGTTTCAGTTTCAGTTTCAGTTTCATTATTTGACTGAAAGTAGATTGTGGGATTGCATCTGGGGGAAGGATGGAAGGAAGGCAGTGTTGCATGATTTTGACTGGGTCAATTAAAGACTAGGCAAGTCTCCATAAGTTTGGGAAGACCCAGTGCTATGTTTATTTTTGAGTTGTCTGGAGAACTAGACATATTCCATAAGTTTGGGTGGTCTGGTTGCTCTTACTTGCGAGGGATGACTGTGATTGACTTTTCAGGGACCAAGCATGTTTCATAAGTTTGGATGGCTTGGTCACCTTGTTTACTTTGGGTTTCTTTCAGTTTCTTTTTGTTTTGAACGAGGAGGTTTGAGCATGTTCCATAAGTTTGGGTGGCTCAGCCTCTTCCTGCTTTAGTTTTAAGAGAAATGAACCAAGCTGAGGACCAAAACATGTTCCATAAGTTTGGGTGGTCTTGGTCCAACACCACGCACATGCTGAAACCAGAAGGCTATAACTTGACTATACTTTATTACTATTCTATCTATAAACAGGTTTGTCAGATAGGGTTCCATAAGTTTGGGTGGTCTGACTATAACTTATCACAAACTAAAAAGAGTAGTAATTAAGAATGAATTTGTGGTAAAAAGGGGCGGACTGAATGTTGAGCTAAAGATGATCGATTCAGTTATATGTTACCTCAAAAGACTAAGTGAAGATAATTATATAAATCTTGGATACTTAAACAGTTCAGGACGACTAGGGTGGCTTAGTCATGTGCCCAAAGAAGAGAAAAGTTGTTGTGCCCTGTGTTTGTGTATACTCCATGGCTAAGCTAGACATGTATCATACGTTTGGGTGGTCTAGCTTTATACCCTATGTAAGTTGGGTATAAAGGGATAAATCAGTGAAAAACTATGAACTATTATCTGATAAACTGACTTCGGGGATAATTAGAGTACTTACCTTTGTGGTTTGACCTGCATGAGACTTAGTGCAACTACTACTTAGTTTGAGTTTCAGTTTGATAGGTAGTTGCTTTAGTTGCTCGCCACTTGCTAGAGCCATAGGAGTTAGTTTCAATTCCTGCAGTTAGTTTCAATTCCTGCATTTTCTAAGCTAAGTTTATTTTTACTTAGGTCGATTTCTACATTTTTTTGGATTATTTATTATACTTGATCTTGTATAAATCTTGGTAAGTCATTTTCTTTACGGGAAGCGCTGCTGAAATTTCTAAAAAACCAAGGAGTCAATCATATTTTGTTTTTTTCAGGGTCCAGTTTTTCTGACTTTTTCGCTTAGTAAAAATGTGGAAAACCTCATTTTTTAAAAGGAGTGCTGCACAAATTTTTGCTAATTCAAGCAGTTAAACATAATTGAACCTTGAATAGTTAAAGTTATTTTTATATTATGAACTTTGTTTTGTATAAATCTTGGAATAACACTTTCTCTACGGGAAGCGCTGCTGAAATTTTTATAAATATAAGGAGTTAGTCAAATTTTATCTTAGTTGAACTCAGGTTTGCTTTGGGTTAATATCCGACTTAGTACAAATCTGGAAAGACTTCATTTCTAAAGAGAGTGTTGCCCAAATTTTTACTAATTCAGGGAGTTAGACAAAATTTGACTTTCCACAATTAGAGATTGTTTTTGTTTTCATATTTGAGTTAGTATAAATTATGGAAAGACAATTTTCCTACCGGAAGCGCTGCCGAAATTTTCTTAGTTGAAAGGAGTTAGATTACATTTTGACAGGTGACAATTCTAGCAATCCACTCTATATAGAGAAGATTCTGCGAAAAGTCTACCTTTTCTTTAGACTCTTACTTAGAGATAGACTTAGACTTAGTTACATGAAAACCTCGAGTGAGATTGTAATATGGAGATTACTATCGATTTGAACTCATAGATTTAGTTTGGAGATTTGTCTGTATTGTGTTACAGGTCCTCTTGAACGTTTGATTCGAAATCAGGACTAGATTCAGCTTGATCCTATAAGGATCACCTTCTGTTATCGCTGATAACAGGTCGGTTGTCGATTCGTCGATCTACGACTCAACTCCAATTCATCCTCAATACTCAACCTAAAAGACTTTAGCCCTGGTGATTTTTATTGTTTTATTAAGGTTTTCATCCAAACTTTTATTGAATGGTTATTTAACAAAGGTAATAGTATTTAATTATGGAAGGTTGGACAAAGATTGAGGCTTGCATGGCTAAAGCGAGGGGTATGAGTATAGAGATTGGTTGAAGTTGACTCCGTAAAGTGCATGGACTTTAGTTAACTCTTTGATGTGATTGCAGGTATGTTCTGTGGTTCGGATCTTTGGATTTGACTGTCTGCGATCACACACATATGTATGGTTGTGAGGAGTCTCACTGTGATTGTGAGAAGTGATCGTCACATACTTGTTCCCCTTTTACATATATATATATATACCTATATTGGGTGTTCGCGTGGCCTGAGGGGCCTACGCTTAAGGGTTTAGTTGGGGTTAAGACTGAGAAAAGAAAAAAAAAAACTCAATTTGTTGTATGCTTCTTAAATAATTCTTCGTCGGACATTGGTCCCGGGCCTGGATTCAAGGTTCTTGTCCAGGACATCCCAGGTCCTAGACTCCGCAAGAAAGGGATCTCCCCCCTTGCAGAGCCTATTTGCCCTGCCTGTCGGGGCACTCAGCCTAAAGACCGGAGGTGTCATGGAGGTCGCACGACTATTCCTTCAGTCGTGCAATGTCGTGAAGAGGTAGACCGTCATGATACTTCAAGTTTGACACTTCAGTGTCATAAGCGGTACTCGGATCCACGAGGGACCGCTTGATTATGAACACTATATAGTACGTCATCATTGCGACTGCTTACGTAAGCCTGCATTGCAGGTCGATGTGAGTTAGCCCCGCCTCCGCGCGATTTTATACTAAGTCTCTCGTGCGATGATCATCCGATTTTCTCGTCGAAGAGTTATGGGATGGTTACTAAGGGACTAGGAGTGCTGCCACGTTGTTTGTTTTGTGTCGTTTTGTGTATGTATGTGTGTGTGTGTTTTTATTTTTATGTTATTTAGAATGGTGTGCGCATGGTGTGTGGTATGCATCATAATCGACCGACGATGAGTCGCGCTTGGGACCTCAGCCCCCCAAGACGTTGGTTCTCGTGCGGGTCCGATAAAGGAGTAAAACCGCATGTACCCCCTATGCTACAACGAACGACAAACGCCCTCGGCTGGTCCACCTCTGCGATTGCAACTGATTAGCTTTCGTACTGTGGACTGGCAGCTCGACGGGGATACGCCCACCGAAGGGAGGTAACAACTCCCGTAAGGTGGAGGTACTTCGTGCCTCGCGTAGGCCCTATCCTGTCGTAGGGGCTCACGAGAGGTATGACTGACGCACTCGGTCGGAGCGGCTTGCGGAAACTCCATAGGTATTCATGACGAGGATCAGACCAACTCCTGCGTGACGCGGCTGGGAGGGTCCCGCCCCGCCTTGAGCGGTGCCGGACAGATGCGCTCGACCGGTGGCGTTGTTGCCGGGGATAACGGAAGCCTACCATTGTCCTTAGTGGAACGACATCCAAGTATAAGATTGAGAGAAAAAAGACATATGAGGAAAGACAAAGTACGTAATGTCTTGCCAGACTATTTATGATGGATAAACGTTATTAATGTAATAAGTTTATCTCTGATCTGATTGGTTGAACTGAGTTAGAGAACCATAAAGGAAACCCTATAGTGAAAATGGGGTCTATTAAGATGAGTTCAAAGGGAAGGAATAGGTAGTACTACTCGATCAGAATCGCTAAGTGAATGTCTAGGAAACCCGATAGGCGTCATGGTAAGTTCGGACGCTGCATGAAAGTTTTTTTTCTTCCTCTTCTTAATAGAGAAATCTGAGTAAGAGGTTCGACCAAGATGTCGGGAGGCATAACTGATGGTGCTGGGAAGGTCTTGACGATCGATGATTTGGTCGAAGCCTTGGACAGGCGTGAAAGGTCACAGAGCAACGTTCCCAAGGTCGATACCTTCCACTTCAATGGGGAACGAGTCTCTGATTGGCTTGACGTGGTAGAACAAGCGCTAGTGGGACTATCGGACGCTGTGAAATTTCAGCGGATTCTGAAGTATGTGCTCCATGGCCATCATCAAGAGGTAGAGAAGGTTGTGAATGCAGCTAATGGTAGTTGGGCGAGATTCAAAGATGGGATGCAGAGGAAGTACAGACTGGGCGATGGCCTGTTAACCACTGTGGACCTGGAAGCAATGAACAAGGATGACTTCAGCACAGTGGGAGCCTTCGTACAATAGTTTAAGAAGAAGGCGAGAAAGGTCCCTGGGATCTCTAAGGAGGTGCAGTGTGCTATTCTCTTGGGATTGCTCACTGCCTCGGAAGCGTCAGAGCCGACGAGCCATGGAGGAGGGAGTGCGAAGCTCACATGGGCCACTATCGACAAAGGGGTAGAGGAAGGAAGTCTGGACCAGGTGGAGCAGTATCAGATGCGCCTGCAAAGGCGGAAGAGGAAAGGACGGGATGCGATCGCTTCATGGACCCCGGGAGTGAAGAGGATTATCACCAACGTGCTTGCGGAGCTGGGCTATAGGAAAGACGCGGTGATACAAAGGAAAGTGGTGATGGCGATCCAAGGAAAAGAGAAGGATCCAGTGATAGAGGAAGTTGTCCAGGAGGAGTGGGAACAAGAGGAGCCGGTGCCCCAGCACCTTTCAAAAGCGCTACGCAAACAGCGCAACTAAACGCAGGGAGGGCAAGGCTCAGGAAAGGGACAGGCGCCCCAAGCATTGGCAGTAGCCCCGCCGAGTACAGCGGCGCCGTTAAGTAGCGCGGGACCCTCACAAGCGGCGGTACCACCATGCGGGCAGTGGCCATGGCATGCGTTTAACACCTTTGTGCCATGGGGAACCCGACTCCATCTGGGCAGATCGTACCATACGCTGGGCCCCAAGGGAGTATGCCACCACCAAACTATTCCGCAGCACAAGCCCAACCCATGACACCGCCTCCGTCGCCCGCGCCAAGTTCACAAGGCAGTGTGGCAGGTGGAGGCAATCAAGGCCACGGTAATCAGGGGAATGGAGGAAGAGGCAGCGGAAGAGGACGTGGCAGGAATGACGGTGACCGAGGAGGACAATGGGATAACCAAGGCTACCAGGCCAGGGAAATCAAGGGAGCCAGGGAAGCGGGAGGTCCCGTTTTGATTGGAAAACCGCTATATGCCAGCATTGTGACAAACAAGGTCATACTATACGCTTCTGCAATACTAGGAGGGAAACTGAAAGGGCAGAGCTGATCTATTCCAATATGGATGGTGATATATACGATCAGTTTGAAGAGTATACTGACCGGAAGGTTTCGGGCGGAGTAAGGGCGGAGGCTCAACAAAAAAATAGTTGTGCGGCAAGCGCCACCTGCCACATTCAGGTTGTGGCTGGAAAAGGATGATCCACCAACTTAGGTCGAAGAGGTTGAATATGGTGAGGAAGTGACTCAAAGGCTGCTGGCAGGGACAATAGAGGAGGAACCAGTGGTCGTTGAATTGGATGAAGAAAATGAGGATGAGAAGGTGGAGCCGGCGTCAGTCCTCATCGGAAAGTTGGAGGATGTGTGGGGAAAGATAGGGAGGTACCAACAAAAGTTGGTAGACATTTGTGAGAAAATGAAGGGATGGAGGGCCGGTATTCCCAAAGTCTTTCTTTACGAGTTTGGCGCAGAATCGATGCTGGGGCGACCTGGAGTAACTACCGTAGGATCAGGCCCGCGATCTAGAATGATGGTCAGACCTCCCACGACGCAAGGAAGGATGGCACAGGCGGCTCTCACCAGAGGTCAGGCTAAGGCCAGTGCGAGCCAAGAACATCCGCGGAAAGAACCAGAGCCAGAGAAGAGAAAGGAGGCCGTAGAGGTGGAGGATGAGGAGGAGGAGGACGAGCAGGATGAAAGGCTGTCGGAAGCTCCGTGAGGAACCAACAGAGGAGACACAGGAGGAGGTGTTTTCCCTCAGCTTGTCTGACGTGAACAAGGTCATGGATGTAGTGGCCACACATGAGATGGCGGATCCAGACGCCATTCAGACACTAAGGGAGCAAGTCCTGAAGTGTCCCAGGCTGGGGAACTGGAGCTGGTCTATTGGCTTCCTGGTGGAAGGAGGGACCCTGCATTGATGCAGACACAAGCAGTAAGCCGATCTTTTTTAGGGGACGGCTCGAGCAGGGTTCCCAAAGGCGGTACAAAACGATAGACAAAAAGTGTCGCCCAGTTCCTGTCCTCGTCACGGAATATGAGGAGGTTTATTACGAACGGGAATGAGGATTGATACAGCACATGAGGGAGCAAGCAGCAACGGGGCCGTGCTGTATCAATGGAGAGAATGAAGAAAAGTTGATAGTGGGAGAGCCGGAGTTCCTGCTACCCCAAGAGAGGGCGCTGATGATAAAGTTGATGAAGAAAAGGCATCGCGCCTATGCGTTCGGTGACGATCAACGAGGGCGGTTGGACGTAGATAAGATTTCCATGATTCGGATTCATACCGTGTCGCATGAGCAAATGCACTTCGGGATTTCGGTATTTAATACATCATATTCCGTAGTGCTTTTGGTGTTTCAGTACCGAAAACGCACTTCGGGATTTCGGTGTTTAACTTAGTCGATTTTCTTTATCAACTACATCATATCCCGAAGTGCTTTCGATGTTTTGGTGCCGAAAACGCACTTCGGGATTTCGGTGTTTAACTTAGTCGATTTTCTATTATCTACTATATCATGTCCCGAAGTGCTTTCGGTGTTTCGGTACCGAAAAGGCAATTCAGGATTTCGATGTTTAATACATCATAGCCCAAAGTGGTTTAAGTGTTTCGGTACCGAGAACGCACTTCAAAATTTCGGTGTTTAACTTAGTCAATTTTTCATTATCTACTACATCATGTCCTGAAGTGCTTTCAGTGTTTCGGTACCGAAAACGCACTTCGGGATTTCGGTGTTTAATACATCATATCCCATAGTGCTTTCGGTGTTTTGGTACCGAAAACGCACTTCAGGATTTCGGTGTTTAACTTAGTCGATTTTCTTTATCAACTACATCATGTCCCGAAGTGTTTTCGGTGTTTCGGCACTGAAAACACACTTCTGGATTTCGGTGTTTAATACATCATATCCCGTAGTGCTTTCGATGTTTCAGTACCGAAAACGCACCTCGGGATTTCGATGTTTAACTTAGTCGATTTTCTTTATCAACTACATTATGTCCCGAAGTGCTTTCGGTGTTTCGGTACCGAAAACGCACTTCGGAATTTCGGTGTTTAATACACCATATCCCGTAGTGCTTTCGGTGTTTCGGTACCGAAAACACACTTCCGGATTTCGGTGCTTAACTTACTCGATTTTTTTTATCAACTACATAATATCCCGAAGTGCTTTCGGTGTTTCGGTACCGAAAACACACTTCGGGATTTCGGTGTTTAGTACATCATATCCCAAAGTGGTTTCAGTGTTTCGGTACCGAGAACGCACTTTGGGATTTCGGTGTTTAACTTAGTCGATTTTCTTTATTAACTACATCATATCCCGAAGTGTTTTTGGTGTTTTGGTACCGAAAACACACTTCGGGATTTCGTTGTTTAACTTAGTTGATTTTCTATTATCTACTACATCATTTCCTGAAGTGCTTTCGGTGTTTCGGTACCGAAAACGCACTTCAGGATTTCGGTGTTTAATACATCAGATCCCGTAGTGCTTTCGGTGTTTCGGTACCGAAAACGCAATTCGGGATTTCGGTGTTTAACTTAATCTATTTTCTTTATCAACTACATCATATCCCGAAGTGGTTTTGGTGTTTCGGTACCGAAAACGCACTTCGGGATTTCGGTGTTTAACTTTGTCGATATATATACAGGGACCAACAGGGTCACTAGCCCGTACGTATGGAGGGCCCCGGGGCAACCTCCGTACGAACAGGCGTTCGGGGTCTCGTTTGGGGTTCGAACCTGGAGGGGTTCGGCCCCCGCTATAAATTATTTCGATGCCTAAGGATTTTTATTTTTTTTTTTCAGAGTTTTTTCTTATGAGTTCTCTATGATGTGAGGTACATGCCTATAAATTTTCAAGTCATTTTGCTAAGCTAAAAAAAAACGAAAAAAATTCAAAGACGGCATTGTCAAAACGTGCTCGCCCACTTTTTTTTTTCCTTTTTACTTTTTTTTTCAGTTTATTTCGCCACCTAAAAAATTATACTATTTTTCTAAACTTTTTTCATGAGTTTTGTATTATGTGAATTACACATATTTAAATTTTCAGGGCATTTCTCTATGCACCAAAAAAATAGAAAATCGCCAAAGATGGCGGTGTTGAAAACATACTCTCTCACTCACTAATTTTAATTATCTTTTTATTTTTTTTATTTTTATTATTCGTATTTCCGTTGTTTATTTTTATTTCAAATCTGGCAACAAATTTGGATGTAATGCTCAGACAAATATTTTTTATTTTATTTTTCTTCATAACATAATTTTTTGCAGATTTGTTTTCTGTTTTTTTATTTTGGTCCACGTTCGGTCCGAACGGCCTAACGCATCCCAAGGGGTCCTCTACGTTCGGGCGTTCGGCCCGTCCCGAACGCCGGTTACCCTATATATATATATCTATCTATATACCGACGAAACAGTTTGTCACAACCCCTCGTTTGTTGCCCTCTTCTCCCTCTCTGCCTACGGTTTACCGGGCAGTTCTAT
>BFEA01000034.1:1607657-1633302 GCA_003427395.1 Chara braunii
TTTTTTTTTTTTTTTTTTTTTTTTTTTTACATAAAGAGGACCTTATGGTCCTGGCTCCTTATCCATTTTGGGGAGCATCAGTCCGGTCCTATTCCACCGGCAAGTCAAAATAAAACATTGCAGCACAGAAAAAAGGAACCCTAATACATGCTTCCTTCTGTCTGGCCGAAGGAACCCTAATCAACATTGATTACTCCAGAGCGGTGGAAGATTGTCTGTCAGCTTGCCCTGCTTCCCTCTTTTCTCTCAAGTCTGCTAAGAACCTGTCAGATATTACGTATAAAGCAAGAAATAACTTGGAAGATACTGAAGCAGATCTTTCCATCCCTTCCTTGAAACCCTGTTCATATGTCTCGTGACCACTCTCTCCTCCCTTATCTCTGTTCAGATAAAAACTATCCAAACCCTAAACCCTAATCCCTCGTCTACAAAATTGTAAGAAAACCTCCGGACTGTCTTGGCCTGTTATCTCAAGTAGCCTGCAGTGGGTCCTGATGATTTGCTGCATGGAGGTTCTGCCTCCTCCTCCCTGTTTCAGAATTATGCCAGTCTTTCCAACGTATACAGGAGTCGTTCAGCACAACCACCTTGCCCCCTGCCAGCCACTCTATAGTTAATTTCCCTTTAATTCTCCTCTGATGTTCTTCGTCGTCTGGCATGGCTTGTCTCATTTTATACCATTTACAGAGAATCTTTGCTTAAATCAAGCTCCTTGTTTTCGCCCAAACTCTCTCCCTTGGAGATGCGAGACCTTCAGTCGTTCTGCAACACCTTTCCTTCCAGATGGACCACAACGTTACTTTTTTTATCATGCTAAACCAGATATTTTTCTTCTTTCGAAAGTGGGTTGGGATGTTAGTCCAAAGGAGTAGTTGGATAAGGTGTTGAGGGAGGGGAGTCGAAAAGAGGGAATCCCATAAGTTCGAGGCCCTAGCTCAATATTTTGTCGCCTCTCTGCATTGTATTAAACATCGGAGCATGTCTTCTGTTTTTTCTTCGGAGAGTACCGAGAAAGTTTGAGTCTATTGGGATCGTTCCTTCTTCTTCTGATATGTAACCTTTGATTGACCGGTAGGGCAACATACGGAATGAGCCATTGGAGGCTTCTGATTTTGACCGGTCGGATTACTTGAATTGTTTTCATGGAATTTCAATGATCTGACCTGGTTCCTTCCCTAACAGGTTTTGCCATCTGCCTTTGATTACGGGGTTTGGATCCTTTGTTTTTAGTAGTAATTTATATCCCAGCTTTACTGAGTATTCGTGGATGATAACTTTGGTCATGATACTTCTGTTTCTGTCAGGAGTCCATGCCCATTCCACGAGGTCAGAGTCCAGGTCCTGGATAGTCGTATCTGCGCTGAAAATCGTTTTTGGCCATGAACCCAACAATCTTACCTTCCTGTGGACGAGAGGGTCTAGGACATAACTTTCCACGTCCTTGTTCTGAATGAAAGGGAGGCCTTGCGCGGAAGCGGTTATTGGGAAGGAGAAGAAAAACGCTTCGGTATTCGGACTTTGCTGCTGATGGGAGACCTGGTAAGCTCTTGAAGAGGGAATTTCCTGTACCTTGATTCCCCAATCTCCGACCTTCCATGTTGAGGTCTTGCTTAATGGGCGATCACTCTCATCTCTCACCCACTGGTTCCCAAACAGGGGTTGTCTCAAAATTTCATCCTTGGATTTAGGTTTGACCACTCCATGTATTCTAAGCAAAGGAAAACGAAAAAACGTAGAAACACGTGAAGAGAGCAAGAGGGTCCGACTGATTTAAAGACCGATAAGCGTTGATACACAAACCTGATTCGAATCCTGACTATATACCTCGGACCACTCATGCAGAACTGAAAGTTGAACGCCTTCCTCTGCTTTGTGATGAGTCCTTGCTCATTCGTTGTAGGGGCCCTTCTGAAAAGAGATTGAACACAATTAGGGCATGCTGACACAGGTTTTGGGTTTGACGTGGCCCCAACGTTTTTCCCTGTTAAGTTTGTTTTTAGAAGGGAGAGGCACGTTTGACCACCCCACTCAATCATTTCGGATTTTTTAACTTTTTTAAATCAAAGTAATATGCCGCATCATTTGCGCAGGTCGCACGCACATAACGCGTTGCAAGTATGATGTAGAATATTTGCGGTGGAGGGAGGCCCCATTTGAACCTTTTCACAATTTAAGTGTATCATCCTTGCGCAGGGGGCGTGCTTATCCATGCAATTTTATTTCATGTCGTGAAGGACATGGCTTAACGGACCACATCCTTGAGACGTATCATCATCCAGCTTTGCTAGGCTTGTGCCGTTTCTCTATTTTTGACCTTGTGCACCGCACACACACACCCCGCTCCACCAACCCTAACCAAACACACTCTCACACACACGCATACAAATAGGACAATACAAGCACACATATGCACGTGCCACAAACACATGTCGAAAGTCTTACAGAACAGTCTGACAAAGTCATTGATTTTTTTTTTTTAGTGCCTATAGCAAACATGGCGGCACACACAGAGGCTTGACTACAGGGCGCTGAGACGGCATCGGATTGCTAGAGAAATATAGAGGATGTGTGTGTGTGTGTGTGTGTGTGTGTGTGTGTGTGTGTGTGTGTGTGTGTGTGTGTGTGTGTGTGTGTGTGTGTGTGTGTGTGTGTGTGTGTGTGTGTGTGTGTGTGTGTGTGTGTGAGAGAGAGAGAGAGAGAGAGAAAGAGAGATGTCTGCCTGACACTCAGACATGGTCTTGTCCAGTACACAAGAGATTTTGAGGATGCCAAAATGGAGAGAGAGAGAGAGACAAGGTAAGTATTTCTTGTTTTCTTGTTTTGTTTGTCAACTTTAAGCTGACTTCTTCTTTCTGCATTTTTTTGTCTACTTTTTGGTGCCCTTTCTTTGCTTAGATTGTTAATCTGTCTGTATTTATGGTCAGAGAACATATTCTCTGTGCATAGTGGTGGTCGCACACACACACACAAAGAGAGAGAGAGAGAGAGGGGGAGAGAGAGAGAGAGAGAGAGAGAGAGAGAGAGAGAGAGAGAGAGAGAGAGAAAAAAAGAGATGTAAGAAGAACAGATAAGATCCAGGAAAACATGGACACACCCGAATGAGATAAGAATGAGATACGAAACCACCACAAAGGAAGGAAGGATCTCGACCAGAGAGGAAGGACAAAAAGACGATGCAAAGACACCATAGGCGCACATCATATCCGCAAAAAAATGTCGTACGTCACAAAAAAGTTCCGAAAGATATCTAGATCAGCACAGTAACCACGCATCACCCCGACCCATTTCGTCGTCAGCGTGAGGGTGAACTCCTCAGGGGGCTTCCCTACACAAGTACTGTGGATAGTACTACTCCCTGCTCCTTAAATACGATCGTGCGTGAGTCGTGAAAACTCGTTTTCTCCTACTACCTAAGTATACGTGTGAGTTACGAACCTTTCTACCACGCTGCCAGCATCCTGCGTACCACATCCGTATTTGAACCGAGTAATTCCTAACTAAGGTAAGAAACCATCTAACTGCCTATACGAAAAGACAATAATCAGAATAAACTAACAAAAGACATCCCTGATTAACTGGTTGCGAAGCAATAAAACCGGAGGTCTTCAGTCATTCCAAAATAGCAACATTCACAGATCAAAAACGTTTTCTTCCCTCAGTGGAGGTTTTTTCGCATGTGTCAGCCCGAGTTGCCTACTTTAATCGATCTAAAGTCTCCCCGTCGTCCTGAGTAGTCCGAATACAACAGAAAAAATCAGCGCTTAACCAGTTTACTAAACCTCGACCAGATTCCTTTTTTCCTTTCCAAAAACCGTTCCTCTTGCTGTGTATCTACCTAATAATGTACAAAAAGTGATCCCCAAAGACCCAAAGGGTAAGACAAAAACGATCTGAAGTCTCCCCGTCGTCCTTAGTATTCCGAATTCAAACAGAAAAAACCAGCGCCTTACCAGTTCACTAAACCTCGACAAGATTCCTTTTCATTTCTTCCAAAAACCGTCCCTTGTGCTGTGTATCTACCTAATAATAAACAAAAAGTGATCCCAAAGGGTACGACAAAAACGATTCCTAGCGGAGAGGTGGTTACTAGTGTATATGTAGAGTCCAGAAAGTGCCTGCAAAAAATAAAATAAAATAAATTAAAGTGACTTAAAAGTTTTTTCTCCTAACTATTTCAAAAACTATACGAGACTATTCAAAGGTATCTCTCCAGATTGGGGTACACCTCGTAGAGGAGATCTCTCTAGGGACCGCCAGCCACTCTAACGAACTTAGCTAGAGCCGTGAGAAAGACCTCCGGGGGATAACCCCGGAGGCGGGACTCCATAACTGTCGCAGTGATTTCAGTCAGGGATGCTTCCTCAGATGTTGCAAGCCTACTGTATCTGAGAAAGCTGGCGAAAAGCGTGGATCTCTTAGTTGCTTTCTTTGAAAATGATGCGAAATCCTGCATCGAGTGCACTCGCAAGACCCCATCAGTAATCAGTGATGACTGGTTCCTTGATCGTGGAAAAATATGGAACTCCAGAGGGTGAAGCGAGACTACCACACGTGTCCCTAGGAAATCAAAGATGTTGTTGCCCTCATCCTTTCTTACTAGTTTTAAATTCCGATCGTAACAGTCTTCGAATCTCTCCAGAACCTCCATTGCCTTGGTGTGTGACGCGTCGTTACTCAAATCCCAGGCCACAAAGACAGATACATCATCTACCATCCGGACTCCACTTACTAGTGCGCGATCCCTGCCCAGACTGCTCAGAAAGTCATTCTCCGCTCGAGCGCACACCAGGCAAGCTAGTGCAGGGCTCGAGCTTCTCCCCATTGGAATTCCAAATTGTCGTCTTAGAATTGTTCTTGCGGACCGGATATAGGTGTGTTCAAGCTCGTACTTGACACCTCTTTCGATCTGTCCAAACGTCATAAGTACAAAACCTTCTTGTTTCTTTCTGACCCTAGCCATGACACATATCTTCCCCCTCCTGCTCACTTGCACTCCCAGTAGTCCTTTCACAATGTGGAACTCGGCGAGCCATCTTACTGCGTTCAACACGACCTTGTGGGACAGCTTCGCAAACATGTCTTTAATGTCGTAGCTCCTTGCCAACAGGTCACCCCCCTTCTTACCCAAGTCACCACATATCTCTTTTAGCCTCCCCCGTAGCCCGTCGGTGGATTTCAGATCGAAATGATACTGTCTCCGGAAACCAATCAGCATATATCTAATCGCTCTTCAAACCCTCACTCCTGCTAGTCTAGCTGGATCGTGCACAGCCGGGGAGATGGGACGACATCTCTCCAAATCCTTGTCTTTCGGTAAGACATAGGCCTGGCCGATCTTGCCTCTCGTCCCTCACATTGCCGTTGATTCCAGCCCCATCCGCCTATAGTCTGTCTTCATCCTCGCCAGGAGCAGTGCCTCGGTTTCATTTACCTTGACAAAGCTATGATTCCAGTTGAATGTTATTTTGCACGCATGAAGGTATAGGACCGGACAGATCAACAGAGTCGCGCCCGGGTTGCGATCGATCGGTACTCTAACCAGTCTTTCCAGGGTCTCAACCCAAACGGATGCGTCGCGGCTCGTCATGGCCTGGTGGCTTCTCATAACATCTCCCGTCAAACACTGGAGCAGATCCGTACGTGCGATCCTTATAGGTGTCCTCCCGATCGATGGTTTCAGAGCAGCCAAGATGCAATGTTGCAGCTTCTCGACAGATAACTCGTGACCAGCGGTGACGTTCTTCGAATTCTTCAGAAAGGTAGGAAAGCATGATACCTCATCCAATCTTGCTTTGACGTGCCCTCCGACCCGCGGCAAATCATACAATACGCATGTACAGTGACACTGGCTAGCTTCGGCACATGTCCACTGATTATGAAGAAGCGAACTAACAGTAGCCCTTTTTTTGAAGATAACCCGCACACGCTGTGCGACGAAGACTGCCAAGTGGTGATCAGCAAACGAGCTACGCAGTGATGCTGCTGCCAAATCACGGACCCGCCTGCTGTTGATGTTCAGAGCGAAGGGTGGTTTAACATACGGCTTCCTTCTAATTTCCACACCATACTTCCTCCGGATGATCCTGGCAATTACGTTCTTCAAATTGTTCCGGGTCTTGAGTTGGTTGAACAACCCAGCCGTCATGTAGAGTGCAAGTAACTCCTGCGACCTCCTCTTGTATATGATCTTAGTCCTCCATGGGAATCTCAACAGATCACGTAGAACAAAACGCCTATGCTCGACACTTGAGGTAAGCACTTTGACTCATTTAACCGTAAAACTCCCGCCCTTCTCCAAAACCTCCCTTGCTTGTGAGATCTTCACCTCCGATCCGTTTACCTCGATCGCGCTCTCACCTAGCTTTATCCTTACGTTCCTCCATTTATCCAACCAAACCTTCCCGCCGCTCGACTCCAGGTGCTGCCCAATCCTCAACTCCTTCAAGACATCAATCAATGATACCCGACCATTGAATAGGATCACCTTCTCCTGGTGTTGAAACGTACTCCTCTTCCCTCGTTCCCTCTTGCCCTTCCTTTTCTTCTTTCGCTTCTTTTCAGCTCTCCCGTGTACGTTGAGTGTCGGGTTGTACCTCTGAATCAAAGCCTTCTCCAGGCCCCGCGGATCAGTCGAGCGTACTGCAATAGGAAGCGCCAAATATTTCTCCCATCCGAATGTCATCAACCATGCGTGAAGCTTTGGTGCATTGCTTAAGTTTCCTTCCGTGGCCCGTTTGACATGCTCTCCCCAACGTAGAGCTATCCTTCGAGTCGTGCTCCCTTTATACGTGTGCCTACACCACGGGCTTACAAGTGCATACACACCGGGTTGAAAGATCGACAACTGGCCATCCTCTGCTTCTACCCACCTAACCCACTTCTTTGCCCAAGGAAAACAACCACGTATCACTGCTAACAAGAACCTTCTCAAAATTTCATCCTCGCATGCGACGTCCAAGTCCTGATGAAGCCTCTCATACTCCTTTCCTCTCTCCCTCATCATTCTCTTGAGCTGCCGCTCACACTCCATCGTGCGCTGCTCACTCATCTCCTAGAGGCGAGATTCGTGCAACATCGCTCTCGTATCCTAACCTCATCCTACACTTCACCAGCTCGCCAATCGCAGTCTCTCTCTTCGTCCATTCGATCCCCTCCGAATTGCACAATGTCCTGAGTTCAGGAACCTTCTTTGTTGAAAACTTCCGGTGCAGCTCCAACGCATAGTCTAGTATATAACCCGCTCCTCAGTTTTTTTGTGGGGTACTCACCTCATCAGCAGGCTCATCCACTAGAATCGATGCAGGCTTTGTTCCTTTCCCCACTGCTTTGGTCGTTTCCAAGTTTCCTTTGTCCTTCTTTTTCTTACCTTTTCTCTTCTCAATTGCGCCAATCCGCCTTGCTGCCTCCTGCTTGACTTCTTCGCTCTCATCCTCGGACTCCTCCAAATAGCTAGTGATTTCTTTCAATACACGAGCTTTAGTAATAGGAGACTTCTTTACAGGAATTGAAAACCCACTGGACTTCTTCGTATGTTGCGAGAGAAGTCGAATCAGTCTTGCCTCTAAACGAGCTTCTCTCGCATCTGCCTCCCTTAGTCGGTTTACCTCCTTTCTGTCCTCCTCCTCCTTCTTCCTCCTTTCCTCAAGTTCTTTCTCCCTCTTTTCATCCTCCATTTTTTGCCTCCGCATCTTTCTCCTGAAATACTCCTTCATTTCTACCGTTTCTTCATCATTCTGAGTTTGCGAGGGAGCAACTGCTGTAGTATATGGAAGATTCGGCCTCCCGTTCCCTGCGCTTCAACAGTTCCTAGCATAGTGCCCCGCTTTTCCACAGATATAACACGAAACGGTACCCGTCGGTGTCGCTGGCTGTCCCAAAATCCCATACCCTTGCTGAGACAGTCCATTAAAAGGTACTTGATTCGCCATCTCTTCCTCTTCTCCTCCTCCTCCTCCTATTTCTCACTATACAACCTACGTTGTACACCCTTCCCAGAATATCCTCAAACAGAGAATACATTTCTTCTTTTCCCAAAGCGTCGGGTAACTCTAGTGCTACAAGCACGGTAGGGGTAAGTTGATACTGAATTAACTTCTGTAGCTCCAGCCACTGTCTTTCTAATTTGAGATCTCTAAAATTATTACCCGACATCCCCAACTCATTCAAGTTCTAATAGCTAAGAATCTGTCTCTTATACACATCTAGATGTGTATAAGAGACAGCTCTAGTGCTACAAGCACGGTAGGGGTAAGTTGATACTGAATTAACTTCTGTAGCTCCAGCCACTGTCTTTCTAATTTGAGATCTCTAAAATTATTACCCGACATCCCCAACTCATTCAAGTTCTAATAGCTAAGAATACACGAGCTTCGAAAACCCAAACCCGACCGTGCATGTTCTTTACTGTTTGGAGCAATGCACTTCCACATACCAGAATCGTCAGTACCGTGCCAACCACACGAAAAACTGCGCGCCTTGGTATCTTCCAAAGTGTCATTCGAAATGGAGGAGAATGGATTCAAATAAGAAGTAGGAGGGGAGGGGAGGAAAGGGAAGGGGAGGGGGAGGAAGAAGCAGGATAAGGAAGGAAGGAGGAGAAAAAAAAGGGGGGAGAAGAAGAAGAAGAACCACGGGAGGAGTGACGAAAAAAGAGTGCAAAAGGAGTGCGACAACCCGCATAAAACCCGATCGTATCTCACCACGTCCTTGCTAAGCCAACACAGTAGCCGTGAGTGCTCCCACAGAACGAAAACACGCTATCTCGAAGTTCACACTGTCTTCGCGAAGCAAAAAACACTAGCCGTAGGCGCAAAATGGTCACATTACGCCGATAAGGCCCTGTTGTGCTGCGAGTAGTGCATGATGTCGTGATGGCAATCACTCACATCCACAAACGTCGAGTGAAGCGCCAAGTTACAACTGCCGAATCTCAAGACTTGAAGACGATCACGCTCCTTGTCACTGATCCCCCAGTTGCATACGTGCTCATGGTCCGCCGAATCTGGAAACTGCCGCTCATCAGTCTCACCACGGAAAACCTCGAACACATCATCTCTCAGAATGCGAAAACAGCGCCATACGTAGCCACCGCCCCCATGTCTAAACACACCGGTTACCACGCTAAACGAGATGTAAGAAGAACAGATAAGATCCAGGAACACATGGACACACCCGAACGAGATAAGAATGAGATACGAAACCACCACAAAGGAAGGAAGGATCTCGACCAAAGAGGAAGGACAAAAAGACGATGCAAAGACACCATAGGCGCATATCAGATCCGCAAAAAAAAGTCGTACTTCATAAAAAAGTTCCGAAAGATATCTAGATAAGCACAGTAACCACGCATCACCCCGACGCGTTTCGTCGCCTGCGTGAGGGCAAACTCCTCAGGGGGCTTTCGTACACAAGTACTGTGGATAGTACTACTCCCTGGTCCTTAAATACGATCGTGCGTGAGTCTTCAAAGCTCGTTTTCTGCTACTACCTAAGTATACGTGTGAGTTACGAACCTTTCTACCAAGCTGCCAGCATTTTGCGAACCACAACCGTATTTGAACCGAGTAATTCCTAACTAAGGTAAAAAACCATCTAACTGCCTATACGAAAAGACAGTAATCAGAATAAACTAACAAAAGACATCCCTGATTAACCGACTGCGAAGCAATAAAACCGAAGGTCTTCAGTCATTCCAAAATAGCAACATTCACAAATCAAAAACGTTTCCTTCCCTCAGTGGAGGTTTTTTCGCATGTGTCAGTCCGAGTTGCCTACTTTAATCGATCTAAAGTCTCCCCGTCGTCCTGAGTAGTTCGAATGCAACTGAAAAATCAGCGCCTAACCAGTTTTACTAAACCTCGACCAGATTCCTTTTTTCCTTCCCCAAAACCATTCCTCTTGCTGTGTATCTACCTAATAATGTACAAAAAGTGATCCCCAAAGGGTAAGAAAAAAACGATATGAAGTCTCCCCGTCGTCCTTAGTATTCCGAATGCAAACAGAAAAAACCAGCGCCTTACCAGTTCACTAAACCTCGACCAGATTCCTTGTCATTCCTTCCAAAAACCGTCCCTTGTGCTGTGTATCTACCTAGTAATTTACAAAAAGTGATCCCAAAGGGTACGACAAAAACGATTCCTAGTGGAGAGGCGGTTACTAGTGTATATGCAAAGTCCAGAAAGTGCCTGCAGAAAATAAAATAAAATAAATTAAAGTGACTTAAAAGTTTTTTCTCCTAACTATTTCAAAAATTATACGAGACTATTCAAAGGTATCTCTCCAGGCCGGGGTACACCTCGGAAAGGAGATCTCTCCAGGGACCGCCAGCCACTCTAGCGAACTTAGCTAGAGCCGTGAGAGAGACCTCCGGGGAATAACCCCGGAGGAGGAACTCCAGAACTGTCGCAGTGATTGCAGTCAGGGTTGTTTCCTCAGATGTTGCAAGCCTACTGTATCTGAGGAAGCTGGCGAAAAGCATGGATCTCTTAGTTGCTTTCTTTGAAAATGATGCGAAATCCTGCATCGAGTGCACTCGCAAGACCCCATCAGTAATCAGTGATGACTGATTCCTTGATCGTGAAAAAATATGGAACTCCAGAGGGTGAAGCGAGACTACCACACGTGTCCCTAGGAAATCAAAGATGTTGCTGCCCTTATCCTTTCTTACTAGTTTTAAATTCCGATCATAACAGTCTTCGAATCTCTCCAGAACCTCCATTGCCTTGGTGTGTGACGCGTCGTTACTCAAATCGCAGGCCACAAAGACAGATACATCATCTACCATTCGGACTCCACTTACTAGTGCACGATCCCTGCCCGGACTGCTCATAAAGTCATTCTCCGCTCGAGCGCACGCCAAGCAAGCTAGTGCAGGGCTCGAGCTTCTCCCCATTGGAATTCCAAATTGTTGTCTCAGGATTGCTCCTGCGGACCGGATATAGGTGTGTTCAAGCTCGTGCTTGACAACTCTTTCGATCTGTCCAAACGTCATAAGTACAAAACCTTCTTGTTTCTTTCTGACCCTAGCCATGACACATATCTTCCCCCTCTGCTCACTTCTCCCATTCAGTGGGATGCTTTAAACCAACATGACTCAAGGGGGCCTTAGGCGCCCTCAGCCGCAAATGCATATGGACCCCTGCAGCACACCAATTCAGCCTCGACGTTAACGCGTAAAAACGTGGTGGGTGCTGGTGGTTTAAGGTTGACATCATATATACACCATGCTTTTCCTTCTTGTGCTCATTTTTTTGGATCCCCATTGTGGCACATATCATGTACTGCGTGTTGACATACCATCGTGGGGGTAACACCCTAGAAACTCCTCCGTCGAACCTGTGTTATCTTGGCCCATACCTCAGCCCCTGTACTTCACTCGTTTTTGTTGATTGCATAATCACCAATACTTTTTTTGTTACGCAGGGCAAGCTGTACTGAACCTTCGTATAGATTAGCTTATAAACCACTTGTTCTCGGAAGAATGACGTGCGTTATGTGGCATTGGAATTACATCGCTAATCCTGGTTATAACAGGAACTTTTGACTGTAAACCAATTAAGCTATGAGTCCTTTCAACGGGCAACGGACGGGATTCAACTACGTTGTACCCGTTGAATAGCCCCCGGGGGTCCCGTTGAATCTCATTGAATAGTAAAACAGGGGTTTCCCGTTGAATCTGGAAAAATGAATTGGGCGCATTGGGTCTCGGACACGTGGCGCTACCACAACAAGGTTGTACCAGTCCCTCCTCACAAAGACGAGGGGTGGGCAAGCATTGCCGATGTGGGAAATTGGCGGTGCTTGTGTCGAGCAATGACCAGTCAATACCAAAACACGAAAAATACTTTGGGATATGATTTCGCAAAAAATACTAAGTAAAACACTGAAATCCCGAAGTGTGTTTACGGTACCGAAACACTGCAAACACTTCGGGAAATGACTCCACAAAAAACAAATTGAAAGCCCGAAGTGTGTTTTCGATACCGAAACACCGAAAACAATTGGGGATATGACTCCGCAAAAACTATTAAGTAAAACACCGAAGTCCCGAAGTGCATTTTCGGTACCGAAACTCCGAAAGCACTTCGAGATATGACTTCGCAAAAAAGACTAAAACTGAAATCCCAAAGTACATTTTCGGTACCGAAACACCGAAAGCACGTTGGGATATAACTCTGCAAAAAATACTAAGTAAAACACTAAAATCCCGAAGTGCGTTTTCGGTACCGAAACACCGAAAGCACTTCGGGATATGACTTCGCAAATGCCTAAGAAAAACATTGAAATCCCGAAGTATATTTCCGTACCGAAACACCGAAAGCACTTTGGGATACGATGTATTAAACATCGAAATCCCGAAGTGCATTTTTGATACCGAAACACCGAAAGCACTTTAGGATATAACTTCGCAAAAAAGACTAACACCGAAATCCTGAAGTACGTTTTCGGTACCGAAACAACGAAAACACTTCGGGATATGACTCCGCAAAAAATACTACGTAAAACACCGAAATCCCGAAGTGCGTTTTCGGTACCGAAACACTGAAAGCACTTTGGGATATGACTTCGCAAATGCCTAAGAAAAACACCGAAATCCAGAAGTATATTTTTTGTATTGTAACACCAAAAGTACTTCGGGATATGATGTATCAAACATCGAAATCCCGAAGTGCATTTTAAGTACCGAAACACCGAAAGCACTTCGAGATGTGACTTCGCAAAAAGTACTAACACCGAAATCCGGAAGTATGTTTTCGGTACCAAAACATCGAAAGCACTTTAGGAGATGACTCCGCAAAAAATACAAAGTAAAACACCGAAGTCCCGAAGTGTGTTTTTGATACCGAAACACCGAAAGCACTTTGGGATATGACTTTGCAAAATGCCTAAGTAAAACACCGAAATCCCGAAGTACATTTTCAGTACCGAAACACGGAAAGCACGTCGGGATATGCTGTATTACACACCGAAATCCCGAAGTGTGTTTTCGGTACCGAAACACCGAAAGCACTTCGGCATACAACTTCGCAAAAAAGACTAACACCGCAATCTCGAACTACATTTTCGGTACCGAAACATCGAAAACACTTCGGGATATGGCTCCGCAAAAAATACCAAGTAAAACACCGAACTTCCAAAGTGCGTTTTTGGTAACGAAACACTGAACGCACTTCGGGATATGACTTCGCAAATGCCCAAGTAAAACATCGAAATCCCAAAGTATATTTTCGGTACCGAAATACCGAAAGCAGTTCGGGATATGATATATTAAACATCGAAATCCCGAAGTGTATTTTCAGTACCGAAACACCGAAAGCACTTGAGGACATGACTTCACAAAAAAAACTAACACTGAAATACCGAAGTACGTTTTCGGTACCGAAACACTGAAAGCACTTCGGGATATGACTCCGCAAAAGATACTAAGTAAAACACCGAAATCCCGAAGTGCGTTTTCGGTAACGAAACACTGAAAACACTTCGGGATATGACTCCGCAAAAAATACTAAGTAAAACACCGAAATCCCGAAGTGTGTTTTCGGTACCGAAACACCGAAAGAACTTCGGGATATGACTTGGCAAATGCCTAAGTAAAACACCGAAATCCCATAGTACATTTTCGGTACCGAAACACCGAAAGCACTTCGGGATATGATGAATTAAACATCGAAATCCCGAAGTGCATTTTTGGTACCAAAACACCGAAAGCACTTCGAGACATGACTTCACAAAAAAGACTAACACTGAAATCCCGAAGTACGTTGTCGAGCGCATCAGTCCGGCACCGCACCAGGGCAGCGAGGGACCCTCCCGGCCGCGTCACGCCGGAGTTGGTTATAAATCCTTCGTCGCGAATATACATGGATCTTCCGCAGGCCGCTCCGACCGAGTGCGCCAGCCATACCTCTCGCGAGCCCCTACGACAGGACAGGGCCTACGCGAGGCACGACTTACCTCCACCTTACGGGAGTTGTCACCTTCCTTCGGTGGGCGTATCCCTGCCGAGCTACCAGTCCACGGTACAAAAGCTGATCAGTTGCAATCGCAGAGGTGGACCAGCTGAGGGCGTTTCTCGTTCGCTGTAGCATAGGGGGTACGCGCGGTAATACGCCTCTATCGGACCGGCACGTGAACCGACATCTTGGGGGGTTGAGGTCCCAAGCGCGACTCGTCATCGGTCGACTAGGACACATCCCACACACCACGCGCACACCACTCTACAAGCACAAAGTAAAATACACACACACACACGAAACGACACAACACAAACAGTGCGACAACGCTCCTAGTCCCTCGGTAGTCATCCCATAACTTTCAGATGTGGAAAGCGGATAGGCGTCACGCGCGAGACTTAGTATTAACCGCGCGGATACAAGGCTAACTCATATCGCCTCGCAATGCAAGTATAAGCAATCACAATGATGACGTACTATGTNACGCGCGAGACTTAGTATTAACCGCGCGGATACAAGGCTAACTCATATCGCCTCGCAATGCAAGTATAAGCAATCACAATGATGACGTACTATGTAGTGTCCATAATCAAGCGGTCCCTCGTGGATCCGAGTACCGCTTATGACACTCAAGTGTCAGACTCGAAGTGTCGTGATGGTCTAATCCCTCACGATATCGCACGGCTGAAGGAATAGTCGTGCAGCCGCCACGAGACCTCCGGACTTTGGTCTGAGCGTCTCGGTGGGTAAGGCAAATAGGCTCTGCACGGGGGCAGATTCCTTCCCTTCAGAGTCTAGGGCTTAGGATGTCCTGGATAAGGACCTTGAATCCCGGCCCAGGACTACCGTCCGACTATAAAATTCTCTAAAACACAAAGGGTAAAAAAAGATCTCTCTTTTCTCTCAAACCATAATCTGGTTAACCCTTGCGCGCGGTCACAACGGGGCACGCGAAACGCTCGAGCCACATATATATACACATATATATAGAGGACTATTAATATAGGATGATCACTTCTCACAGTCACAGTGAGACTCCTCTCAGCCATATATGTATGTAATCGCAGACAGTCACATCCAGAGTGCGAACCACAACCATACCTGCAATCATATCAAAGATCCAACAAAAGCCCACGCACTACACGGGGTCAACTTCAACCATTCTCTATGCTCATACCGCTTGCTTTAGCTATACAAGCCTCACTCTTGTGCAACTCCCCAAATCAAATACTCAGTACCTCTGTTAAATGGTCATTCAATAAAATCCGAGTAAAAACATAATAAAACAATTCAAACCATAGGGATAAAGCCTTTAGGTTGAGTGGCAAGAGCGGATTGGAGTTGAATCGTAAGCCGACGAGTCGGCAACCGACCTGTTATCAGTGATAACAGCAGATGATCCTCGTAGGATCAGGCTGAATCTAGTCCAAATCTTGAATCAAACAGTCAAGAGGACCTGTAACACAAGACAGGTCAATTCGCAAGCTAGATCTATAAGTCAATGGAGAATAATCCCCATATCACGATCTCACTCAAGTCATCTTAATTAACTAAGCCTAAATTTACCTTTAAGTAGTGCCCAAAGCAAAGGTAGACCCTGGCATAATCTTCCCTATACAAGGTGGATTGTCAGAATCGTCACCTGTCAAAATATAATTTATCTCCTTTAACTAAGAAAATTTCGGCAGCACTTCCCGTATGAAAAGTGTCTTTCCATAATTTATATCAGCCCGAATATGAAAACAAAACTAGTCTTTGACTTTTCAAAGTCCAATTTTGTCTAACTCCCTGAATTAGCAAAAATTTTGGCAGCACTCCATTTAGAAAATGAGACTTTCCAGATTTTTACTAAGCCATATATGAACTTTAGGCAAGTTGAACCTTGAAAAGTCAAAAATTGACTAAACCCCTGGATTTGTAGAAATTTCAGCAGCGCTTCCCGTAGAGAAAATAGCTTACCAAAATTTATACAAAGCCAAGTATAACAAAAAATCTCAGAAAATGCGAGAATTGATCTAAGTAAAAAAACTTAGCTCAGAAAATGCAAGAATTGAATCTAACTCCTATCGCTCTAGCATATAGCGAGCCTCTGAAGCAACAACCTGTCAACCTGAAACTCAAACCAAGTAGTAGCCTCACTCAGTCACATGCAGGCCAAACCACAAAGGTAAGTACTCTCACCATCCCAAGTCAACCTGAACAAACAATAGTTCATGATCTTTCAATGATTTAACCCTTTATGCCCAACTTACATAAGGCATAAGGTCAGGACACCCAAACTTATGGAATGAACCTTACCTTAGTCAGGCCTAAAGTCAGATCACCTAAACTTATAGAGCACATCTGACTTAGCCAAATATAAACAAAACAGAGGGCACAACTACTTCTCTCTTCCTTGGGCATATAACTAGACCACTCTAGTTGCCCTGAACTGTTTAAATATCAAGTTGTATATATCTCTCTGAACTTAATCTTCAAAGTGGACGTAGGGCTGAGCCGCTCAACTTAGAACACCGCGCAGCCTCCCCAGACTTACATTCAGTTATATCTCTTAATTATACTCTCTTCAGTTGTGATAAGCTATAGTCAGGCTACCTAAACTTATAGAGCGGCCTGACTAGCCTGTTCTTAATAACACAATAATATAATATAACCAAATTATAACCTTTGGTTCCAGCATGTGCGAGGCATTGGATTGGGTCAGACTACCTAAACTTATAGAACGGTCTGATCCATTGCCGGGTTCGTTCCTCTCTGATCCAGTCTCTGCGCGGCAGTAGGCTAGGCCACCTAAGCTTGTAGAGCGGTCTGCCTCCTGCCAGAATTACTCTTTCAGAATAAACAGGGGAAGGGCTAAACCACCTAAGCTTATAGAGCGGTTCAGACCTCCTCGTTCATAAACAACTAAGCCAAAAGAAAACCCCAAGTAAACAAGGCAACCCAAGGTACCTAAACTTATAGAGCGCCTTGGGTCTCTGAAAATCACTCACAGTCAGCCCTCACAGTCAGAGGGTCAGGGCACCTAAACTTATAGAGCGTCGTGACCCTTCATGCAATTCACAACACCGGGTCTCCCCAAACTTATGGGGACTTCCCAGCCTTCAGAGTTACAGGCTACCTAAACTTATAGAGAAGTCCGATGCTTCATGCAGAACCAAAATAAACAAAGCGTTGAACTTCCCCAAACTTATGGGGACCTCCCAGCCTCAACGACCCAATCAGACTGCTCACAATACTGCCTTCCTCCCAACCTCCCTCTCCAGATGCAACCCCTTTTTGTTCACAATCTGCTTTCAGGTAATCAACAAGGCTGAAACCGAGGTTGCACACACGTTCCTTTACTTAGTCTGACTTCAAGTCATGAAAGTCAAACCAACATCAGAGTACAGGATTCACGCAATACACTCAGTCAAACCATAGAAGGACGTATAACTAAGGATTATAGTTGGTTTATAAAAAGGGTCAGGGAATTACTGCTCAGTTCCCTGCCTCCATGACTCCTCCTGGGTCCCGACAGAGCTCCCGCAATCGGTGGGGCGAACCTCCCACAGAGGCCTTGGCCCGGATTACGGGTTGCAATCCCACCTGCCGCCTTCCTCTCAGGACGAATCAGACTAGACTCAGAGGAAGAAGGACAGAAAAAGAAAGTGTGAGACTCTCAGATCCAAGAGAGTTACACTCAGACTCACACGAGAAGGCCTTCTTGTCTTCCGCGCCTGAGGGCCCCGCAACGATGGCCATAACACACAGCAGCTTGGTCAATCCGTAGTCAAACTGCTGAAACAGACCCTTCCTGACGGCTCCCAATTCGCAGTGATAACCTCCTTCCTCAAGCCGCAATACCGCCTCCCTAGCCCGGGCTCTCACCACGCAGCCTAGTTCATCTGAGTTCCATAAAGTACACCCCCTCCTCCCTTATTCTCTCGCCATAGCCTGTAGCTGGTTCGCCTTAGTAGAGCAAACGGTGCTCCGGTCAACAGAAACTTTGCAGCCACCATGGCTGTCGCACGTGTTGTGCGCCAACGGTCATGTAAAGTAGACATATACAGTCGGTAGCCTGTCAGTCTGTTCAGTGTATACTATGATCGAAAACACAGCAATGCACAGGACCCGTATAGTAGCTCAAGAGGCGCAGCACAACACTGTCTCGTCAATGCCAAAGCGCAGGCCTACAGCAGCAAATGCAGATACATGCAAATCCCAAGCCCGTCGAGCACCTGCCGAGACCTGATGGGAGCAAGATATTTTCTTTTCACCCGAGACCACGGGCCAGCTCCCGCTGATACACCACGCTGCCCCCAAACCATAGGTAATTATTCTCTCCTCAAAATCTGACTGCCGCTGCGGGTAGTCACGGCAATACCCAGTAAGGCACAGTAGTGACATTGGTCTCAGCAGTACGGCCCCGATGCCAACGATCTTAAGTCCAATCCGACCGCACCATCTTAGGACCCGCCGCTGTAGCCAACGGCTCGCTGCTGCAACCGTCAGTAGCTCCCCCAACTGAGCTAGTGGGGGGCCAGTGTGGTAGGAGCAGAAACAGCCTTCTCCTCCAATCGCATCAAGCAACAGCTTAACGAGCCCCTGCAGTTGCTAGCAGCGCCCAGCTTTTATCACTACCCGCGCCAAGTGAAAATGAATCTTCCGCTGAGACAGGACCGGATACATCCAGCAAGTAGCCCCTTTCTCCTCGCTCCCTTCTTACTTCTCCTCAACTCTCCCTTTCTCCGCACCGTGCTAGCTCGCACATCCACTCCCGTTTAGCAATCAGCCCGATTCCTCGTCGCTGCTAGATGCGAGCGCACGTCTTCCACCCAACGATTTCACGCATGGACTTTGCAATCCGCCGATATGCCAAGCCACAGGTCGCCCCGCGCAGCTTTTAGGACAAAATTAGCCAAAACCGAATGTATCTATCCTTAGAGGGGGACCGGAAGCATGCGCGCTTTATAGCCAGAGAGGAGTTACTTCCATTCGACAAAGCAGGCAAACCCGAGTGTATCTACCGCTGGGATATGGCTCTATACATCCATCCCCGCCCTGAGGTAAGTATTCCTTGGCTCCCACGCTACTCCATCGATCAAATGACCGACATCGAATGTACTCCCCGTCAGAAAGCGGACGCATTCATAGCCATCTCGATGCCCTTCGCGCTATACGCACACCCCGGGCAACGGGTATGCTCCCGAACATGCGACTACTCTCTCGGCACTACCATCGATAGGATGGGTAAACGAATGGATGTCCCCCTAAAACGTAGGGATATACATCGTTATTTCAAGCAGCAAACCCCTCCCACGCGCAGCCCATACCCCCAGTACCACTTAGCCTACCTCCTAACTTCTAAATCCGACTCCATCACCGGATTCGCCCGACTTCAAACCCCCCTGACTGCTACTTCCCCTCGCCCAATCCCGCTAAAAATTCCCACGAACCAACTAGCTTCTACCCACCTTCTCGACTTTCCTCTACACTCACACGCAGCACCTTTCTCTACTAAGTCCTTCTCTACTAACTCTCTACCAATCCTGACTTCAGAATCGGGGTCGCGAGCCCCGAAAACCCCCGCTCAGCAACTTAGTTTGTCAACAACGGCCAAGAAACGGCCGAGTAAGCGAACTTTCACTCCCGCCATTTCTTCCCTCCGCCATAACCTCACGCAACAACTTTTTCGACTGACTCCTTTTCTACTAATCTTCTACTAAATCTAACCCCATCATTGAATTCGCCCGGGGTCAAAACGCCGTGAACGACTCTTCCCTCCTCCAAATCCGCTCGGAAATGAGCGGGCTATGCCCGTTTTCTCCCTCTCCTTCCATACCCCGGCGCACTAACTTTCCCTCCTAACTCCTTTTTCACTCCTCCATCCGCCATTCTGACTCTACCATCGAACTCGCCTGCTCCCAAAACCCCAAATTCCACTCCCCCCTTTCCCGTTTTCGTCAAGGATCGCGCAGGCAGCCCCGTTTCTGTTGCGCCTCACCCACCTCTCTGCCATCTCCAGCCTTCCTCTACTCCGCGTGCACCCGTCGCGGCTCCCCGTCCCAGTTCATTCCCTTCCTTTGTTGCCCTGGGCTCCTCGCCTGCGCCACACTGCGCGTTACCCCGGACACCTCGAAGGCCTCAACTGATATAGGCGGTGGGACGGTGGCCATCGAAGTCGACGTCCGCTACGGAGTGCGTAACAACTCACTGGCCGAATCAACCAGCCCCGGCCGCCGGTACACTGCCGCGGTGCGCGCTTTCTGCACGTCTATCGTGGTGACTCATCCCACACCAGCCAACAGGAAAAACGCGGGCCTGCTACTCCGCCTCTTCAGAATCCCAACGGGCTTACTGGCACCCACGTCTTCTACAGCAGATTGCGGGATCGAGGGCGCGGCCCTACCGCTCTTCCTGAAGCCTGGGCTCAGGTGGCATGGGTCCCAACCCAGATCTTGGTGGCTCCAGTGGGCACTTTGGGGGCCAGAGTGGAAACGGGCACCATGTGAACTGCGTCATGCCGTAGTACCGCTGTGGGGCACTGGCCACTGTGCCTCAGACATACTTCACCATCTACCGGGTCCCATGAGCATGCTCACGCTCAGGCCTCTCGCAGCAGAATGTGGGCGGCGGGCAGTACGCTTGCAAAAGGGCCCCGCCACTCAGTTTTCCTCCGCCTCGTGGACTAATCACCCACCAGTCCGTATGTGTGCCGAACCCCTCGGTCCGCGTTTTCAAAACAGGGAGGATAGAGAAATTTGTCGGCATTCCAAGCACGCTGGAACCCGAATGACCCATCGAAAGAGGCGCTAGCTCAAAGTCCCTGTCCAGTGTCCCCACCGGCGCCCCTTAAAAACCGACCCAAAGAGGGCAAACTCAAAAAAGATAATAATAAGGTCGACAATCAACCCTCGACGTTGTGCAAGTCTGGGATTCTGCGGGCCACACCCTGTCGTCGATACCCCCGCGCGTGCCGAGCCCTCGCTCCTACCGTGCGGAGGCCTGGCGCGCGTCCTATCTCCCGCACACTCCACTCGTCGCACTGTCGCTGTCGATGCCGTCCTCCACGCACGCGCCCTTGTCTCGGTCAAACGTGCCAATCAACAAAAAAAACATCCTTAAATCCTAGTTTAATCAAGAATAGATAAATAATAAAAACAAAGCGACCGGCATCTGTGCCGGCCTTATAATCAACAACAAGGGAAGAAATCACGCGCGCCTTAAACCTGCGCGTCCACGCACTCTCTACTTCTGCATATTCTAGTCAAACCTTCCAGTCAACCCCCTGCCGCGACTTGCGCGGCCTTCTCAAAAATTCCGAACCGAATTTATTTTCGGTCACTTGCGAAGACCAGGGCAGATACCCTTGTAAGGGTATTCGCGCTGACAACGTTTTCGGTACACCGAAAGCACTTCTGGATATGACTCCGCAAAAAATACTAAGTAAAACACCGGAATCCCGGAGTGTGTTTTAAGTACTGAAACACCGAAAGCACTTCGGGGTATGCTGTATTAAACACCAAAATCCCAAAGTATGTTTTGGGTACCAAAACACCGAAAGCACTTCGGGATATGACCCCACAAAAAAATACGGAGTAAAACACTGAAATCCCAAAGTGCGTTTTCAGTAGCGAACCATGAAAAACACTTCGGGATATAACTTCCCATAGCTAGTAAGTTAAATCCCGAAACCAGTTTTCGGTGTTCACAAAACCCGAAGTCATAAATGGACCTTTTGTCTTCACCAAACCCAAACACTGATTTCGGTAACTTGGTTTAGCGAGTTCGGTAACATTTCGCTAACAAGCTTTGATGCTAGGTTCAACGAATTTTTCGGGGTCCATTGACCACGAGTGCTTCATGCTGGGAAAGCATGAAGTTGGGTGTACCTCATGGCCAGGTTCATGCTTTCCAAGTATGAACATAGCACCGGTTGAGCCTGACCCTAAAGGAAGGGGATGGTGGAGCGACAGGCAGGTTCTTTTTCTTCTTCTTTGCTTTTTTAAAAATAGATCAGCCCCAATGCCCAAGGCTCGTTTTTTTTTGTTTTTTTTTTTTTTTAACCAAAACCTCTTATGGGGGGGATTAACAGTTGAGTAAGTGATAAAAGCATCCTCCTCAAGTGGCTTCCCTATTGGAGGGCTAGGCCTTATTTTTCGAGAAATGCACACCATTACTCCAACCCAGGCCCCACTCACCCTGCCCCTCCACTTCCGGCCTACCCCCCAGTCTGTCACCCCTTCACCGCCCCCTCTACTTCCAACCTACCCTCGGTCTGTCAACCCTCCGCCCCTGCGATGCACTGAAACTGAACCTGACCCCCAACCTACCCCTTCACCTCCAACCCCCACTTACCCCCTGTCAGCTACGCCCGCCCCCCCTGCCCTACACTAACACTGAACCCACTCCCTCTCCCCAGACCCCACGGCATGTCCACCCTCTACCAGTTGCTTTCTCGCATCAGCCCTCCTCACTACCAAGCCTGCCAACCCCGTACCATCTCCTGTCTGCCAACCAGGAATGATTTTTCAAGCAAATAGCAAGCACCATAACAAAGTGGGCTAAAGTCTGGGAACAACATGGAAGAGGGACCTAGGGCAGCCAGGGAAAGATATAACAAGAGGCAAGACAGAGGTAGAACAAGGAAGGATTCTCAGTATAGACGTGGGGTAGGCGCTAAACCAGGGGTCTTGTCGGCTAGCTCAGTAGGTTTCATGCCTGAGTGCCACCATGTAGGTGTTGGGTTCTATCCACGTTGCCGTCAGTTTCAGTGGCCTGAGGAAGATTGTTGGGCACGGCCGGTTAACATTGGTTACTCGCTGGGGTGAGTTCTGCTGCCGTGTAACCCGTAGCAATGCGGGAGCATCAGGCCAAGTGGAAGTGGCCGCTCAGGTCGTGCTGCGGCCGGTCGGGACGCACCCACTACGCATCCAATCAAAACAACTCTCAAGTTCAGTTCTCACTCAGTATCATCATAGCTGACAAGCCTGACATCCATGGCTGGAATACCACACCTACCGTAGGCCACCAGGGAGGAGACCCTCAATTTCACAATACTTCCACAATGGCAAGTCAAGCTAGGTCAGTGTACCAGGTCAGACAGGAATCCCCTTTGGTTTAAAAGGGCAACCACTGCTGTCTCAGAAACAACTTTTCTCTGCAGAATTCTTACCTTCCTTCATAATGCCTACCTTCCTTCACTCCCTATGCTTCTCTTCCCATGGATGCCTCGTTCTTTGTGTTTTGCGATCTGCTTCCTGGGTGGGATGCATGGGCTGTGGGACAATGATGGATGATGTGGCGAGATAAGGGAGAGGAAAGGGTAGGGTCTAGAGGAGGAGAAGGGTGAAGGAGGGAGAAGAAGGGGAGAGGCAGGGGGGCATAAGGTGGTAGAGAAAATAGGGGGCATTCTCGCTGCCTGGCGAGCTTGTTGTTTCAAGGACAATCTATACTCGTTTTTTCTTTCTCGTTAGTGAATTTTCTCATTGGTAGACTGACTCACAGGCAGACTCGCTGTTTCGGCGGCCCTTACTGAACAGACAGTCTTGTCCCTCATCATTGATTCAATCAATCTTTATTATCAACTCATCTTTCATCATGAAATCAATCAATCACAAGTATTCAGACGAGTAACAATCTAATTAAATATCTATAATAAATTCCTAATTAATTTTTCGTGTATTCCTAATTCCTCGTAACTCTCAAACTATGGATCTTCGCTATTAATTAACTTGAAGGGTATTATTTAATACCTAAATTATTTGCTACTTAATTTTCGAATCTTTCCATTTTCTCTAGCATCTATACATCAGTTATTCTACTTAACATCAAATATCTGGTCTTCTAAGTTTCACAACCACTGTCAATTCTTCCACTTCATTATTTTCTCTATTTCTCCTCTCTGTGCTTCGATGTTAATTTCTGATGATTGGAGGATCGTGGTAATAAGGGAGAGCTTGACTCTGCAAGGCACAAGGTGGGAAGTGCCATCGTGGAGGGAGTGCGGACAGATTTAGGGGGTTACCCCCCTAGTCTGGGGCTGGGGTGGAGGTACTCATCCCAGCGGGGGCAGATTAGGGTAATGGGTGGGTAGAGGCATACTTTGGGAGAGAACTGTGTGCCTTGAAGGATAGGGGAGGGGACTGTGGATCTGTCCCAAGTTGGGGCTAAGATGGGTTAACCATTTCGGTGGAGGCAGCTTTAGGATAGGTTGGCGAGAAGGGAAGCGGGAGGGGAGTTTCTTTTCCAATCTCTGTGTAACAGTGCTATGCTTGTGACTAGGAGATAAACGGTTGTCTTTAAAAGATGCAGGACAAGCATAATACATCATCGTCATCATCATTAGCATTATCATCATCATTAAAAAAGGAGCTACGTCGTGCTTATCTGGTCGACTTATAATCCTATGCGACATTTGGTTTTCTTCTCATAACGGATGTAGGATTTTAGAGATGGTAGAATCCTAACCGACGTCTTACTAAGCGTTGGTGTTTTGTGCTCTCAGTTTGCCGATGCTAGAACGACGCTGGCCGATGCTAGAACGACGCTGGCCGATGCTGGGGTATAGCCTTGTGACCTGCGGTAGCAGGAACGTGAGGCCTGATAGAGAGATCTGGGGATTTGTCGAGGAAGGAAGACAATCCAGTGGTGAACCGGAGGTGCTGATGTGACAACCAAAGGGGTTGGGTTTTGTCTAAGCAGTGATAACACGTCATCTATAGTAGGTATTGGATGGGATTATACTGTCTTCGAGCGTTGCATTTGGTACAGGGGAGAGGCTAAAAGTTGAGCATAAAATGTGTGGCCAGGTTACGCTGAGGTAGTTTCCATTTTACCATAGATCTCATATACATCTCACATTAAAAAAAAAAAAAAAAAGGGAGGGGCGATACTTTTTTTTTTTTTTTTATGCTCTTGTTGTCTCTAAAAAATTGGACTCTTTCTTGATTTATGTGCGTCATCCTTGCTGAAGGACCATGCTAATCTTCTCTGTATCATTTAATTTTAACGGATGTCCCAAAGGATAAGGAGGGGCAATACTAATTAGGCTATGTCAAGATTTTTTTGTTTTCTACAATCCTAGACAACTTCTGGTTTTCCTCTTATACCGGTTGCAAGATTTTTGGGATGGCAGAATTATGGCTGATGCCTTGAAAAGTTGTGATGTTTTGTGCCCCTGGTTTGCCGAATGCCAAAACGACGCTGCCCGGTACTGGAGAGAAGGTTAACAACAGTCGTATTTTTCATCACCACTTCAAGACACCCTTCACCGCTTCAGCCTGCCTAAACAGGTGGTTTTCAGGGTATTCGGACCTTTCACCACTTCATGACCATTCAGGTCTGAAAATTCTGAATGGTCCGGAAGTGGTGAAAACTCCGAAGACCCTGAAAACCACCTGTTTATGTAGGCTGCATCCTCAAATGGTGAAGGGTGGTTTTCATGGTCTTCAAACCTTTTACCACTTCAGGACCATTCAGGATTTTCAGACTGCCTAAAACTCTCACTTGACCACTTCAGGACACCTTCACCACTTCAGGATACAGCCTGCCTAAACAGGTGGTTTTCAGGGTCTTCGGACCTTTCACCACTTCAGGACCATTCAGGATTTTCAGACTGCCCCAAACTCTCACTTCAAAATTTTCATTCCTGAATTTTCAGCTACTTGATAACCGCTTGTGAGGTGCTGGGGTGTATCCCTGTGACCTGTTGT
>BFEA01000034.1:1634117-1645425 GCA_003427395.1 Chara braunii
GTGCTGAATACCACATCTAGATGTGTATAAGAGACAGAGAGAGAGAGAGAGAGAGAGAGAGAGAGAGAGAGAGAGAGAGAGAGAGAGAGAGAGAGAGAAAGAAAGTCACACTGTCTACTATATTTTTCTGACAAGTGCTGCTCGGTTACATCGTTTGTTTTTGCCTCCCAAGAAATGCTCCAAGATTCATGCATAGCATTGTGGCTCGCATGACAAGGCTACTTCGAACAACTTCCCTGGCGAATTGCAACTGCCAATCAGATTGATTGGTTCATTCATACATTACGAGGCCTGTTTAACATCAGTGGCACTCTTACATTTGAAGGCGGCTTCAAACAACTCGGCCCAACCAGTCGTCAATGACATCGTTCAGGGTTATCAAACTTACACTAACGCACATACACACATGAACTTGCATACACAGAGGTCAGAAGTCAACACGTAAGCACATGGGATACAGACAAGATCGATTGAACAAAAACATATTGGGAGAAAACATTAAACAAACTCAGAATTGAAAGTTTTTGCAAAAAGATCAACGGGACAATGGACAATATTTGCTTATAAAGTTCATAGTTCTCAGACAGCAGCTTTGTGGGTCCGTACAAAAGATAAAATAAAAATTGATAATGAGAAGGTGACGACTTTGCAATCAAAACATACAGTAAAAAGGTTTGGAGGTACTCCCTCATGGTTTTTTACCAGCGGAATTTTATCAGTTTTTCTGTTTTTGCGGGTGAAGCCGCAGCTTGTACTAAGTAATTGATGATAATCGCAATTTTGAAATTTTTATATTTTTTAGAGTGTGTTGTCCGCCTTGTTTTTTTATTTGATGGAGGCAGTGAAAAAAATCTATTTCGTCTGGGACATATTATATGCAATCTTATGATGTCTGAAATTTGACTGTGTTAACAATAATATATTTACACTCTGGTTCAGCAGGGTTATGGATCCATTCTTCTTAAGAGAAATCCAAGAAGAAACGTTGAAGAATGCCACAAATAAACGTAAGGATTTTACCACAGGTTTGTTTGAGACAACAGTTGAAACTGAAACGAGTACTCGCCATCAGAAGTTCTCTTTTGATGACGAACTACTTTCAGACAATCAGGTGAGTCCTTTTGTTTAACATTGGGTGGTTTGCGTCTGTCAAAATTTTGGCTGCTTATTCATTTGAACCACCGGTAGCATAATCTTGTGAATAGGTTAATAGTGGTAATATAAATTGTTTGATGTTTTTTTTTTTTTCCTGCTAGCTAGGGTATTTTTCTTTTTGTGAACCATGTGGTTTCATATGCGATTGTTGGGCAGGAGGTTGCGGAGTTTAGGAGGAGGAGGAAGAAGAAGAAGAAAAGTTTTTTGAGAGATGGGGAGAGTTCAGGCGCGATAGCGCAGGCCTTTTCTTTTTTGTTCTCCTTTTTATTTCTGTTGCCGTGATTACAACAGGGTGCAAAGCCTGTTCGAAGGGCATACTGTCTCAGGCACCCCAAATTCTGTATCTACCTGCTTTCACGTCCAAAGAGTTGCTGTTGTTTTTTTTCCCTCTTTTTTCTCTTTCTGCTGCCGTGATTTCAACAAGGCTGTGACGCCCTTTGCGAGTGCATACTCTCACATGTACCCCAGAATCTGCATCCGGTTGCTTTCACGCCCCTAGCGTTGTTACTTTTTTCTTTTTTTTTTCGTTGTTTCCCCCCCCCCCCAATTTCTTAAGAGAAGCAGGCAAGAAAACACAATGGGACGCAGGCCCGACAACTTTCGGTGCGCAGCTGGGTAGCACAGCGTACGTGTACGCGGGTTGCGCGTACACGCGTACACGTATACCTGTACGCGATACATACGCGCGTAGACGTACTCCCGTACGTGGGAATACGTAAAAAAAAAAAAAAAACAAAGTCATCGAAAAAATCTGAAAAACAAGTATGTTATGCACAATAATATTTCAAACAACTTTTGCCCGAGAAGCATCTCGCAATTCTGTACCAAACTCGAGTTAAAAATCAAAGACACAAAAACCAAATAAATTAAAATAATTAAAAAAAAACTAGGAAAAAAACACACAAAAATAAAAACAAACTTCTATAACAAATATATTTTATGCAGAAACATGATACAAACAAATTTTGCCTGGGATTTATTCCCGAATTCCCAACCAAACTCGAGTAAGAAATAAAAAATTCCAAAAAAAGGTAATATTATCATAATGAAAAACAATCTAAAAATATTTTTAAAATTTCTTAAGGTTTTTTATTTTTAAATCGAGCTTGGTTTGGAATTCGGGTATGACTCCCAGGCAAATGTTGTTTGTATCATTATTTTGCACAACATTCTGTTTTTCAGATTTTTTTTTTTTTTTTTTTTTTACGTACGTGTACGCGCGATTTTGGGTTCGTACGGGTACACCGGAATACGTACGCGTACGCACTGCGTACGCGTACGGGGTGCTACCCAGGTGCGCAGTGAAATTCAGGCTCGGCAACAGTCTGGCACAATCATGTTTTTTCCCTCCATTTTCATTATTAGTGGTTAAAAAGAAAAATTGAAAATAAAATCTTTAAAAAAAAACAAGGAGGGAGAAGAAGGGAAAGAAGAGAGTAGGAAGAACGAAATGAAGAGGAGAGGACGACGACGAAGAAGAAGAGGAGGAAGAGGAGGAGGAGAAGAAGAAGAAGAAGAAGAAGAAGAAGAAGAAGAAGAAGAAGAAGAAGAAGAAGAAGAGGAAGGAGGCACGAAGTGTTCTCTTTCTCTCTCTCTCTCTTTGTCTCTCTCCAACATGGCTACTTAATGGTGGCCTTGCACGACATCGTTCAGTGCAAGATGGCCACGTTGGATGGCGGGATATTGGAGGTGCAACGATGGCTGCATCTTTCAAAGTGAGGTGTGGTGCTCCACAACCGGGCGAGGATGGGGCATGGCGGGCTCCCGCTGCGCGGTGCTTTATGAATGGTCGACGAAGCGAGGTGGTCTATTGTGAGACTTGTGCTAGTAGGGAGTGTGCTGCGAAGTGTGGGCATTCGAATGAACTCCTGCCGTCAGCTCCTTCCAATTGCGGCCGATCTTGGCCGCCGATCAACCAAGAGTCCAAGATCAGTGACCAAGATTGACTAATTTATTTCTGTCTTCATGCCAGGGGCCTACCGGTCCCAGTTTTTTTTTTTGACAGCAGCAGGAAGCTCTGCAAGTCCGTTAGAGGCCGCCCAGCTAATTCAAATTCTTTTTTGGTGCCCCAGCTAAAATTCGAATGGCAACTTTGGCGGC
Source organism: Chara braunii (assembly GCA_003427395.1). Lineage (NCBI taxonomy): Eukaryota > Viridiplantae > Streptophyta > Charophyceae > Charales > Characeae > Chara > Chara braunii. The sequence continues at coordinate 1,637,373 of BFEA01000034.1, forward strand.
GAATGAAAAATTCGAATATGGCACAATCGAAATCGTCAGTTCGATGTCTATTGAACCAGGTCTGGGCAGACACCACGTGTCGATACTCAGAATTTTGCCAGAGATGGCGGTGTCGAAAACGTGCTCGCGCACTCACTAATTTCTTTTTATATTATTTTTTCTCTAGGCTTCATTTCCGTGTGCACAGGTGCCCCGAGCACACACGAATCCTTGCACGGCTGCACGGCTGTGCGGGTCCCCCGTACGGGCCTCGTGTGGCACCAACGCTGTGTTCAGAAAAAAATGCAAACTTTTTCTCTGCTTATTCTTCTTTTTTTCTCCTCCCTTGTCGTGTACCTTCATCTTCCCCTCCTACTCTCCCTCCCGCTTCCTCCTACTTCCTCTCCCGCCATGTCCTTCATCGCTCCCACAACCTCCTACTTCCACTTCCGCCATCTCCCTCGTCGCTATTACCATCCTCCACCCCTCTCCATCCGGGGACTACCACTGATTGGAAGACTGCATAAGTTCTACGGAGCCTTGTCCAACAATTATGTATATTCTTTTAATATATATCTACATATATATTTTGTTTTTTTGCTTAATTAGGTGAACGAGAGCTCCAAAAAGCGAATTCGGATATCAAAGCATTCAAATGTTCCTCGAATTCGACATCGTGATGGTCAACAAGAGCCTGTCAATGTGGTCCATGTAGTAAGTGTTTGCCCTTTTGTTTCTCTTCTTATAACTTAGCAATTTGAGATTTTCAATTGATGCTGTCCTACAAGAAATGATTTCCTAATTGCCCATCAGTTTTGTTTTTTTAACAGTTTATTCTTCCCTAAGTTTTATTTTGCATTACTGTTTAAATCCAGGAGGAAGTTTCTCATGATTGTGATAATGAATTTTGGAACAAAGTTGTTGTTGAAGCACTTGACGCGTGGAGAAGGGTTCATGGAATCAGGTTCGTAGAAAACATAAATATATCAATCCAAATTTTTATGTCATTTATCAATGCAAAAAAGTTTGTAATCCACTGTTTTCTTTCTCGTTGTTGATGATTTAACGATTTTTATTGCATGCATGCTCGTGGTAGTGTTGCTTGTCTCCCGGCTAGTGGTGAGAACAAAAACTGATAGAGAGGATATTGTTTTTTATTTTGTTTGATGTTCAAGTTGTTTGTTGTTATACTTTTCTTATTATTCTTGTGAAGTTTTCAGATATCCTTCCATCATACTAAGGTTTATTGGTTGTGGGCCGTGCTTTTGACCTCAACTGGGGTTGTTGGCCGTCGGTCATCAGGAAAGATCTTGGCGACGGTCGCTGGTCACAAGCGCAAAACCGGTGGGCGGGCGATCCCGAGGTGTGTGATGTGAACGCCTGCTTTGTGAGCCGTTGGATGCAAGGGACGCGAGTTGCGTTGGGTTGTGCGATGTATGGTTCTACGTTTATTTTTGTGTTTTTTTTTTTTTTCTTTGTTGTTTTGTTGTGTTTTTTTTTCCTGTTCGGGGGTGAAAGACACATGGGGGCTCGAATCCATTCTCTTGCTATGCCCCGCTGAGAGTTCGAAAGCAGTTTTCCAGAAAAGGCAACAAAAAAAGAAGAAAAAGATGGAAAAGGAAAAAAAAATGAACAAAAAAGGAAAAAAAAAAAGAAGATTTTTTTCCTTCTTTCTGATCGACCTTCAATGCAGGTTGTCCGTTCCCCAGATTATCGCCCGAACAGTACCCCCGGCGCCACCCACCTACCCAACCTACCTGCTCGCCAATGCGACCTACCTTCACTACCGGACGCACCTGCTCACGGCACTTGGGCCTGAGTGCGCAAGACTCACGACATTCTACATCCGGAGGTAAGTTGAAGAAGTCCCGGTGTGAGCATGGGTCACGCCGTGCCACACCGAATGTACAAAATGAGAACAGATCTTTTGTTAGAACCGGGAAAGATGCATTGCCATAATTTTTGTCCTCTGTGCATTTGGCGAGTAGTGTGGTGAGGCCCTTTACCCAGTGAAAGAAATAGCCAAACCAAGCGACTAGATGGCTGTTGTCCCCCTTCCTATTAAAAAAAAAGAAAAAGGATGATCACTCTCCCTGTTTTTCTTGGTGAATCTTAGTAATCAATGTTGTTTGTGGATTGAACAAACCCACGGATGTGTGGGTGTGTAAATTATGTATATTCTTAACTTGTCGAGGGAAGAGGAGGAGGCGGTTTAACCGCCAGTACACGGACCCAGCCTTGGTGAAAATACAACTCCTCACCTACGAAAATTTCAGAGGCTCGGCCTACCGGACCACAATCATGTCTGGCGGCACCAGCAAAAAAAGAAAAAGTGTGTCACTGGTGCTTCAGAAAAGCTTCACCTGCAGTAAGGCGCCTCCAGTCCATGTGTACTGGTGGTTTGTATGTTCGTGGCCAAGGTACATAGTGTTTATGGCGTGCGGGGTTTTGACTTATGTCTTTGAGGCATGGCAGTGTTTGCGGTAGGGGGTTAATTCTTCATCGCATACACCTGAAACACTGTTCTTTCTCACAGAGGATCCATGTACTTTGTTTGTCTATCTTCCTTTTTCATCAAACGTCAATTGTTGTTTATTTTACCCGCCTGCATTGCTTTGGTATCACTGTGATTCTTGACATGCCACCTCAACATCAAGGTCAGTAGCTATACAACATTCAAATTCATGTAACCACCCTAATACCCATTTTTTTCTCTATCAGTCACAACTGCTCATTCTCCTGAACCTCGACTTCTTCACACCGCTTCTAATACTTTTCTCTCCATCGACTATTTGTGCGTTTCCAATCTCCCTTTTCCTGACGCGGGCTGAGCCGCGCGGGCCCATCGTGTTCATATATGTCCCTCATGGAGTTCGTTTTTTTTTTTTGTAACTTGATATCCAGGAAATCAGCAATAAGACCACAGTTGCTGATGATTTTTAGGCCGATGTTGTTGTTCTTGATGCTATCGAAAAGACTGAGATATGCTCTGCAAAAAAAAGTAAGTTGGAAGTCTGCTATGTTGTGTGTGCATACCGGTTGCCGTTCACATCGTTTTTTCGGCCACCCTGTTTGAAAACGTCGGTTTCAAATGTTGTTGGAAGGCCTTGGACACCTCCTTGCATATCTGTTGAGGGGGGTCTCTAGCAGTGGCTTGGGGGGCGGGGGGGGTTGAAGGTATGCGGTGGTGGTGCAGGTGCCAACACACCCCTGTGTATTTTTATACTGATTTGTTTTTTGAAATAAATTGATAATATATTGTCCCTTCACGTCGGTTGGGAGGACAGGAACAGGCCTTTGAGGCCACTGCAAGTCTTCCAGTGGTCCCTGTGGGCGTCAGGCAGGACAGGGGGTATGGCTACACCACCCCTCCCCCTTCGTTACGCCCGAAGGGAAGCTCCAACAGTCGCTGGGGGTGGGAGGGGGGGCTAAGGGTACGTAGCGGTGGGGTTGAGGGTACGTGGCGGTGGTGCAGGTGTGGGCATCCCCCTCTGTATATTTTAAATTGATTTTTTTTTATAAATATATTGAAAAATATGGTCCTTTCACGTCGGTTGGGAGACAGGAAACAGGCCTTTTAGCCAACTGCATACCTTCCCGTGGTGCCTGTGGGTGTTAGGCAGGGCGAGGGGTATGGCTATACCACCCCTCCCCCTTTGTTATGCCCCAAGTGAAGCTGGCATACGTGCAGTGGGCGTGAAGGTTTGTTGCAAGGCCCACAACGTGCTTGGAAGGGCATTTGTTTTGTGGCGAACTGCAATTTACGTCCCAAATGTTTAAACCCAACCTGATATCGACCTACATTCAGGCCTTGGACCATCATGACCTTTTCTAAATTGACGAGACCTTTCTTCGCCTACTATACCTTTCTATTTGCTAAGATTTGTAGGGTTTTTTGTGCATGCTGAGTACTGCCCAAATCGGATGTACTGGAACACACACAGATACGCAGACTGCAATTGGACGGTGGAGCTAGATGGTGGGCAAGGGGTATGAGGTGGAACCATCCTGTAGGTCAGCCATGCAGGTTGAAGGTGCGCTCGGGGACTACAGGTTGTCCTCCCCAAATACAGGTGTATTGTGAGTGGATATTTCTGCAGGTGACAAGCAGTGTGAGTGAGTTGGTCCACTTGATGGATGACTGCTTGCAAGTTATCATGGTACTTGGTGAATTTTTACATCAATCGAGTGTTTGCAGGGTCAGATATTCCGGTTAACAGGGACTTGGCCCCGGATCCCCAGATTCCGCACAGGTGTTTGCAGGGTCAGATATTCCGGTTAAGAGGGACTTGGCTCTAGATACCCAGATTCCACATAGGTGTTTGCAGGGTTAGATATTCCTTTTAAGAGGGCTTGGGGCAGAACAAAACAAGAAACACACGATAAACCACAGAACAAAAACCAGAACAGAGCAGAGTACAAACCACACAGTACAGACCACATAACACAACAACGAAAAAAACGCACCACAAACCACATAACAGACCACCGAACAAACCACAGAACAAAACCCAGAACAGACTTGAAGATATTCATATATGTCTCATTCAGTTCTTTTTCTTCTTCTGTTGTTACTTGATCATATCCAGAAAGTCAGCCATAAAGCTGGAGTTGATAACAATTTTTGCGTTGAACCTGCTGTAATTGATGCAATTGAACAGGTTGAGAGACGGTCTGGAAAACAAGTAAGTTGGAAGTCTGCTTGCAGGTCCCGCTTGCAGACCTATAACCACAAAAACAGAACTGCGGCGTGACAACTAGAAAATTGACTTTGTTAGGTACAACCAAAACCAGAAGTCAGAACGACGATTTTAGGTTCTAACAACATAACTACGACTAGATACAATAACTTGCATTGAAATCAGAAGTAGACCAATCAATGCGAGCAGCGGAACTGAATCTGGAACAACAACCAGCGGTTCTGACTTTTGGGTTTAGTCCTAATTGCATATTAAATAACCATAAACCAGAACTGCAACATAACAACGATAAAACAGACTTTGTTATGCACAAAACAGGAAAAAAACAGATCAGGATTAGGAACTCGAAGCTGGGTCCAAATCTCTGGATTTCTTGTTCACTGAGGATCTGCATCTGCAGTTAGCTGCAGATACACATTTACTATGGACCTGAATTGTCATGACCTGTTGTTCACTAAGTCTGAGAAATGTCTTAGAACGACCATAGGGTCAAGTGGTATCAGGGGCTGAGCCAAATGATGTGCTAGGTGGGGATAAGGGAGAAGCCTGAGGAGAACGGTTGCGAGAAGAGAGATATGGATTCACTCAAGCTTGTATCTATACGTCAACAGGTCATGGGTGCACGAACTGCGCTAGGCCTTACCTAAGGCTGACAACTTTTTGAACCTTTTCTTCCTTTTTCATTGTTTTTTTCTGTGTGTAAGAGATCCTTATATTTCTTGCAACTTGCTAGACCTCATCATCAGAACATATGTCTTAAGACTGCATCTAAGCCGTCGAGATTAGGAAAATGTGAATCATTTGAGTGCATGCAAAGTTGCAACCAACAAGTGCGAACTACCCCCAATATGACCTACGTGCACTTTCAGCCTATGTGACTGGCTAACTGCTCTCTCTCTCTCTCTCTCTCTCTCTCTCTCTCTCTCTCTCTCTCCTGCCCCCTTGAACGTGGATTTGTGCTTCGTGCTTTTGGTCCTCCATGCTCTGTGACGTTGTACTGTGTAAATTCAATTTGGTGCTTTGTGAACCTCAGGGTATATTACATGTACTAATTTTCATTATCTCAATATACATCATTTGCGATGTTAACAGACAACAACTGAATATTTTGAGCTCTGGAAAAGGTTCCGAAAAGCAAAGGATGCTCTGGACTTCGCAAACTTATTTGATAAGGCAATGTGCCCGATCATTCTGGCACACGAGATGCCGGGATAAAAATCTCGTTTTCAATACATTGTAACAACTTTGGACAAGTTTGTGACAAGCTATACGAAGATGGAGGACAATAACATAAGTTATTACGAGTTGATTCCTCCAGTGAGTGTTTCTGCATTCAAATCTACAAAAAAAAATTATCCTATGTAAGGTTATTGTCCAATCTGCTTTTATAATTTTTCTGTAACAGACTGCTCGTAGAAAAATTTCAGTGAAAAAAAAATCTTCCATTGTAATTTCTCGTGTTAATGATAATTTTATACAACTCGCTATCATTCTTTTTATTTTTTTACTTTTTATTGTTTGATGTCATGTGTTTCACGAACAAAGATGCCATCTCTAGTTTGACTTGGAATATGATCCTCAATACAATCATGACAAAGTTGGCAATATCATGATTGAAACATTGTTGTCTATTGTTGGTATGCGTGTATCATATGAATTTCCTGGAGTTCATGGTCTGCAAGATGCATGGATTTTGGAGACATATTCTTCCCGGAAAGGTAAAGATACAGAGTTACTTGATATCGGTATGGAAAACCCTCTTCTTTTTCCACAGTAATGAAAAACAATTATTGTACATACTAAGTTTTTCTCACAATTTTTTCCCTCAAATCCCTACACTTATAGAAATTCGCTATTCGGTACATGAGATTTGGTCGTGGGGCTGTCAAATCCCTACACTTAAAGTCTTAAGATCGTGCGAAAATCTGGACCGTCGGGCCGGTAGGACCACGGGTGGCCCGGATCAGCGCACCTATTGGAAATAGGGCCTGTTGCAGGGTGTCGCTTTCCCTACATTGAAGTCCGACGGATCCTCCCGCCTACTCCGCCACCAGCTTCCACCTTCCGCCGCCCCCCAACTCCCTTCCGCCTCCTCCAACCATCTCCCCTCCGCCACCACCCACCATCTCCTCTCAGCCTCCGCCCATCATCTCTTCGTAGAGGCACCATCTCCTCTCCGCCTCCGCCCACCCCTTCTCCGCCTGGCGCCCACCTCGCCTCCACCTCCACCCACCTCCCCTCTGCCTCCTCCTGCCATCTCCTCTTCGCCTTCGCCCGCCTCCCCTCCGGCACAGCCCACCATCTCCTCCCTACCTCCACCCACCTCTTCTCCGCTCGGGGGCCACCTCGCCTCCGCTTCCCCCTACCCCTTGGGATTCTTTTGCCACTTCTCCCTTGGCATTCCCCCGCCAGTTTTCCTCCGCTCCCGCCTCCACCTATCATCCGCCTCTGGCCACCTCACATCCGCCTCTGCCAACCTCACCTCTGCCTCTGCCCACTTCACCTTCACCTTTGCTCACCTCCGCCCTCCTCACCTACGGCCTGCCTACGATATCGGTCTCTCTCTCTCTCTGTGGCCCGCTTTCTCCCTCTCTCTCTCCCTCTCTCTCTCTCTCAGTAAGTCATTCTTGGTACTTTGTGCCCTACGGTCTTGCCTACCCGAGCTACTGACTTGCCCACGCCCACCTAGGCGACCTGTGTGACGTAGGCAACCTACCTACAGCCTACGTGACCCATGCGACCTGCCTACAAAACCTGCCTTACCGTAACGCTCTTTGTCTCTCTCTCTGTGGATCTCTCTCCCTCTCTCTCTCTACCCCCCGTCTTTTTCTCCCTCTCCCTTTTTTTCTCTCAGTGCTTGGTACTTCGTGCTTGCTCGTGTTTCGTCGCTGCCACATTCGTGCTACTTGGTGCTACTGGGTGCATTTCTGCTACTTCGTGCTACTCCGTGCTTCGTTCGTGCTTGGTTTGGTTTCGTTGCTACGTGCATCAGCGGTTGGTTCATGGGGTCCGTGCTTTGTGCCAAGTGCGACAGTGCTACTTGCATCGTGGAAACGATGCTTGGTTGAGTCTGGCATAGTCGAATTTTTTTTTATGGAGTTGTGTAAAGCGAACATGACGTCACAAACACACGCAGATGCATCTTGGGCAGACTGTCAGGGTTCAAGCTCCGATGAAACAGTCTGGACAGTTATGCTTCCTTTTTGGCGTGCGCGAAGGCAAGAGAGAGAGAGAGAGGAAGAGATAGGGAAGGTGGAGGATTAAAGTAAGAGAGAGAGAGAGGCAAAGAGTCTTACGTGGTGAGATGGTGGAGGGAAGAGAGAGAGAGAGAGAGAGAGAGAGAGAGAGAGAGAGAGAGAGAGAGAGAGAGAGAG
>BFEA01000034.1:1646211-1677106 GCA_003427395.1 Chara braunii
AAAAGTGATATTGCGCATGCAAAATACAATAGAACTACGTTCCTATTTCATGAAAAGCTTGATAGGGCCTGGAAGGGTTCAAAGGGGATAAGATACGGAATAAAGGGGTTTAGAGGGGGGATGCTTAATTCATTCTATAATTTTTTATCTAAATATTATTTTCTTGTTCTGTTTTATTTTTTATCTTCATATCTGTGGAGTAATAAAAAATGGCCTCAAGCCAAAAGTTGTTCATATCATAAATATGAACAACATAATTTTTTTTCAGATTTTTTTAATTTTGTTTTTTTGGTAAGATTTTTTTGATTTTTTGCGCAGGGCCGGATTTTCCATATCCGGAATTAATCCGGAAATTTCATCCGGATTGAAAATTCCAGATAAAATTGGTCTGCCGGATATCCGAATTTGCTACTTAACCAAAAACACTTTCTCCTTCTGACCTCTATGCTCAACGTATCAAAACAAAATCTTGTCACTACCAAAGATATTCTATTCTACTCAACGTATGACTGATCATCAGATAATATAGAAGTTATATAAAATTTTGATTATGAATATCGAGGTATTACCGCTGGGAACCCTTCTCACTTTCACAAGTGCTGAGTTTCCATACTCTTCACGATGTCAATCCCAGTCCAATCCAAACTATGCACAAAACAGACCCGCACAGAATAATGCAAAGCCAGTTCACATGCCATGCACTAACAGTGTCAACCATCAACCATTAACATTGTCCCTCACTCCCCAAACCATGTATGACAGCTCTATCTTTCCTGAAATGCAAGCCCAGCCCCCTCACATTTATTTCAAAGGACCCTTGAAAGTGACTAAAAACATTTGGGCAATGACCACAGGTGACAGTTTTACTGACCACAGGGTTTGATTTTAGATGTAGGTATCAAGTCAAAGGAGGAAAAGTTGAATCGGCAACGATCGACCTGTTATCGAGAGATAACAGAAAAATTGAGCCCTCTTTGTAGGACTTCTCTTTCAGTTGCTGTAGATCAAAACAAAGATCTGCACACACACAAGTCAATAAAAATTCAACACCCCCACTCGATTTCCCACATATTGATATTTAAGGGTTAAACCCTTAGATCTTGTTTGTGAGCTTTGGGATCAACATCCTAAAGTCTAACCCCTAACTTTTATTTATCCTAAGTCGTTTGTCACCCCTTCTCCTTTTGTTTCAAGGAGTCTTTTTGCCTATGTCCTAAGTTGTCTCAGGGAAATTCATATTTCCCCTACTCTCAGTCCATGCATTTTCTCTCCTGTGGATAAACACAACCTCTGGTGCTTATGCGGTAATCTGGGCGAGATCAACTCAAGCCAGTGGCGACTTTTCCAATGAATTGTGGCAACATGGGGTGTCTTCTTTCTCTAATTCCTTTTCTCCGAGGTATTCGCCTTCTTTTATGTTCCTTTTTAAAGAACCTTTGGAGTCGCTCCCGCTGGAGCACTCCTTTTTTTTCCTTTCTCTTTTTGTTGTCCTGGCATATGCAATTAGCGGGTTGATTCACCCGGAATCTTCCACTATCTGATCAATTCCAGGCAAATCGGATAGCCAAAGGAGTAGTCGAGTAGCCTCACGGGAAGCATGCAACCACCCTTCAGAGTCCATGCAGTCCTCATGCAACCAGGCAGTTCATGCTATCTAGTGCAAGCGATCGGATAACTCACCCGGGAGTATCATTTTATTAGTTACAACAAGTAGTTAGGAGACCTATGTTGAACTGTCTCAACATTTGACCCAACATTCATAAAACATTCCAGATCCAGGTGTCAATACAGAATTAAAGTTAATAATAGGCGGTCTTCACGGAAGCCTCCTATTACTCCTTGATCAAAGCTCAGTCTTTCTCTAAATACTTAAAAAGTGTAATAGGATGACCCTACGGGAGCCACCCTACTACTTTCTTAGAGTCAGACGAGCTAGGATTGTGTTAGTGGACTCAGGCAAACATCAGATCCTCCCTTTGCTTGAGTATTTTGTTAGGCTCGTTAAGATTAAGTTAAGCAAGCAATAGGATAACCCCACGGAGCCTCCCATTTCCTGCTTCAATGTTAAATCAATAGATTTATATTGTCTATCAGTCCCACCTGAACAAGTAGCAGGGCTACTCACCCGGGAGTATCCCTCTACTGTCCAAAACACAATCTCCTCATCCCTACCCCCCGTTAGTCGATCCCCAAATCAAACAAGTATTAGGATAACCCTCCCGGGAGCCATCCTACTACCAGTTTCATCCGTAGAAGATCAATCAAAACAACTATAGGTTGAGTTGCCCTGACAGTTCACCTAACGGTCTTATGCCTCCTAACTGAACAAAAAGGTATGTTGACTCCCACGGGAAGTCAGACAGGTCAATCCAAACTTAGGGGTTCGAGTACTCACCCGGGAGTACTCAATTCCTTTCCCAGTTTGGTTCGATCGGTGATAGGAGAACCCTACGGGAGCCTCCTGCCTCCTTTTGCCTTTGTTAGTCGTTGAAGACACGTACCCCACGAGAGTACCGGATGCATTTTGCTTTTGTCAGATGTCTGAAGTCATCTATCCCACGGGAGTACCGGATCACTTGACTTTTGTTAATGATTTGAAAAAGTGTACCCCACGAGAGTACCGGATCACTTGACTTTTGTTAGTGATTGAAAAAGTGTACCCCACGGGAGTACCGGATCACTTCCTAGACCTAGCCTGTAAGGTAATGAGAAAACTGCACGACAGCCTCCAGTCACAAACGTCGAAATCAAGCAGACATTGCATCAATTTGTTACTTTAGTCGGATGAATGGCAGGGTAACTTCGCACGACGAGTACCCCGTCATCCGTCCTAGTTAGCTCATACAAGCAGTGTGACGACCCTAGGAGAGCCTCCATCACATAATTTTGTCTTTCAACGCCAGGCAGACTAGGTTACTTATCGGTTCTTCCTAGGTTCCTTTTTCCATCAGGCAAGATTCTTACTTCAATTATACGTTTGTTTAATTTTTCCTGGAAGATTTTACTCCTGAAGAAAATATAAAACAGTATAGCATACATCCATCACACGGTGATAATGTCCCTCACACCTCCAATGCCTCACACTCTTTCCCTTTCTGACCCCTGCTTTCCTCATGATGTTAGTGAATCAACAACCAATAATAATAATAATAATAATAATAATAATAATAATAACAATAATAATAATAGAATAATATCAAAAGGTAAGCGTACAAAGGCGAAAATGATAGATCCCAGATTGCTAAGCCACATTGAAACCTAGAAAGGGCTCCCATACGTTCGGGCGTTTGGGTTCGGGCGTCCGGCCCGTCCCGAACGCCGGTTACCCTTTATATATGCATATGTATATATATGATCAGATTATGTAGATATATATATATATATATATATATATATATACACACATTTTTAACGTATGTAGTCAGTTCCACACACACACACATACATGTAGTGTATACTCCCATGTTGTAGGGATAGATTCATTTGATGTTCTTTTTATTTATTTATTTATTTATCTATTTTTTTTTATTTATTTTTTGCCCATCTATTCGAGGGAAGCATCGGGGATCGGTCACGATGGAAGGAGAGTTACCTATTCTTTGTCTTCGTCCTCGTAGTCATAGTCGGCGTCATTATCGTCGTTACCGTAGTCGTCGTTGTTGTCGTCAATCCGTCGGAGTCGGGGGTCACCGTCGATGCATTGCACTTCCCACAAGTCTCCGCCCTCGCATATGGCAAGCAGCGGATGCAGGCCAGGTAAGTATGTTTCTCCCCTTCTCTCTCATCCTACTTCTTCTTCTTCTTCATCATCTTCATTTTTTTTTTTTTTTTTTTTTTTTTTTTTCTTCTTTTTCTTCTTGCGCCCTGATTCCACGCACGTTTCTTCCTTCACTCCCGATATGCCGCACACCAATTTTCTTTCCCTGCTATGTCGCTAACCCCATCGTCCATGCGCACTCCCTCTCCGTTATTGCATGCTAGTTTCTCTCTCGTCGCGCTTCACCTGCGCTCTCTTTCCTCCTGGTCCCCGCCATGTCACCTTCCTTCGCCTGATTTCCTCCCTCACGTTCACTACCCCTGCCGCGTAGTCGACCTCCTTCTATTCGTGTTCTCCTCTACACTAGTCCCTTCCCCCTCTTTCTTTTCCTCCTTCTTCTTCGTCTTCTTCTTCTTCTTCTTCTTCTTCTTCTTCTTCTTCTTCTTCTTCTCCTCCTTCCTTTTTCTTCTTCCTCTTCTTAGACGTCTCCTTCTTCACTTACGGACCCATATCTGCCCTGTGTTCCCCTTCTGCCCTCGCATGTTTTTCGTCCTGCGTCCGTCTCTCCCTAGTCGCGCTCCTCGTCTCCTTCTTCACGCGCCCTCTGTCTCCTTCTTCGCGCGCCCTTCTTCCTCTTCACGGTCTTCTTCTACCTTCGCGTGGGTTGTCTTCTCCCTCGTAATCATCTCCCTTGCATTGCGCACTCGCCCAGTCCTCTGCACGCACCGCGACTTGCTCAGTCCCTCGCGTTATCGCACTTTTTCCAGTCGGTTCTCTTTGGGCGACCAGAAAGCCAACAGGCTGTCACGCAGGGTTTTGTATTGTGATTGCAATAGATAAAACAAATTAAATAATGCAAATCCCTTCCTATTGTGTGCGTCCGGCTTCGAGCGAGACCCTGCAATTGCGATCTTCGCCGGTCCCCGGTCTTAGGAATCTTTTATTTTGATTCGGAACAGCAGAGAATCATGCAAATAATAATCATAAAACTATGGAGTGCTATGCATGCATCAATTATGTCAATCTGATTTTGAGAACTGAGACAGAATCATTCGCGAAATCAATCATCAGGCAAGAACAATGCAAGAAGCAAGACCGACTGACTCAAGCAATGACAGGATCAAATGAATGAGGGAAGAATGAGAACTCATAATAATCTCAGGGAGTACATATGGGAGAGCATGGCCAACACCAATCAAGAGTCCTCACTCATCCCTCTGAACTTCACACTCAATCTCTCATTTTGCTGTTTGTCGTTTGGGCTTCTTGCCATGCCTTCGTACTCTTTGATTCTGTGGCTTCTGAATGTAAAGTCACCTGAAGCCCACTAGTTCCAAACACTTTCAGCCAAGTCCCATGATATGGAAGTCAACCATGACACAAAACTCCTCCCATAGAGTGGGGAGATATGACTGAGAGAAAATGTCCCTCCCGAGATGCGGAAACTTAGAGGGCTTGGTCACTGCCTCATAGTTGATCACTGCCGGCGATATGTATCTCTTGGCCAAGTCCACTAGTCCACCCCAATAAGAGTCGTTAGTAAGATAGTTGGGGACCGGCGGTTTGGGATAGTCAGTGAAAAGCTTAGGGCCAAAGCTATAGACTAGCTTTCCGTTCCCCTGGAGTCTCTCAACTTTCCATTGCACAAACCCGGCTGCTGCGGCCCACACTGCATCAAAATGAAGGTGAGTCTCGTTCCCCTTTTTCAGAAAGATCCGCAGATCGTTGACTGTACCGTCAGCAAACTTAGTGAGAAGAACGAAGATAGACAGATCTTCGCGCTTGAACCCATCAATACTGACATACTTGTAGGGGAAGCTCTCCCTGGCAGCGATCAGGTTGACTCTGTCAAGGACCGACTGATCAACAGTGATGGGGTTGATCTCTCTCATGTATTCGGATACGTAGTTACTCCTTGATAGAGAAACGTGACTGTGCTTGATTGGCAAACGTCTGCTGCTTGAGTGCCTTTTGAATACTGTTCTGAATGTTGTTTCTGGTTGCTGCTTTTGACTGCCGTTTCTGATTGTTGTTTCTGATTGCTGTTTTCTTATTGCTGTTTCTGATTTGTTGTTCCTGATTGCTGTTTCTGATTTGCTGTTTCTTGATTGCTGTTTCTGATTTTCTCTTTCTGATTGCTGTTTCTGACTGCTGATCAGAAAACTGAATATAACTTATTAATTACTGACTTGAAAAAACTAAATATTTGCTGGAATCATTGACTAACGGATGGATGTTGCTGAGTTTACTGACCGAGAAAAGAATGCTGCCAGCTAGGAGATACACGTAGCTAAAGCTAGTAAGCAAACTGATTACATAATCAATGGTTTTGGCTGTTAAGTGCTGAGCACAAAGCATGCTGATTGATAAGTGATTAATTGCTGCCCACTTGATAACGACCCTAAGTACCGCTCATCGAATAACAGTGTTTTGAACACAAGTCGCTAATAACAACGCAGAGTACCGTTCACAGTTGAGCACTGCTCACTAATGGCAGTGCTGAATACTGTTCACTGTTGACATGACTGAGCACTAAGAGTTGTAGGTTGCTTGTTGATTGGATGCTCCCGCGAAATCCCTGAGGTAAAGGGTCTGAGCTCTTTCACACTCTCTTTGACTTTTCCTTGGTCTGTTCGAGAACTTCAATCAACGAGTAAGTGTTGTAAAGCCTTCCATCTGATCCATAAATGTAGAAAGTATACTCAGCAATCTTTCGATCTCCCGCTAGCTCTAGTGCATGCTACCTCATATGTTTGAGGTGGGAGTGAGCACCTTGGATGACGCTCTCCTCCCAACCTCCTGTTTGATTTTGGTGTAGGGAGCAGGTTATTCTCACAGTGTCACCACTCACGCTCTGTCGACGGGGGCCCATTTGCAACACCTCCTTTTGGGCGTGGTACCAGGAGACGAGATAACTGCCAGTGCCCAGTTTTTCTGTGTCAACTGAGAATAACGAACCTATTCGCTTGAGCGAACAGGTCTCTCCTTGAGTCGATAGCGTGAAATAGAAGGCTGTTTAAGAACTTAGTTTCTACTATCGGGTCTCCAGGTCCGACTATTTACTTCTGAGCAGGAGCTTTGCCCCTACCACCCTTGTTTCCCCTCTTGTTTGCACCTGGTTCTAGAATTAAGGGTCGCTGCAACAAGTAGCTCGGGTCATACATCGAATGGGGGCATTACTAGCATGCTGCCTACAATAGCTCATTACTTTATACTCAAGTGATAGGTTGTATGGTGATCCTGGGGAGCTTCTTGGGATGTTTGCAGGGGCTCAGAACATTTTGCCTCTTTTATGGTCCACGGCCAATAGGCTAATACTGACTGTCGGAGAAGAGCAGTTCGTCAGTGATTAGATCGCCTTTGCAGACCACGAGACACGTGCTTCGCACTGCTTCGCAGTGAATAATTTCCTGTCGAAGCTCTCAACAAACCGACTGCCAAGTCCTCACGCCCCATCTATGGGGAGATCCCAGAGTAATGTTCTTGGAAATCTCTTTTTACGAGATGCACTGCAACAGATCTAGCTCAGGCATCGCACAACGCTTTCTTTTGTGACCAATTCTCATATTCCTATTAGAAGATCAGTGATAGTCACAGTCCAGGCAACCGTAGTAGCTGATCCTACTCTTGTCATTGAGAAGAGTAAGACTCAACTTTGAGTCATCTTGGAGTCTTGCCTAGGATCAAACTAATCACAAGCCCGACTCAGACAGCACGTCCAAACGCCTCTAGCAATACGCCTCAATCAATTAAAGCTCAAGTACTCTTTTGACTAGGAAAACAACGAAGAAGAATACTTGGTTATACACAAAACCCGCGCTGCCGGTATCAGCCCCTAACCCTCTCACCCTCATTCTAAAAGAAGGGTTAACAGTTACTGTTGGTCTCAAATGGTCTTTTCTAAGTGTGTCTCAGTACATTATACCAGAGTTCAGCCGTGTACCCCATTGAGTTTAGCTCGTGGTAGACGTTACATGCTTTCTCATCCAACAAAAGCACGTGCCCTTCTGATTACTCACCCATTGTTCATTGACACACGTGGACTCTAGAATTAGAGTATTGTTCAAGAGAAAAAAAAGAGAGGACGAGCGTCGACGAAAGATAGCTAATCTCCATCAAGCAGATACTTGGCCAGTAAATAAGCAATCTTCTTTAAGATTAGCTTTCTCCTGCTCATCAGTTAGTGCCCAGAATGGAATCATCAACGAGAGACGTTGCTTCGATACAAGGACAGTTCAGTTAAAACGAATATATATATAAAAAATTAATACAAATGCCCTTGACAGGGCAGGTACCCAAGTCGGGTAATCAACAGATGGTAACACATGGCTGAGAAGCAAAGTGTAGAAAATCAAGATTGATAATGAAGCTAGTTTCTAGCGATGCAACGTCATTTCGCGTTCTTGGATATTATTCCCTTATCCCATTGACAACCAACTTAGAATTACGCGTGAGAACAACAACAGAGGCTTTGCCAAGGCTCTAACAACTTACTTCAATCAAGTGTGTTCATTAGCAATCTCCTCAAATGGTGTGACCAATTCGACACTCAGGCATACTTAGTTGTCACTCAGTTTAATCCCTTCTGTTTTCACCGCCATCAGCTCCGTCGATAAAGGTGACTGGCCCCCGCATGAGAAGTTCGAACTTGCATTCTGGAACTATCGGCCATTAGATCTCTTTCATCCAGCACCGATCACCCGGCTCATCAATTAGTAGCTGGCTCCCGTCACCCAACTTAATGACCTACAGTCTTTTGTAGCAAAGGTACAGGATCACTGCCTGACTACACTCGGATAACAAAGTAATAAAAAGGTCTGCGTTGCCTGAGACTCCGCTCCAGATGTAACCAAGAAGACGAATCGATTCAGAACTTGATCGACGAAGGCGGGAACGAAGAGCCATGCTACAGTTCGGAACACCCTCTTTATGCTATCACTTAGAAATGCTCGAGGCTATTTGGCCCATGACCACGAGTTTTAAACGTTTTCGATGATCCTGTTTCAACAAGTCTTATTGCACTCCCGGGCGTATTAACGCTGACAAGGAGGACTAGTTCCAGAGGGCTTCCACGCTCTCTTACTCGTGACAACTATCGACAGCCACCTTGTACAGTCTCACAATTCGCGAGATCAAAATAGTTGCACTTCCCGATAGCACCTCGGATCACCATCCAAATGCCGAAAATGGAAAGTAAACTCAAGCTAAACAGTGCTCGTACCAACTACTCGTGATCCGCTTGCATGTTCTTCACGTGGGGCTCGACAGTTGACAATCCCCTACTGCTTCAAATGTTCTGACGACATCTGAAGGAGCAAGATGGCAAATTATTTTGGGGCGCTACATTGAGAATGACGCGTCAATCATGTCAGTGGCCAGCCGCCCATCGCCATCACGTAACCTCAGAACACCTGGCGAGTTCCAAGAAGAACAAAACTTAGTAGCCAAGACTCAGCGGAGAGACCGCCGTGTCGCCCCGACAAATGCCGCGCATGCTCCATGACAAGAACAGTTACAACCAAGCCACCAGAAAAGTATCGCACGCACAGGTTCAGTCACGACTCGACCTCGGGACACGATAGTCCAGCCACTCTTCTCCGCGTGCTCAACCACGCCATGCTCTGTTTCCCCAGAGAAACAGTTGACGTCATTCGCACCTTTCAAGCTTGCTCTCGCTCTTTCCCAGTCTCCCCTTCCGTTGACTTCCTCTCGATGTCTCAGGCCCTGCCACGTGCAACCCGTGCCTGCGCATACTGATCACTCACACACCCTTCCCTTTTTCTCCCGCCTTTCCTGTCCCACGTCCTCAGGGACTCCGCTGCCGCGAGCTGGCCTCGAACCCGCCTTCCACAGGTAGTGCCAGCGGGTGGTTCTTGCGAACCTGGTCCGGCCTGTTCCAGGACTGAAGGTCCGTCTCCCGGTCTCTTGCCTCGCTCATCTCGCCTTCCCCACCCGAGTCCCTGTCCAGATGGGCCTGTTCCCTGTCCGCTGTGTCCATTGAGGTCTCGGTCTCATGATACGAGACCGTTACCTGCATTCTTGTCGTCACTCCGTCCCTCCTGCAGCGCCTCTCCGCACGATCTCTTGCCTCCGTGATCGCGTCCTGCAGTCTCGAGTTAGTCTTCATCTCCACCTCCTTAGCCCTGTCCACGTTGATCTTCAGCCTCTGTTCGTCCCATCCATCGTAGTTAAGCATTACTGTGATCCAGGACCCTTCCCCAGACAGGGGTTTCCACCGAGCCTGGTGGAACCAGTAACCTGGCCTATAGCCATGCAGTGCCATAGCCAGACTTTTCTCAGCAGACCTTGGACAACACAAATCTGCCCGCCGAGAATAGTAAGTCACTACTAGAATACACACAGTAGACTGCCCACAAGACTAACAGAGCGCTGTAGAAGCGATTAGCAGGGAACAACATCCCAGCTTCTCAGAGTAGAGAGGGCACACCTCATGCACACCGTGCAACTCCATCACCCTCTTCCCTTTATAGCCCAAGATCCATGTTTTCTAAATGCGAGATAACTCTCAGAGTTCTATGTTCTAACAATCTACAAATTCGTAATTAACAAAATAAATCAAAATAAATTAGAATAAACAGAGAAGGGTGGCTTGAAGCAAAACACCAACGGTCACAGTGCCTACCCCAACTTTCAGCCACTAGCCGTTCATTTTAATCGTGAAATGACCTCAGGCTCGAAGTCGTGGTCCCATAACGAGATACCTCCAGCACATTTTCCCCTTCAAAAGACACCCTCAGACTACCTCTGATGGGTACCCGTGTCCGATGGCAAGGAGGGGGTTCATGACCTCCTATAGGGGGTGATGGGCTTCCTATTGATGCGGCCGCGGGTCACCCTTGTTTTGGGGTCCTACCGCGCGGCGCCCGATCAAACCTCCCAACTATCGGTCCGAAAAGTGACAGGCCAAACCAGTCTGGGCCACAGGCTGCTGCCGCGTTCGAAATTCGAACCGTCGGCCTTCCCGCGAAGTGATAGGGACCGAAGGAAATCAGAAAAAGACTCGGCAGTAACAATAATAACAACAGTAATAATAATAATTATAATAATATCAAAAGAAGGAAATAAAACATAGTGTCTCTGAATTCTCTTGTACCCCCGAATACAACTATTGGAGTCGAGCACTTGGTCTAGACGTCCGCACAGGTTATCGCTACCACATCTCCGCACCTCGCCCGAGTCACAACCACCAGGGCCAGACAGTCCCTTCAACTCCGAGCAGGCTAGGCTATCCGACAGCGACCGCGGCTAGGAAATTAGACCGCCGGCCAACCCCGAATAAAAACAAGAACTTAAGCCCTCGCATAGACTTGACAGTTAGTTTTTATTTTCTTCTTCCATATTTTCTCTCCTTAGGGCGTGATCGACGCGCAGTAGAAATAATAGCGCTGGTCTTTTCAACTCCGCGTCCCAGGGCGAACCCGGCGGCTACCGTGGCCACAGGCCGGTAGTGCTCTGTTGTACAGCAGGGCGCTGAGCCTGCGCGGACCAATGGAAAGACCTGTGGCGCACCCTTTTTGCAGAGGGCAGGCACCAACAGGGCCGGTCCACGTCAAGGTACAGCCCGGGTACTAGGGATCGTAGTTAGAGAACACACTTTCAAACCGCGGACACCAAGCAGGGACTTGGTACGCAGAGGAGGGTCGGGACACCGAGCCTACGACATAATACCAAACCCCCACCCAGCGTCCCCGCTGGGTCACGTATACGCAGCAGGTATAAAGTAACCTGCTCCGACACTTTTCTTACCCTTTTGTTGAGACTCGTGGTGTGGTTCACACTATAGTTTTTGCGCTAGCGGTCTCTCGTACTCTCGCATCGCTCGCACTCCCACTCACTGCGCGCAGCAACTCCGCGTGATTTCGCGCTGTTGATTTTCTTCTTCCCTTTTGTGGTTCGCAATTCTTGCATAGCAGAGCTCTCTTTCCCTATCAATAATAGCTCTCCTTTACGTTTACAGTAATTTTCCCAAGCGCAATCGTTAGCGCCACTTCCCTTGTTCCTTCTCATTTTAGCCATGCCGGAAGCACGTAGGGGACGGGGAAGAGGAAGGTGTGGCAGAGGTGGAAAGGCGCGTGAAGAGCCGCCGGCCTGTGCACGGGGAGTCTATAGCTGTGAGGAGGAGGAGGAGGAGATACGGGGTTATGGGGAGCACTCTAGACCCTACTTACGCCATCTCCTCCCGAGTTGGTATGAGAGGACTCCATCTCCAGAGAGGATGGAGTATTTTCGAAAAACGTTTGAGCCACGCTACAGCGCACCCAATACTTCCTCCCCTCCATACACTCCTAGGGCCCCTCCCTCTCCTGCAACGAGCAGAGCCCTAGTGACCATCCCTTCCGTTCCTTGCACTGCTCCCCCTACTTCTCATCCCAACGGCTGAATTCTTTTCAGTATTTTGTTTCTTCTCTCTCTACTTCAGATAGAGCTCATGGCGATTTTCTACATATTGTACAGGCGTGATTTCTTCTCGTCCTTCTGAATTACCAACTCATGCATCACTCGTAGTGTCCCTGGCTTGAGAGTTTGAACACCTTGAGGTCGGGGACGCAGGTTCCTTGTGAACCAGACCGCTTGTCGGCCACCAAATAAATTTAAGAAGGATTACGTTTTTATTTTCTCGATTGCTGCTGGTTCCGACCTCTTGTTATTCTGAGGTCTGTTCTCACTCTGAACTGTACCGCAGAGAAAGGTTACCTTGACTTTCACCTCAGCTGAAAAATTGAAACATCGTCAGTCTGATACCAGTGCTTGGGACACTTGTCCAATCTGACATGCTGGGAGTAGGGCATACCAAACCCTTTTTTCGTTTTCTGGCTTGAGTGAGTTACCTTCTCAACTTCTCAAGTGACTCAGGGGATACCAAACCCTGTTTTCTTTCTCTGGTCTGAGTGAAGCATCTCCTTAACTTTTCAGATAGAAAGAAAGGGATACCAAACCCTTTCTGTTTTCTCTGGTTAGAGTAAGATATCTCCTCAACTTCTCATGTGATTCAGGGGATACCAAACCCTGTTTTCTTTCTCTGGTCCGGAAACTTAAGATAAATCTTTGTCTACCTGCAAAACAGCGAGTCCCATACACAACAACTATGCCCCAGCAAACAGACTTCCCGATAGTTATCAGCCAAGCAACAAATAAACAAAATAAAACCCAGAATAAAATAAAATATAATAATAATAGAATAATAAATTAATAAAATAATAAAATAACAGACACAATAAAAACGATTCTTCACCCCCACGAGTTTATTGATTATCTTGGTTTTGGCCCACCACTGGCCAGGAATGACAGACATCCCGTTGGTCTGACATACCTCATTCGGCCCGCCTCAGGCCAGGACTAGTCAGACCATTTGTCTTGACAGCCCCTTTGACCTGCCTCCAGGTCAGGACCAACATACCCACTACTCGAGTATGACAGCCCCTTTGACCTGCCTCCAGGTCAGGACCAACATACCCACTACTCGAGTATGACAGCCCTTTGGCACTCTCGCCAGGACACCCAGACTATAATGGGTCTGGTCACCCTATGACAGCAGACGTCCCGTCAGTCAAACTGCCTCGAACCCGGATTCGACCACTGCGGTCGGGGACCGACTCACCCACCAGTTTTTGGCCAAGGGCGCTGGTTGCCCCGCCCAGAATTTTGAACGTAGGACCCGGTCTAACTACGATTCAAGGCTCTGGTGAACCTTACTAGCTTGCATCCTCTAACTGCGGTAGGGTTCCAGCTGACCCTTTTCGACCTCACAGACCAGGCGCCCGGAGCCTTAGCCTCAGTCGACTACCAAATTCGACACTCGCGTCGGGGACCTGCTGACCCCACCAGATTGCAACCTACTGCAGTAAGGCTCTGGCTGACCCCGACAATCAATGCATCCTCAGGTTAGAGAAGAAGACCTCAGGCACAGACAATCAGACAAGCATATTATAGCCCACAAGCAGACTGCCCACGCCCCATAACATGACAAACATTTCTCAAGAGACGTCCCGTCAGTCTCGAGAGGCTCTGAATAACAACGTGATAACCAGCACCAAGCCCTTACAGGGGACCTCCCTTCAGTGTCAAAAAGGATGCTTAATGTTGGCCCTAGAGAGGTCCCTTCCCTCAGCTGGGAATTTTCTTTTCCAAGAGACATCCTGTCAGTCCCAAGGAAATACTGAAATACTGATCTCAGAGAGGTCCCTTCCCTCATCTGAGTAAGGACAGACAACTTAGTCAAAAAACACGAAATCCTTCTGCTGACAACTCTTAATCAGACAGAACTGAACTCCTTTATGCCCGTCATGCTTTCTTTTTATTATAAGAATAATACTAATTATATCTTCTGATGTGCCACAGCCATGAGTTCCTCATATTTTTTGACACTACGTCAATGCTCACAAAATCTGTATCTCATAGTTATTCCCCACTCTCAGGGACTTGAGACTCATGGATCGACTATTGCATTGCATCAAAGATATAGTCTTATTAACTTTGTTGCTTGTTGAAACGGAAAGTTAACTGACCTGCAGAAAAATTGAAATGTTGAATTGACCATGCAAGGACGATCACACTCTGCCGAAAATTCAGTATTGCTGTCTCATTGTCTTACTGTACTTTTCTCTATTCTCTGGAACTGTTCTCTTACTTGGAGGACTGACCTTTCTTCCCTCTCTTCGAGGTCACTGTAGGGATAAAATTAGGGTCTCTGAAAATGAACTTACGAAGTCTTGATCCTGACACCATGTCATGAACCGTGGATCCGTCCATCTCTAAGACCTCATAAACTTTGCCTTCTGCTTCCCTTGTGATTCTGTAAGGACCAAGCCATCTGGGCTCCAACCTTTTAGTCCACTGTGTCTAAAGGGAACTGTCGAACCGAAGGACAACATCTCAAACTTTCAGTTTCTCTTTTCTTATATATTTTTTCTTGTTCCATCTTTCTTGATCTAATAATCTGTTGGATGTCATTCTCTCTGCAGCATCCATCACTGTCTGGTCAACTTCTGATATTTGTCTCATTGTGATCTGGAGGAGCTCTGAAATAGAATAGTCTCTGTCACTTTCTTGACTTGACCAAGTCTTGACATGACCAAGTCTTGACAATGTTTTCAATAGGTAATGTAGCATATCGGTCATACCACAGAGTAAATGAAGCATGACCAGTAGTTCTCTTGATCGTTATGTTGTCGTCATATACAACAGCTCTTAATCCTTTTGGCCAGTTACTGAGATTTCCTTCACACCACTTGGCCAATGAGTCTTTCAAAGTCATGTGACCTCTTTCAACAGGCGCATTCGCTTGAGGATGGTAAGTTGTCACATATCGAATTCTGACACCCAATCTAAGAGTGGTTCTCCGACAATCTCATTTCTGAATTCCGATCTTCTGTCTGAGACAAATTCTCTGATAAAAGGATACCTGAGATAAATTTCTTCTATCAAATCAGCCACTTGCTCGGCTGTCTTCCTTTTCAGAGTTTTTGCCTCAACATATCCAGAGAAATTATCTCTCATGTTTAGTACATATCTCATCCCGCCCTTGCCTAATGGCATAGTGATGAGATCCCAATGAACTCTACTGCCTGACTCTACCAAAATAGTGAAAAATAAAGGCTCAATCATTCTTGTGGTAGACCTCTTCTGACATAACACACATGATTTACAAAATCTGAAAATCATGTCTCTCATGCCAGACCAGAAGTAGAGTTTGACAGTCTTAGAGTAGGTTGTGGCCACCAGCAACCCCGCCATGTAGAGCAACGATTATCTCTAACTGTCTCTCTTTTCCACAGACCACTCTTAGTGGAGGTAGGTCTCCCTTACCATCCATAAAGAGATGTTCTCTTTTTAGCCTTAATTTTTTCCGTAAATTTTTACATTAATATTCCTTCAGCTGTTCCTTTTCCATCTTCTTACCAATCTCTTGATAACCCTCGTCATAATCCTCGGAAATGAAAAATGTATTTTCTTCCTTCTTTCACCTTCTTCGTCTTCCTTTGAGCCAGCTGCTGCATTAACTTTAGCATACCAATCATTTGGCTCATCTTTTTCTTCTTTTCGAAGAATCGACTCATAAATATATGCATTAGGGATCTCCCCGCAGTTGTTTCTCTCTTCAGAACACAAACTCCACTTGTAGGAGCGTGGTACTTCATAATCCTCATCATCTTTTTCATTCATAAAATTATCAACATAGGCAGATTCTTCAATCGTTCCATTTACATCTTCTTTTTCTTCTTTTCTCCACTCAATCCGGCTTAGACCATCTGCTGTGTTCTTCTTAGTGAGAATTTTTTCCAACTTAAAATCATATGTCCAGATTAAGGCGATCCACTTGCTGACTGTTGGATCTACCTGTTGGTGCTTCTTAATGACACCTATCACAGCAGATGCATCAGTCCTCAAGATAAATCTTCTCCCTAGTACGTAGTGCTTGAAGCACCTGAGGCTATGGATGGTTGTCAGCAGCTCGTTTCTGAATTGGGTATAACCTCTTTCTATAGAATTGAGGGTCCTGCTCTCAAATCTCAAAGGCCTCTCTTTCCCATTTTCATCTTTCTGAATGAGCTCACCACCTAGAGCAACTGGTCCTCCATCGGCCTCGATGATGAAGGGTCTTGCCTCCTCATCATCATAAAATGACACTCACAGCACTACGCCACCATCTTTTAGTTTTTCTTGCAGAGTTTCTGCAGCGACTTGTCTTTTATCATTCCAAGCTAGACTAACCTCTTGCCTTACCATCTCCCTCAAAGACTCTGCAAGGGTAGCAAAATGAAGAATAAAAATCCTCCAGAATCCACAGACGTCCAAGAAGCTTCTGACATCTGTCACTCTCTTGAGTGGCAGAGGTCAGTTTAAGATTTTTTCTATCGTTTTGGGGTCAGAACTCCTACCCTTGAGGAAACATCTGAAGCCCAAGATGATTAATTCTGGCTGGAAGAGAAGAGACTTTGGTCCACTGGCAGTCAGGTTATATTTTAAAAATCTCTCTAGGACCATTTTTACCCCTTCAGCATGTTCCCAGACAAACTTTCTGACTCCACCTGCGACCGAAGTCTCATCCCTTACCAGGGGTCCTTTTACAAGATTGACATCAATATAGGGGTTGTTTATCTTATGAAAAATATCTTGCATGACTTGGATCGTATCCCTTTGAACCACTGTCACACCATTAGTCCAACCCTGAGGTACCACACACATCTGAATGAGCCCTCTTCGCGTGTGCATGACAATCATTGGTCGGCTAGTGGGATCAATGGGAAAATGATCGTAGCCAGAATACAAATCAACTAAGGAATAGATGCATCGACCAACAAAGGATTTAGAGAGGAGATCAGCATTAGAATGACTACCTGCATCACGTACCGTCACAGAGTTGAGATTCTGAAGATTCGGTATCCATCTCAGTCCACCTCCTGGTTTCCAAAAACAAAACCAGTGGTTAGCACACGGTCCGTCAGCAGGTTCAGCAACATTAGATGCAATCTTCTTGTCAAGATACTTTACAATCTCTGCTTTTTCTTTCAGGGCATACTTGGTCGGCCTATCATTTCATGGAACGTGATCAACTGACCAGATTTTGGCCATCTTGATTATATCCACGTCCAACCGCCCTCTCTCTTCATCATTAAAGGAGAATGCACCTGAGAGCTCCTGACACATTCTGAAGATATATTATTTCTCTTTGGGCAAGATAACTTAATCCGAGGCTATCTTTATTGTATCAAATCTCTCTTTGGTAACTTTATTCCCCAACTTCGCATATTCTCTCAATGCTTTAATAATCTCTCTCTCTTTTTTTAATGCTGCATCAGAATCATTTTCTATTAGGACTGCCACCAGGTTTTTTCTTACCCCTTTGGGTTTATATTTTCTTTTTGACCCAGTGACTATTTTCCTAAAAAAAGATGAGTCGATGCAAACTTTAATTATATCTTTCCACCTTTAGCAGTCTCTATGACCTTCTTAAATGCTTCAATTTGTTCATCCTCATCTTCGAGTTTACCAAGGGCTTTTATCATTTTTGAAACTTGATTGATACCCATTGAAATCTCTTATTTTGCCTCTTGTTTTCCTTCTTCTCTTAGTCTCCTAATCCTTTCAGTAGACTCTTCTCTTCTGATTGAATTAGCAGACAACTGATGCTTGAAATCACTTTTAGTGCAGACCATAAAGGTTTGCTCCTGAGAAGTCTCAGAATCCTGTAGGCCGATCCAAGATGACCCCTCATGATTGAAAAATTAGACCGCCTCCATCCTATGCAAGAATGGAGTCCCCAAGATACAGTCATGGTCTAGTTCCGGCACTACAAAACTCAACAACTCCACTGTCATGGTGCCGATTCTGATAGGCAGGTTATCAATAAATCCTGCTACAAAGAGTTCTCCAACAATATTACTCAGTATATTTTTCGCAGCTCTATCAATAGATAAATTACAAGCTTCCATTGTTCTTCATGAAATGAGTATCATCTCTGCCCCAGAGTCCACTAAGGCTAGAATCTTCACTTGATTAATACGAATGGTCAGGTGTCCACATCCTATGGTTGCAAATCTCATCTTGCAACCTGATAATGACCTGTTCACCTGATTGGAAAAAACTGATCCCAAGTAATTAACTTCTAATTTATTCTTCTCAATCAATTTCTTCAGTTCCTCTCTCAGTTTGGGTGCTAGAGTTATTGCTTCCTTGAAGAACAGAGTCACTTCAGTCTCTTCCAACATTTTAGAAATTACATCAGAAATCACTGTCTTATCTTCCAAATCACTCTTGAGAAAGAATTTTCTCATTCTTCCTTGTTCATTCTTTCTATTGGTATCTTCTGGTTCTGGATTATCAAGAATATTAATCAGTGATTCCTCGACCTTCCTCCTTTTCTTTTCCTCTATCATCTGAGGCGTCATGCGTGTCTGAAGGTTTCTCACTTCACCGAGCGTGACACTGGGTTCCATGACGAGGTCTGGAGGTAGATAACCATCGAATGACATCATGTTTGTCAGAAAATTAACCATTTCGTTGGAAGAAAATTCTACTAATTAAGGAGGACTCTGAGAAATAGGATTCCTTTCCAATGGAGGTTCACTTGTAGAAGCCTCGCCAGACACACACTCTGTCAATGTTAAAGATTGCAGGGACAACTCAGTTATGGTGTGAGGATCACTTGCTTTCTGTACTAGTTCATTAGGCAACTTATCAATGATAAAATGAACATTCACATTAGTCTTTCTCTTATTCTTCGTCTTCATCTTTTCATCGTGTCTAAAAACAAGAAGTCTCATACCTCCTGGATGCCTGGGTCCAACTTGTTCCGTGAACTATCACAGACATAGTAGCAGACAAAACTCTTCGTAGGACTTCCTCCTTTCTCTGTTTCCCTTATCACCATTCTTTCCATTCTTTCTGGGTCTGGAAGAGTCTCCCTTCTTACCATAGCCTTCATCATCATCAGCAGCATCGTCATCCTCTTCGCTTTCAACTTTCTTCTTTCCTCTGTCATCCACAACATGGTTTGCAGGCCTTGCAGGCATAAAGTTGACCATCACTTTCTGAAGAATATTATGAGCACCCAGATTATTCCCTCTGTTCATACCATTCTCAGTCTCCCAGTCGTTGGCCAAAGTACTGATTTGATCTAGTCAAAATTTCTTATGAGAAACTGTAGGAATAATTCTCACAATTGCAACCATTTCATCTCATATGAGAGGATAGTGTTGAGCTTGATGGAGAACAGTCTGTCTTTCGGTGTCAGTAAAATTTGTCAAAACTATATGGCATCTCTGGGCTTCGTCTAAATATGGAATTCTTCTTGCTGTTTTTATAAAGGTCTGAAGAAAAATATTGAAAGTGTCATACTTAGCTCTTTTGATGTTGAGTAAATCCTTGGTTGTAGTTGGGACTGAGTCTTTCTCAAATTCCTTTTTCATTCTTTCTTTGACCTCTTCCCATGTAGTGGCACCTTCCATCAATTCTTGGACTGTCAATCTTGAGTCAATATCACAGTAAGATAGAAGGTGCTTAAGGCGTTGCTTGTATGTCTAGCCATAGCTGAGACCAAATAATTCATACTCGTTCAGAAAATCATTTACTTGAGGCCCTCTAAAACATGGAATCCTCTCATCTGGCTTCTTTGCTGTTGCAATGTCTGACCCTCCTTTGATTGTGTCGACTCTCTCAACCAATTCTTGTATAATCTCAACTAAGGTCTCTTCATTGGTCCCTGCAGATGAACTCGGTCTTCCTCGTCCCGCTATTTTGACCATAGAATTTTCCCGAATGTATTTTCTTCTCTCTTCTAGTCACTCTTGTCCTCTTCTTCCTTGCCCTTCAATCTCACACTCTTCTCGCAAGGGACACAAACTCGTTTCTCTCTTCTTTCGTCTGCTCTACCCCTTGAGAATTTTGTACATATAGAGTATAAGCAATAATGGATTGGGTATTGATCAAGGGCAATGCAATTCTTCTCAGCCTTCCAATGTAATCTTCAATCAACTCTCTTTCATCATCCCTACTCAATCTTCTATTATACCCCTTTATAGTACCCCGAATCATAACATATCGAGTCAGGTCTATAATCTCATAATCAAATTGCATTCCTTACGACCCACTGTTGATCCTTCTTGCAAGAGAGACTCGTTCCCGAGAAGTGTGATATGATACTCTCTCAGCAGTTCTCACTTTCACCACCTTTAATAGATAGTTTATCTCAGTCTGAGCAGTAACAATTCTCATGGCAGAATCTCTCATTCGATCAAAGAAATGTTGCAAAAACTCAAACTTAGTGGGGGTAGAAAATTTGAGAGGCTCCTTGAGTTTTCAATTGCTAAGGGATTTGAAGACAGAAAAGATTGGATGTCTCTGCTGGAAGTTATTGCTGAGATTGGTAAAGCAAGAAAAAAAGACTCCACTGTGATGATAAAATCCCTGCTTCTGAGTACCTTTGAACACAGATTCGAAATCCCTGATTATGTCCAACCTGAGATCCACCTTTCAAATATTGCTTATGATTCTTAGCGWYAMSCWGSKTRWCGCTAAGAATCATAAGCAATATTTGAAAGGTGGATCTCAGGTTGGACATAATCAGGGATTTCGAATCTGTGTTCAAAGGTACTCAGAAGCAGGGATTTTATCATCACAGTGGAGTCTTTTTTTCTTGCTTTACCAATCTCAGCAATAACTTCCAGCAGAGACATCCAATCTTTTCTGTCTTCAAATCCCTTAGCAATTGAAAACTCAAGGAGCCTCTCAAATTTTCTACCCCCACTCCCCAAGTTACTTTCCTTTTTTGCGTCTCTAACCACTCTTTTGTCCGCTCAAGGCTGATGTACGCCCTTTTTAAATATTCCAAGTCGTCAACATTCTCTTTCAGACTGTTAGAAGAATAAACCCTCACATCCAAAATGTTAAAGTTCAGGAATTTAATTACCGGAATGTGAAATACTATATGTCCTTCCCCACAAATCTCATGCCTTAAAATTACAAAGGGATTATTATGCCCTATCACCTCATAAAGTTTGCCCCTCACAGTAGTTATCTTGGCTACTGAGAATATTCTTCTTGGGTTCTCTTCACTTTCCATACAAATTTTATCATGACATACCAATTATCTCTTGGTGGATTGATATCAGGTAAGGGAGAAGCTGGGAGTCCATCAAAGACAGTAAATCGAGTAGATCCAGTGAAGCATTTGTTCTCCCTCTCAAGTCTCTCATTTTCTTTTAGTACAACCTCTTCGGCAAATCCTCAGCATCTCTTGTATACTGCATCAGCACTTCTTTCTTTTGGGACATAGATTCCCACATCATACACATCGAGATCCGTGAAATAAAATATCAGTACATACAATCGTTCCTGCTCCCATCCGCTCTCAACCATCTCATATCTGACAACCTGATCTAGGAACACCTCTCTCTTACTTAGAATGTTCAGTGACTTTGGGAGACACTCAACTTTCTCTTGGTTTGGGCCTGAACCTCTGCCAAATTCCAACCTTCTCTGTCTGATTTCCTCTGCTGAGATCTCTTTAGTTCTCATGACCATCGATTATTTTCTCCAACGTCAACACCATGTTGATAATTGGTAACCAGTTAGTCCCATCACAATAGATGTTAGGTATAGGAGGGATTGAAACAGTCTTATACGTTACTTACATCACACCCCATTCCATTTTCTTTTTTGCTTGATCAGGTCTCCCTTTTCATTATAGATAAATTGAGTCGCAATCTCTCATAACCAATTAAAGTTTTCACCATCGTTGTTGTCCTCTTCTTTAACGTATGGACGGATATCATAGATATCTCCTTCCAAGAAGTGAGTCAACACTATGCACATGGTTGAGCCACGAGAGTGATAACCCCAACAACCCTCATGTCGGTAGGGAAATATTCCACTGGAGGTGCGTTTATATAACTTTTCCAGTGCACTGTCGACCAACATTTGTCTTGATCTATCGTTTTCTTTCTATCAATTCCTTCAATGTATTGAGGAGCAATAGAACATACCTGATATCAAACTCGATTTCCCTCTAGTCAATAATATCAATCTCCTCTCCCAGTCCAGTGTGGTACCTCACACAAGGAAAGATAAGACTCAGTTAGCAAAATAGGCTTTTCAAGAGAATAATGACTCAAGAAAAAATTGCAGAATCAGTCTATAAAATTCTGAAATTGTCAACAGCTCTCAAGGCCTAATCAAAACTCAAAGCGACTTGCTGACCCAGGCTCGTTCCGGACACGAAAATTTTTCATGTCCCCGGCAACGACGCCATTTTTGTCGTACTTTTTCCGGTCGGTCCTCTTCGGGCGACCAGAAAGCCAACAGACTGTCACGCAGGGTTTTGTATTGTGATTGCAATAGATAAAATAAATTAAATAATGCAAATCCCTTCCTATAGTGTGCGTCCAGCTTCGAGCGAGACCCTTCAATTGCGATTTTCGCCGGTCCCCGATCTTAGGAATCTTTTATTTTAATTCGGAACAGCAGAGAATCATGCAAATAATAATCTTAAAATTATGGAATGCTATGCATACATCAATTATGTTAATCCGATTTTGAGAACTGAGACAGAATCATCCACGAAATCAATCATCAGGCAAGAACAATGCAAGAAGCAAGACCGACGGACTCGAGCAATGACAGAATCAAATGAATGAGGGAAGACTGAGAACTCATAATAATCTCAGGGAGTACATATGGGAGAGCATGACCAACCCTAATCAAAAATCCTCACTCATCCCTATGAACTTCACACTCAATCTTTTTTTTTTTTTTTTTTTTTTTTTTTCTATCGTTTGGGCTTCTTGCCATGCCTTCATACTCTCTGAGTCTGTGGCTTTTGAATGTAAAGTCACCTGAAGCCCGCTAGTTCCAAACACTTTCAGCCAAGCCCCATGATACGGAAGTCAACCATGACACAAAACTCCTCCCATAGAGTGAGGAGATATGACTGAGAGAAAATGTCTCTCCTTAGATGCGGAAACTCAGAGGGCTCAGTCACTGCCTCATAGTCGATCACTGCCGACGATATGTATCTCTTGGCCAAGTCCACTAGTCCACCCCAATAAGAGCCGTCAGTTAGATTGTAGGGGACCGGCGGTTTGGGATAGTCGGTGAAAAGCTTAGGGCCAAAGCTATAGACTAGCTTTGCATTCCCCTGGAGTCTCTCAGCTTTCCATTGCACAAACCCGACTGCAGCGGCCCACACTGCATCAAAATGAGGGTGTGTCTCGTTCCCCTTTTTCAGAAAGATCCGCAGATCGTTGACTGTACCTTCAGCAGACTCAGTGAGAACAACGAAGATAAACAGATCTTCGCGCTCGAACCCATCAATACTGATATACTTGTAGGGGAAGCTCTCTGTGGCAGTGATCAGGTTGACTCTGTCAAGGACCGACTGATCAACAATGATAGGGTTGATCTCTCTCATGTGTTCGGATAAGTAGTTACTCCCTCATAGAGAAAAGTGGCTATGCTTGATTGACAGACGTTCGTTGCTTGAGTGTCTTTTGAATACTGTTTTGAATGCTGTTTTTGGTTACTGCTTCTGATTTTCGTTTCTGATTGTTGTTTCTGATTGCTGTTTTCTAATTTTTGTTTCTGATTTGTTGTTTCCTGATTGTTGTTTCCGATTTGTTGTTTCTTGATTGTTGTTTCTGATTTGCTCTTTCTAATTGCTGTTTCTGATTGCTGATCAGAAAACTGGATATAACTGATTAATTACTGAATTGAAAAAACTAAATGTTTGCTGGAATCATTGACTAACGGATGGATGCTGCTGAGTTTACTGACCGAGAAAAGAATGCTGCTAGCTAAGAGATACACATAGTTGAAGCTAGTAAGCAAACTGATCACAGAATCAATGGTTTTGGCTGTTAAGTGTTGAGCACGAAGCATGGTGATTGATAAGTGATTAATTGCTGCCCACTTGATAATGGCACTAAGTACCGCTCACCGAATAACAGTGTTTTGAACACAAGTCGCTAATAACAACGCAGAGTACCGTTCACAGTTGAGCACTGCTCACTAATGGCAGTGCTGAATACTGTTCACTGTTGATATGACTGAGCACTAAGAGTTGTAGGTTGCTTGCTGATTGGATGCTCCGACGAAATCCCTGAGGTAAAGGGTCTGAGCTCTTTCACACTCTCTTTGATTTTTCCTTGGTCTGTTCGACAACTTCAATCAACGAGTAAATGCTGTAAATCTTTCCATCTGATCCATAAATGTAGAAAGTTTACTCAGCAATCGTCCGATCTCCCGCTAGCTCTAGTGCATGCTGCCTCATACGTTTGAGGTGGGAGTGAGCACCTTGGATGACGCTCTCCTCCCAACGTCCTGTTTGATTTTGGTGTAGGGAGCAGGTTATTCTCACAGTGTCGCCACTCACGCTCTGTCGACGGGGGCCCATTTGCGACACCCCCTTTTGGGCGTGGTACCAGGAGATGAGATAACTGCCAGTGCTCAGTTTTCTGTGTCAGCTGAGAATAACGAACTTATTCGCTTGAGCGAACAAGTCTCTCCTTGAGTCCATAGCGCAAAATAGAAGGCCGTTTAAGAACTTTGTTTCTACTATCGGGTCTCCAGGTCCGACTATTTACTTCTGAGCAGGAACTTTGCCCTACCACCCTTGTTTCCCCTCTTGTTTGCACCTGGTTCTAGAGTTAAGGGTTGCTGCAACAAGTAGCTCGGGTCATACATCGAATGGGGGCATTACTAGCATGCTGCCTACAATAGCTCATTACTTTACACTCGAGTGATAGGTTGTATCGTGATCATGGGGAGCTTCTTGGAATGTTTGCAGGGGCTCAGAACATTTTGCCTTTTTTATGGTCCACGGCCAATTGGCTAATACTGATTGTCGCAGAAGAGCAGTTTGTTAGTGATTATAGATCGCCTTTGCAGACCACGAGACACCTGCTTCGGAGTGAATAATTTACTGCCGAAGCTCTCAACAATCCGGCTGCCAAGTCCTCACGCCCCATCTATGAGGAGATCCCAGACTAATGTTCCTGAAAATCTTTTTCAACGAGATGCACTGCAACAGATCTAGCTCAGGCATCGCACAACGCTTTCTTTTGTGACAAATTCTCAGATTCCTATTAGAAGATCAGTGATAGTCACAGTCCAGACAACCGTAATAGTTGACCCTACTCTTGTCTTTGAGAAGAGTACGACTCAAGTTTGAGTCATGTGGGAGTCTTGCCTAGGATCAAACTAATCACAGGCCCGACTCAGACAGCACGCCCAAACGCCTCTAGCAATAGGCGTCAATCAATTAATGCTCAAGTACTCTTTTGACTAGGAAAACAACGAAGAAGAATACTTGGTTACACACAAAACTCGCACTGCCGGTATAAGCCCCTAACCCTCTCACCCTCATTCCAAAAGAAGGGATAACAGTTACTGCTGGTCTCAAATAGTCTTTTCTAAGTGTGTCTCAGTACATTATTCCAGAGTTCAACCGTGTACCCCATTGAGTTTAGCCCGTGGTAGACATTACATGCTTTCTCATCCAACAAAAGCACGTACCCTTCTGATTACTCACCCATTGTTCATATACACACGTGGACTCTAGAATTAGATTATTGTTCAAGAGAAAAAAAAAAAAGGACGATCGTCGACGAAAGACGGCTAATCTCCATCAAGCAGATACTTAGCTAGTAAATAAGCAATTTTCTTTAAGATTAACTTTCTTCTGCTCATCAATTAATGCCCACAATTGAATCATCAACGAGAGACGTTGCTTCGATATAAGGACAGTTCAGTTCAAACGAATATATACCAAAAAAAATAATACAAATACCCTTGACAGGGCAGGTACCCAAGTCGGGTAATCAACAGATGGTAGCACATGGTTGAGGAGCAAAGTGTAGAAAATCAAGATTGATAATGAAGCTAGTTTCTAGTGATGCAACGTCATTTCGCGTTCTTGGGCATTATTCCCTTATCCCATTAACAACCAACTTAGAATTACGAGTGAGAACAATAACAGAGGTTTTGCCAAGACTCTAACAACTTACTTCAATCAAGTCTGTTCATTAGCAATCGCCTCAAATGGTGTGACCAATTCGACACTCAGGCATACTTAGCTGTCACTCAGTTTAATCCCTTCTGTTTTCGCCGCCATCACCTCCGTCGATAAAGGTGACTGGCCCCCGCATGAGAAGTTCGAACTTGCATTCTGAAACTATCGGCCATTAGATCTCTTTCATCCAGCACCGATCACCCGACTCATCAATGAGTAGCTGGCTCCCGTCACCCAACTTAATAACCTACAGTCTTTCGTAGCAAAGGTACAGGATCACTACCTGACTACACTCAGATAAGAAAGTAATAGAAAAACCCGCGTTGATCGAGACTCCGCTCCAGATGCAACCAAGAAGACGAATCGATTTAGAACTTGATCGACGAAGGCGGGAATAAAGAGCCATGCTACAGTTCGGAACATTCTCTTTATGCTATCATTTAGAAATGCTCGAGGCTATTTGGCCCGTGACCACGAGTTTTAAATGTTTTCGCTGATTCTGTTCCAACAAGTCTTATTGCACTCCCGGGCGTATTAACGCTGACAAGGAGGACTAGTTCCAGAGGGTTTCCACACTCTCTTACTCGCGACAACTATCGACGGCTACCTTGTACAGTCTCATAACTCGCGAGATCAAAATAGTTGCACTTCCCGATAGCACCTCGGATCACCATCCAGATGCCGAAAATGGAAAGTAAACACAGGCTAAACAGTGCTCGTACCCAGTACTCGTGATCCGCTTGCATGTTCTTCACGTGGGGCTTGACAAATGACAATCCCCTACTGCTTCAAATATTCTGACGGCATCTGAAGGACAAAGATGGCAAATTATTTTGGGGCGGTATATTGAGAATGACGCGCCAATCATGTGAGTGGCCAGCCGCCCATCGCCATCACCTAACCTCAGAACACCTGGCGAGTTCCAAGAAGAACAGAACTTAGTAGCCAAGACTCAGCGGAGAGACCGCCGTGTTACCCCGCCAAATGCCGCGCGTGCTCCGTGATTAGAACGGTCACAGCCAAGCCACCAAAAAAGTATCGCACACACAGGTTCAGTCACGACTCGACCTCGGGACGCGATAATCCAGCCACTCTTCTCCTCATGCTCAACCACGCCATGCTCTGTTTCCCCAGAGAAACAGTTGACGTCATTCGCAACTTTCAAGCTCGCTCTCGCTCTCTCCCAGTCTCTACTTCCGTTGACTTCTCCTCGCTGTCTCAGGCCCTGCCACGTGTAACCCGTGCCTGCGTGTACTGATCACTCACACACCCTTCCCTTGTTCTCCCACCTTTCCTGTCCCACGTCCTCAGGGACTTCGCTGCCGCGAATTGGCCTCGGGCCCGCCTTCCACAGGTCGTGCCAACGGGTGGTTCTTGCGAACCTGGTCCGGCCTGTTCCAGGACTGAAGGTCCGTCTCCCGGTCTCCTGCCTTGCTCATCTCACTCTCCCCACCTGAGTCCCTGTCCAGATGGGCCTGTTCCCTGTCCGCTGTGTCCGTTGAGGTCTCGGTCTCATGATACGACACCGTTACGTGCATTCTTGCCGTCACTCTGTCCCTCCTGCAGCGCCTCTCCGCACGATCTCTTGCCTCCGTGATCGCGTCCTACAGTCTCGAGTTAGTCCGCATCTCCACCTCCTTAGCCCCTTCCACGTTGATCTTCAGCCTCAGTTCGTCCCCTCCATCGTAGTTAAGCATTACCATGACCCAGGGCCCTTCCCCAGATAGGGGTTTCCACCGAGCCTGGTGGTACTAGTAACCTGGCCTATAGCCATGAAGTGCCATAGCCAGGCTTTTCTCAGCAGATCTTGCACAACACAAATCTGCCCGCCCAGAATAGTAAGTCACTACTAGAATACACGCAGTACACTGCCCACAAGACCAACAGAGCGTTGTAAAAGCGATTAGCGGGAAACAACGTCCCTGCTTCTTAGAGAAGAGAGGGCACACCTCATGCACACCGTGCAACTCCATCCCCCTCTTCTCTTTATAGCCCAAGATCCCTGTTTTCTAAATGCGAGATAACTCTCAGAGTTCTATGTTCTAACAATCTATAAATTCGTAATTAACAAAATAAATCAAAATAAATTAGAATAAACAGAGAAGGGTGGCTTGAAGCAAAACACCAACGGTCACAGTGCCTACCCCAACTTTCGGCCACTAGCCGTTCATTTTAATCGTGAAATGACCTCAGGCTCGAAGCCGTGGTCCCATAACGAGATACCTCCAGCGTATTTTCCCCTTCAAAAAGCACCTTCAGACTATCTCTGATGGGTACCCGTGTCCGATGGCAAGGAGGGGGTTCATGACCTCCTATAGGGGGTGATGGGCTTCCTACCGATGTGGCCGCGGGTCGCCCTTGTTTTGGGGTCCTACCGCGCGGCGCCCGATCAAACCTCCCAACCATTGGTCCGAAAAATGACAGGCCAAACCAGTCTAATAATATCAAAAGAAAGGAAAGAAAGCATAGTGTCTCAGAATTCTCTTGTACCCCCGAATACAACTATTGGAGTCGAGCACTTGGTCTAGACGTCCGCACGGGTTATCGTTACCACATCTCCGCACCTGGCCCGAGTCACAACCACCGGGGCCAGACAGTCCTTTCAACTACGAGCAAGCTAGGCTATCCGACAACGACCGCGGCTAGGAAATTAGACCGTCGGCCAACCCCGAATTAAAACAAGAACTTAGTCCCTCGCATAGACTTGACAGTTAGTTTTTATTTTCTTCTCCCATATTTTCTCTCCCTTGTCCTTCCCTCTCCTCGGTCCTTTTCCTATCTGAAAACAACATCTATCGCGCGCACCTAACCCATAACCTGGTTACGGCGTGATCGGCGCGCAGTAGAAATGACAGCGCTGGTCTTTTCAACTTCGCGTCCCAGGGCGAGCCTGGCGGCTACCGTGGCCACAGGCCGGTAGTGCTCTGCTGTACAGCAGGGCGCGGAGCCTGTGCGGACCAATTGAAAGCCCTGTGGCGCACCCTTTTTGCAGAGGGCAGGCACCAACAGGGTCGGTCGACGTCAAGGTACAACCCGGGTACTAGGGATCGTAGTTAGAGAACACACTTTCAGACCGCGGACACCAAGCAGGGACTTGGTACGCAGAGGAGGGCCGGGACACCGAGCCCTCCGACAGCGTGCCTGATAGGGTCAGGCCGACTACGTTCGGGGTTTGCTACCGCGGCGGGATCGAAAAATTTTCCGAGAATAAACTTGCCCATAATCCGGGGCAAATGCAATAAGGTAAGTTTATTAAAGTTATTTGTACTCGTTAAAAAGAACAGAAAAGAGAAAAAGTAACTCAATCAATAAATAAAAGAAAAAGAAAACAAGAAATCTCAAAAGAAAAGAAAAGAAAAGAAAAAGGAAAAAACAAAGTCTAGCAGAATCTTACTCCTAACTACTCTAACTTGCCATGTGGCGGGCCCCCGTTATAGTAGGGGCTTACGTCTCGGCTAACCTACTAACTCCTTATTCGGAAGTCGCGGGTTCGAATCCCGCTTGACTGAGGGCGGGGGGAAAAGGCAGGCCCCCCCCCCCACAGCTAGCAAAAAGAGCTAGCCCGAAGGCAGGTCGAACTCGATCGCAGGATCCCTTGCATATCAGTTTGTGCCTGTACCTACTGGGCTAGCTCCTAGTTCGGTTCTACTAGGAGCTAATTTGCCCTAAGTAGAGTACAGGGCCCAGTCTAGTCAGTACATAAGGCCCGCAGTCCACCGTAGGGGAAACCCAGACCACCGTTGGCCACCGCAGCCTGCTACAACAGGCTAGGCCCCCCCTTTCTAATCGCCCCGATGGACGGGGCCTTATTAATTTCCACCTATATTTTAGTCTGCGGGGAGCGGTTTCGCCGTCTCGCTTTTTCGACACACTCAACGTTTGTGGACTCGAGTCAAACCAATCATACTTTCTTAGTCGTCAATTAACTGAGGAAAACCGTCGCCTCATCCCTCGCAACCCTTTCCGTTTTGACTAACCCTCCGAACTTTGTGGTCGGAGGTTTTATTTACTAACCATTTTGCAGTCTCCGCTCGTGTCAGAATGACGCGCGCGCTATCGTTCAAATTTTTAATCCACTAACCTCCGTCGTCTTTGCATGCGTTGCGACGACGCAAACGAGCACTCGAAAGTTTTAACCCCTGACTCTTGTCCGCGCGTGCCATGTTTTGACCCTTGAGGTTACTAAACTTTCATGACCATAACGGTCGAGGGGTTTACCCCATTTTCTGTTTTTAGCCGTCTCCGTTCTGGCAGTTGGTGTCGACATTGTGTTGACCGGAAAATCACGAGCGGATACCCTTGTAAGGGTATCAGCTCCGAAAGTGTGTGTGTGTGTGTGAGAGAGAGAGAGAGAGAGAAAGAGATGAGGGGAGGGTTAGAAGAAGGCGTGTGGGGAGGGGGTTAAAGGCACGCCACAACCAACGGGCTTAGCTCAGTTGGTACAACCACAGCCTATTGTTGTGAATTACATGGGGCCAGCCAGCTTAATGATCATATCTCAATCGCCCCGTCTGTGTAAAACAAAGAAAGAAGAAGAAAGAAGAAGAAAGAAGAAGAAAGAAGAAGAAAGAAGACCAGCCACGTGGTTGTGCCACATGGAGCGATTTTTTTTC
>BFEA01000034.1:1680957-1693013 GCA_003427395.1 Chara braunii
GAGAGAGAGAGAGAGAGAGAGAGAGAGAGAGAGAGAGAGAGAGAGAGAGAGAGAGAGAGAGAGAGAGAGAGAGAGAGAGAGAGAGAGAGACTGTCATTCAGCATGCCATGTCCCACGTGATCTTCCTTGCATGCGACTGACATTCAACAATTCGTGGGTTCAATGTCGAATGACCACGTGGGCCACAGTTGGTATCAAACCACTTACATAATTGCCTTGGTCACGCAGTCCGTACCTGTAATTCTTTGTGGCCATCATGGGTGAGTGTATGTGTGGCTCACTGGAGGTGGGCGAAGTAAATGGAGGTGCAACTACTTGCAAAAGCTCATTCTTTGTGTTACGTGGCTGCCTCCACCAGTGAGCCCACTTTACTCCCTGAGCACCACTGACTATCGTTGGGGGCAACATGCATCCCTTGAGTATACTAGCCCACGTAGGATGTCGTGTTTTCGGGTGTTACATGGCGTGTTGGTCAAGGGTGGTGTCTGAATTATGCGAATATTCTCTACTTTTTTTTCACCTTGGAGTGGAGATCACTGAGGCAGTCCAAGTGTGGTGTTATGCTAGTAATACTTATACATCTGTAATGACCCGCCAAAACACAGACTGAGAACAATGCTGATTTTTGGGATTTTCCGTTGGAATGTATGCCTTGCCGAGATTCCTGCATTCTGCTATGATTTCTAAGTCTGTGTGTGTGTGTATGCCTGCTGGTCTGCGGCTCCGGTTCGGGTAGTGCCGCACCAAGGAAGTTCGAGGCAGAGTCAGGCATAGCGGAAGGAGGAGAAGTGACATAGCTGCTTTGTGTTGTCTTTTAGACAGGAGGACAGAGCTCTTAGTGGTCCGCCATAGCCTAGGCATGTCACAGGAGGAAGAAGTGGGAAGCCATGGCTATGGTGGACCTGTTGTTGTGTCAGCAGTAAGAGGGAACTTCGGATACTGATTCTGGTTCATCCACTCATTGTTATTATTATTATCGGGAAGAAGAATAAGATTGGCGAAGTTAAGGATGAGGGAGGTGGAGAGAGAAGGGGGATTTGCCATTGGTCTTGCTGGTGTACATCTTCTTCTTCTTCTTCTTCTTCTTCTTTGGTCACTATCTCTTTGCAAGTGCTTCCATTTCTTTCATAATTGGGTGGTGTTGTCTTTCATAGTGAATTCGTACTTTGGGAATGACCAGGATCGTAACACACCTCTGGATTGCTTTGAATTAAAGTCTTCACCTCCTGCCCGTGATAGAGTATTTACTTTGTGTGTTTAACTTTCATTTTTTTTTATTTTTTTTTTTCCAGTCATGTGAGTTGTGAACTATAGATCAAGAAGATGTCATTTCAAGTGTCATGACGCAGAATGCAAAGGTATGAAACACATTATTATATGTTGTGTTTCTTTACTTGTAGTCAGTGTTACCAACCCGCACGTACGAACGCCCCCGGCCTGACCTCCATACGCACGGGCGTTTGGGGCCTCATTCAAGGTACAAACAGGAAGGGGCTCGGCCCCCGCCAAAAAATATTTTCAGCACCTAAAACTGTTTTTTTTATTCTGAAATTTGTTTTTTGTGAGTTCTGTATAATTTGAGGTACATGCCTATAAATTTTGGATTCATTTTGCTAATAAAAAAAAAAAAAAAAATCGCCAAAGATTGCGGTGTCAAAACGTGCTTGCCCACTCACTATTTTTGTTTATTTTTCCACCTTTTCACTGTTTGTTTCTCAC
Source organism: Chara braunii (assembly GCA_003427395.1). NCBI lineage: Eukaryota > Viridiplantae > Streptophyta > Charophyceae > Charales > Characeae > Chara > Chara braunii. The sequence continues at coordinate 1,682,677 of BFEA01000034.1, forward strand.
TTTATTTCCGGGCCTAAACAATTTTATTATTTTTTGAAACTTTTTTCATTAGTTTTGTATTATGTGAAGTATAGATATGTAAATGTCCAGGACATTTGGCTGTGTTAAAAAAAAAATTGAAAATTTTGCCAAAGATGGCGGTGTCGAAAACGTGCTCACACACTCACTATTTTTTTTTTTTTTCATTTTTTCTCTAGGCTTCATTTCCATGTGCACAGGTGCCCCCAGCACGCACGAATCCTTGCACGGCTGCACGGCTGTGCGGGTCCCCCGTACGGCCCCAGCGCTGTGTTCAGAAAAAATTGCAAATTTTTTTCTCTGCTTCTTCTTTTTTTCTCCTCCCTTGTCGTCTACCTTCGTCTTCCCCTCCTACTCTCCCTCCCGCTCCTTCCTATATCCTCTCCCGCCATGTCCTTCATCACTCCCACAACCTCCTACTTCCACTCCCGCCATCTCCCTCGTCGCTCCCACCATCCTCCACCTCTCTTCTGCCACTTCCTTTCTTCTCTTCCGCCATCCTCCACCTCCCTCCTGCCACTTTGCTCCTGCTATTCCAGCATCTTCCACCTCTTTTTCGCCGTCTTCCTCCTACCTCCCTTCGGCCATATCGAAACTTCATCCCACCTTTTCTCACCTACCTCCCGCCACCTCCCACTTCCCCTCCCGCCATTTACCACCTCCGTCCCAATGTCTCCCACCTACTTCCCACTCTCGCGATCTCCCACGTCCCTCCCACCATCCTCTGCCTCCCTCCCACCACTTTGGTCCTCTTCTTCTGCCATCTTCTTCCTCCCTCCTGCCGTCCTCCACGTGCCTCTCCCCATCTTCTTCATGTGTGGAAAAGGCAGATTCGGGCACTTCTCTACATGAGCAGCAAACCCCCATCACCATTTTTTTTTTTTGAATTAATTACCTTGCACAGGTGACCCGTGCAACCGCCCAGCCGTGCAGGCTGCACGTGTGCACGGCTGTGCCGGCCCGACCGGGCGGCTCAAGAAGCCTAGTTTTTTTTTATTTTTATTTTATTATTAATTTTTCTATATTTATTTTTATTTCGAATTTGGTAAGGAATTTGGGTGTAATGCTAAGGAAAATGTTGTTTATTAAACTTTATTTTATTTTTTTCTGCGTAACATATTTTTTGTTTCTGATTTTTTTTTTTTTTTTTTTTATCCTAGTTCGGGCAGAACGACCGAACACATCCCCAAGGTGTCCCGTACGTTCGGGCGTTCCGATTAGGGTGTTTGGCCTGTCCCGAATGCTACTCACCCCCTTTGTAGTCTTTTTTTTACTGTAAAAAAAAAAAAAAAAAAAAATTAAAAAAAAAATGACATGGTTGGGCATACTTCGAAATTAAGATGAAAATAAGGTCTGGCTTGGGGAAGTGCCAATGCTCTGGCAAGGGAAAGCTAGATCTTGATTACCCTTCACCTATTGCACATCAGGGTCACTACAGCCATACAGTTGTTTATGAGCCTTTTTTTCTCAGTTTTAATCTCTCTCTCTCTCTCTCTCACTCTGTTTTTTGCAATGTCTATATGTGCAGCTCTACAGATAATGAGGTATGTCTCTGTACTAATTAACGACATGAACTGCTGATAACCTTCTGTTTTAGACAAATAAGAAGTGAATGGTGTCACATCCAATATGTCGTAGAATGCAACTTCTAATGTTTGTTATTGTGATTTTGTGTTCGTCGTGCAACAAAAAAAAAGTCGGCGAGATGGGCGGGTTTTTAATTTGTCATAATCGTCGATAAACAGGGAGCATGATTTCATGTGGTTACAAACAACTTACAGTGGACTTAAAATGATTCGGGGGAATTTTTAAATGTTTATCAACACGTTCCAACATGTTTCAAAAAGTTTCAACCAATTTCAACAAGATTTCAACTAGCCTCAACTTTCATCGCGTTGCACATTTGTGAGTAAAAAAAAAAAAATGCATATCAAAATCATAGTGATATATACTAGTCATATCCCTGTGCACAACATTCACTCCCCTATCCTCCCTACCCTCTCTCTACCCCTTTCCCCATGTTGAGTTGAGTAATATTGGATTGGTCAGTAGGTGCCTACTCTTTATCCTCAGACACATTGATTATGTCTATAAATGAGGGCACCTACCGACCTATGTATCACTTTCCCCTCCTTCACCCTCCTTCCTGTCTACCCCTTTCCTCATGTTGAGAGAGAGTTATATTGGACGGGTTAGTAGGTTCATACACTTTGTGTTGAAACACATTCATTCTAAGAATGCATGTAAGCACCTACTGACCTCATTGCTTTTGCCATTTATTGGGTGTAACTCTATATTTATGGTTTTGATTGTGGCGTGTTACTTATAAAGGCAAAAAATATTTGTGTTTGTAAGTTAAAAGGATGTTGAGCAGGATACCGCCTACTACCCCTTATCGTCCACGTTTTGTGAACATTGACACTTCCAGCTCCTGGTCCACCCTCCCCCCCCCCCCCCCCCCCCCCCTTCCCGCGCCCTCGATCTCGCTCTCTCGATCACATGGAGTTCAAACACATTGATTGGTTAGCAGTCACTGCTCAATGCGGCTCGGAGGAGCAACAAGCTATCTCTAGGTAGCATGCGCCAAGCTTGCCGAGTAAGGTACATGAGGTTAATAGGGATTGAACCAAAGACCTCCAACGGCATGTCTTATGAACTGGATTAACTGCAGTTGGATTCTACATGAATCCGTGAACGGCGTCCTGGTGTTTTTTTTGGGGGGGGGGGAGAGAGGGGGAGGAGGGTGACGCCGTTTAGATATGATCATCATTGAACTGACCGGTCACATGTATTTTAAAAATGCGTTATTCTTGTCGTCTAGCTGTATCTTTTTTCGTTTTTTTGTATTTTATGTTTATTCTTCCGTCAATTTATTTTTATATACATATTTTACTCATCTATCGCATCCTCTTGCTAGTCTATGTATAGTAAGGCGGAACACCAACCAGTCATGAAACTCTCCTCAACCTTCGAGATAGGTTTAAACCATAGTAGCATCGCGAGAGCAAGACTTATATCAGACATTGCTGATGTGGGAAACTGGTGATGCTACAACTCTTCTGGTGGTATCAGGATTCAACCATCGATCTGTTTCTCAACACCTTTTGGATATAACAACTTTGGGACACCTATTGGTGTACCATTGTTTTTGTACTCCTTAACGGGGGGCTAGGTCCCATGTCTAAATGTTTTGTACGCAGTCGGAAGGCTGCGCTAAGTGCACTTTACTCCAGAAACTTTTGTCGTGTAGTGGAACTTTCATTTTCAGGTATGTTGTGCAAACGAATTCGGGGTTGATGCGGGGTTTATCACGGGCCGAGCCGGAGGAAATGAGGTTGAAGGTGTACGGTCGGTAGTCATGTAAGGTGTTAGGTGGGGGACTGACAACGGCTCGTGCATGTTGGGTGGCGTCCGAGCGCCTTTTAGGAAATTTTTTTTTTTTTGTCGTTGCCCTACATGCACAGTTCCGTAGAAGGAAGTAGACGTGTTTTTGTCGAACGTGGCGTTTCCACGGTACCATTTTTTTTTTTCTTCTGGTGCTGCTTAAGAATGACCGAAAAAAACAAGATTTGATAGAAAATAGAAAGCATCCCTAAAGCGAATCCATGACCTCGTGAATTCCACTTATTCTCTCAACCAACTTAGCCCTGGGCGAATGGCATCCCCCGCCAGCATTCGAACATTCGAACGTTTTCCTGCTGGCGAGGTCTGCCATTCTCGCTTGGTTAAACTTCGTGAATGGCAACTTGAAGGTCGTCATCGACGTGCCCTGTAATCGCGACCCCCCAGTTGATATGCGGGTCATAGCCACACACACTTTGTCGCCTCATCCTGTATCGGCCACTCGTCCCACCGGTAAGTGTGTGTGTGTGTGTGTGTATGTGTGTGTGTGTGTGTGTATGTGTGTGTGTGTGTCTATTTGTGTATGTTGTGTGTATGTGTGTATTCGTTGGGGGGGGGGCGCGACCCCCCCACAATAAATCAACCAACCAATCAATCAATCAATCAATCAATCAATAAAAAAAAAATAAAAATAAAAAAAATTGACATTTGCCCCGCGTGGGTGAGAGAGTGGGCCTCGCTGCACGACTCTTGAATCTTGAAAAATTAAGAGTTCATCACCCCTGCCCTAACTCTTGATGCCGTGTTCTGGAATTCTATTCAAGAGATGTCAGATTCACTCTCGAAAACATTGAGAGTGAGTCATCGTTGCACTGACAGTGGAAAACTGCTCTTGGTCATGCGCTTCAAAAGGTGTCAGAAATGGCCCATCGGATGAGCTCTTGAAGTTTCCACAGTTCCCCCCTGCAGGAGCATTTTTTTCAAACGAGTCCGGAGTAAGTGCAGCGACGACAGCACTTGATGCCAATCCAGGAGTCCGAGAGCGCTAGACGAACTCTTGAAAATTTTTATGTGTCTAGCGTAGAGCAGCGAGGCCCGGTGTTTGTGTGTTGTCATATTCGCTATACACCTAGGCTGTCAGAGTGTATGTCGAGCACAAGCTACGACAATTTAGCAGCAATCAGTACTGACACAGAATAGAGAGTCGAAACAGCAGACAAGACAGGGAAGAAGATAGGGAAAGTGACGAAGAAGAGACAAGAAAAAGATAGGGAAAGTGACGAAGAAAAGATAATGGAAGAGGAGAGTAAAAAACCAGTAGAGAGACGACCCATGCAACGAACACGACTATGAATTAAAATGTAACTTGAAGTGCGACATGGCGTATAGCCCTACCGGTTTCACCTGGCCGCCAACCAGGATCATCAGGGGCCTCGTAATCGGCGACATGGACTACTCTACTGTTGACTATATACTGAAGAAGAACAAGAGACAAGTCCAAAAGAAGCACCACAATTGCTACGTCTACCAAAAAGCCACCGTCCATCATCACGTCGAGCTCGCACATCGAAAAACCCGACCCAAGCCTAGGACTAAAAAAGAAAATGTATTCTACCCTGAATTCGCGACAAGTACATAGGAAGCCCCTAGAAAAAAATCGTAACACATAAGCCAATACTAAGAAAATATGTTTATCAAACACCACGACTCGTGCACTAAAAAGTAGACCCGAAACGAAGTTCATCAACCCGAAAAAACAGATCTTATTCCAAACCTTCTACTTTGGCGGAAAACAAACCTTATGTCTCTTATAAAAACCCAAGTACCGAGTTCAAGACCACAGTTACAACACACCGGTTCCGAAACCTCACAAAGGCCTTCTATACAAAGAACACCACGTATACGCATGATCGATAACAGTTCAAAACTCGACAAACACATGCCTAATTCAAGGGTCAATTCTCCAGTAACGAGATCGCCAGTACAAAGCTTACCCTTTATTAGCACAACCGACCACGGTTCGAAACACAATCTGACACATACCATGCAAAAAAATTAACCCTTATTAACCCAACTGTCCACAGTTCGAAACTTCAACTGACACATACCAGACATGGGGGTAAATCCTCATAATACCCCTCATCAACAAAATATCATAACCCCCCACTATTCATGCCGCTCTAAAATGAGAGGAAGAAACAACAACACACATAGAGAACAAAACTTCACCACATCTCTCTAAACCGAGAGACCGGAACAACCATCAAACCCCGAAAACCGACCCCATCTGGTCAACAAGGGAAGCCAGTTCTTCCAAAGTCCTTCATACTTCCATGAAAAATGCAGCAAATATCTGTCAAAAACCTCGTCCGGGTAACCTCGCATACACAGCTCAAACTTTAGGGAAAGTAGAAGAGGGAGAGCCAAACCTTCATTCATGGAGTACAACCTCGTCCGGTGCAGAAAGAGCATATAACTGCCGACTTCTGTTGCCGACTAGAATACGATGAGAAGTCTTGTATACTTTGGAACACCAATTTATCCCTTCCCCCATTCATCAAATTTTTAATCGTGGGAAGACAAAAAATCCCAGAATCGCCATCACGAACACCCAATATACATCCAAGATAAGTCCATACATTGCTCCCATTGGTTCTTTCCAAAACATGATTATCATCATAACAACCCTTGAATGACTCAATCATCAATTCGGCTTTAGCCCGCGTCATACCATGCGTTCCCTTGATAACCACAAATACAAAAACATCGTCCACAAGACGAAAACCCAGAAAAAAAATTGTGTCGACACCGAGACTAGCCAAAAAAGTAAATTCGTTGTATGCACAAAGAAGACACGCAAGTGCAGGACTCGAAGATTTCCCCATCGGGATCCCCACAGTTTGTTGAATTATCCTTCCAGATGCCGAAATAAAAGTGTGATCCAACTCAAACCTCACGAAAGTCAGAATTGCATCCAGCTCAATAGACTTCCACCCAAGTTCAGCTTACCCCTCAGCAACGTTGCTCTTTTCCCCTGCTTCCTAACCGCAACACCCCGAACACCTTTGTCAGCCCAATAGTCAATTGCCCAACACAGAGCCTCAATAATTGATCGATGAGGTAAATTTGAAAACATCTCTTAAACATCAAATGAAGCCCCGATCAAATAATCTCCTTTCTCCAACCCCTTATTAATAGATCTGATGCATTTCAGAAGCCCATCCGCACTCTGCAGATTAAAGTTAGATTCAGAAGGAAGATTCCATAATAAACAATTCACAGCTTTTGAAACAATTTTTCCTCCTCTGGTTGAACACTCCGGGTAAGATGGACAAATAGGCCGCCAGCGGGCGGTATCTTTATGCTTAGGAATACAGTACGACTTCCCAAGAGTCCCAACTTTCTTTCATTTACTCACTTTGTTTAGTCCTTGCAACCCATATTGAACAAAACAATCTTCCAACAGAGTCTTCTCATCCACAATCACCAACGAGAAAGAGGGGTTATTAGTAAAAAAATTCAACATTCCTTCCTGGTAAGTCAAAGGACAACACACCATAGTATCTCCCATATTATGGTCAACAGGAACACACACGAGATCTCGAAGCGGAGGGAGATAGTCAACCAGATCATCTTCGTTGATCGCCTTCACAGTAGAAAACGTACCAGAGAAGCAGTCTCTCAACAACTCGTTAGTCAACACGCCATGGTCAAACTTCGGAATAGACGGATGATAAGAGAAAGTAGAGAGAATTTGAGTCCGTAAAGTAGAAAACATACGACGACTAGAGGGTCGAAGTACATTCTTCGAATTCTTTAGCCACTGAGGAAACCCCGCAGATTCGTTGAGGCGAAAACTCGCATGTCCATTAATCCTTGGAAAAGACAAGTCACAGCTAGAACAAGTGCACACAGCCTCATTATTCTTAGAATGCTTACGGAAGTTGTGGATGAAGTCACCAACATTGCGATTCCGACACCAGACAATACGCATACATATCACGAGCATCTCCTTCCATCCTCTCGGAATAGTCAAGGAAGAAATAACAATAAAACATGCTTGCCTAACCTTGGCCTTAGACACAGATTCAGAGAAAACCACCCGACAGACTAATCTCTTTCTCACATGCAGACCAAATCTCGAGAGTATAGCTTGAGATAGTAAACAACGCAATCAGAATCGGGTTCGCTTTTCCCGAAAAGTTCTCACAACAGTATACTCAGCAATCAACTGATCCAAATCCCACAGTTTCATCAACCGTTGACTCCCAGGATTGCTCAAGAACTCAGCCAACGGAGCCTTGAATGCCAATGACCTGCTCAAAAAAGGAATAACTTGTTCAAAGGTCAACGTGTTGCTTCTTCTCAACCAACCTTTAGACTGCCTCAAATCTCCTCGTCCAAACGTGCATGACAAGATACTACCTCCGTACAACCTTTTAACAATCTTCCATCGGTCAATCACTCTTGCGCCTCCAACAGAAACGATCACAACTTTGTGAATAAGGTTAACACGACAAAAATCCAAAGCTTTCAGCAAACTCAATGACATAACTCCCACATTGGAGTGAAACGTAACTAAAGATCCCGTCGCCTTCTTCTCCGAAACCCCAGATGTGACAACCGTCCCATTCTTTGCTTTCCTTCTTAGTCTCTCCCTGAGCCCATGTCTCTTCCTCTTCGACCGTTTAGGTTTATCACGGGAATTTAAAAACGGCAAAAAGAGACTAATAAAATACTTCTCCGTTTAATGCAAGTCATCATAATCACATCGACACAACGGGACAATTACGTAAGTATGAGCTCCACACCTCCGCAATGATCTATACAACTTTTCATTACGTTGACACCCTTCAACCGTCGTCGACTGACAAGTACGATACACATGTTCTTTCCACCTTGTGTGGACATCTCTACCAGTACTTCCGATATAAACATGACGAGACCACGGCGAAATCAGTCCATACACAACCGGACCATCCCATAACTCAGACCTATGCTCGCATCCCAGGGTAGACGAAAGAAAAAATTCACTAAACTCACGCCCCCCCACCACTTCACCAGCTAGAATTAAGCCACATACAGCAAGGCATAGAAGCTTGGACCACTCACTATTCTTAAGGCAGTCAATAGACAGGGAACGAGATCTACAACATAATCGAGCCAAATCCCAAAGGTAAGCCGTGCTCGGGAGGGATACTAAGACAAAGTCAGATCATCATGAGTTGTCTTGACAGATGACTCATCCCCATCCTCCGACACCTCCACAGGTACACTCGCCTTACCTTTATTATTCTTTCCTCCATCGCCATTGAATGTTTTTGCCATCCTTGCTTGGACAATGGCCTCCTTTGTGCCTTCCAACGTCGTATAAACCACTCCTTCGTTTTTGCAAATCGTCATGATGGCATCCTTGTTCTTCCCACGGAGATTCCGTCGGTTAGCTAGAACAAAGACATCTTTATCCACAGTTTTTGAAACCGACCAGGACACTGCTTTCTTCTTGCCCTTACGCGCAGAAGATGCTGGTTCATTCACCGCGTTATCGTTCTTCCCTGCTGCTTCGTCTAACTTTGACTTCAAATCCGTCCCCCGTGTCCCCGTTCGCTGCACCATTTTCAAACGAACCAACGATTCTTTTAGCCTATCAATCTCCGCCTCTGATTCCTTCCGAGCATTCATTTCGCTGATGCGCAGAGCCTGCAGCGCCTCCACTTCCATATGATGACGTTCGACGATCCCTTTCAAATCCGCTTCTATGTGCCTCTTTGGAGTACCCAAAGGTGTGGTTCGTGCCCACCACTTCGCATTCGTGGTAGGAGTAGGTTCAATCGCGATGCTCCCCCGTTTATTACTAGGACGGAGAGCCTCCGACTTCCATTTCTCCGCATTAGCCTTGGCATCTTCACGCTGCCTTTGTAAGGCCAACACCACATCCTCCAACGAAGACAGTCGTTTATCTGCTGCAATCTTCATCTCCACCTGCTCTCGTCGCAACCAAGAGAGTTCATCAACTTCCGAAACCTGAGCCACCGTATCCGAAGAAGTACCTGTAACATGAAGTCGCCGCTGCATATCATGAATAGTAGCTTTCAACTTCCCCATCTTGTCACCTTCAGTACTCTTCTTCCCATCGATCGCCTTGTACACCTTATCTAGACTCTCTGACAATTTTTTCTTCATCGATTTCTGAAAATCCTCTCGTTCATTTTTCTTGCGCACCCGTCTTTCTTCCGCGTCTTTTTCTCTCTTTGTACGTTCTTCAGCTTCACGTGCCGCCTTCTCCCTGGCCTCGTCGGCCTCGTGCTTCTGGTAAATCTTGGCAACTTTCTCCTCCAATGAGTATACTCGTTTACCAAGCCAACCACTACCCCCAGTTTGACCACCATAACTAGGAGCGACGGTACCCACAGTGGAACCTCCACTTGCAGGTAAAGTAAGAAGAGGTATTGAAATTCTGACCATTCAAACGACGATCTGGATAAGGACAGAAGCGGGAGATGTGGCCACGTTGGCCACAATTGTAACAAGACCTTGTATCACCATTGTGATCATTGCTAGCCATCGGACTGCGAAGTCACACGATAGTAGTGCAATTCCTACGTCGGTTCCTTCGTGCGTAAAAGTATGTCGAGCACAAGCTACGACAATTTAGCAGCAATCAATACTGACACAGAACAGAGAGTCGACACAACAGACAAGACAGGGAAGAAGATAGGGAAAGTCACGAAGAAGAGACAAGAAAAAGATAGGGAAAGTGACGAAGAAAAGACAATTGAAGAGGAGAGTAAGAAACCAGTAGAGAGACGACCCATGCCCCGAACACGACTATGAATTAAAATGTAACCTGAAGTGCGACATGGCGTATAGCCTTACTGGTTCCACCTGGCCGCCAACCAGGATCATCAGGGGCCTCGTAATCGGCGACATGGACTACTCTACTGTTGACTATATACTGAAGAAGAACAAGAGACAAG
>BFEA01000034.1:1697849-1711377 GCA_003427395.1 Chara braunii
CCCGCCGCTCCACTCCCGCTTCCGCTGCCCTCCCAATTCCACACCTCCCTACCCCCCGTGAACCCCTCCCCATATGGCGCCTGCGCGCACGTGCGCGCGACTGCTCCGCCACCCCCTGCCTGATCCCGATTTCCCTCCCCTTCCCCGACCTTTTCCCTACTCTTGATTCCACCCCCAACCCCCGACCCCGAGTTTCCCCCGCTGCTCCACAATCCCGATTCCGCCCTACTCCCCCTGTCAATCCCAACCCAATTTCTCCCCTCGCACGTCCTTCCCCTTTGCCGACCCCGATCCCGGCTTTGCCCACTTCCCACTCCAAACCCGCCCGCTCCGTTCCTTCCCCGCCCCGTCTGTGCGCATCCCGTCACGCTCTCCTCCCCGGCCCACTTCGCCCCGCTCCCCAACCCCCCGCCGCGCAACCTCCCCTATCCCACCGCGCGAACCCCCCCCAACCGCGCGACTACACCCTCCCCCCCCTACATCTCGATCAACCCATCCCACCGCGCCCCTCCACCCTATCGCCTGATCCCGATCCGCTTCGCACCTTCCCGCCGATTTCCCTTCCAATCCGCCTTCCCCATCTCCCCATCTCCCAATCCCAACTTCCCGATTCACCGCGACTACGCATCCCCCCTCCCCATCGTGATCTACCCAGATCTAACCCAGTTGCCAATGCGATCCTACTCCCGTTTCCTATCCCGCTTTCACCCTCCGCCATCCTCCGCCATCCCCCCCCCTTGCATATCCGCGCGCACCTCCCCCCTGGTTGCGATCCACCCCGGCCCGTGTGCACGTGCACGCCAGGACTTCGGCTGGAGCGGCACACCTGTTATAAGCTAACGCAGGTGTCCTACGATGAGCCCAAGGACATCAGCAATCTCGTGTGGAGCAAAAGGGCAAAAGCTCATTTGATTTTGATTTCCAGTACGAATACAAACTGAAGGATTGCCGAATCCGGAAGAGACCTTAACTACCTACAGTGAAACAGTGAAGATCCTCGCCCTCGTTAACAAGCGACTGCTAGAGAATAAAAGATTCATGCATCCTTCCTTTATCACGGATCCGAAGACATGGCTTCGAGGGCCGCGTCAGACAGGAAGACAGATGCCGAGGATACCGCGTCTTGTCTTGCGGGGAATGGCTTCGAACTCTCGATTGCGTCGCAAGCCTGCTAAAGCATAAGCAAGGTGACGCGATAAAAATGGTATGGACCCCCCGACGGGAATCCGTCTACGTTGTGTGATTTGAAGTGTGAGAGTTAAGCTGGTAGAGCGACTCCGCTGGGAGGATACCTGTATGATAGGACTATTAGTCTGGGATTGGAGTGTGAGGACATTAGAAGGATAGCACTACTGAACTAGGGACGACTGGTAACAGTCGAAGTGGGTTGTACACTTTTGTAAAGGAAGGGGTACTGTGGGAGGGTGAACCACTTCATTGTAAATGCCGGATCACTAGATGACGGGAGAGCATGGATAACTGACGGTACTATAGCGAGCAACAAGGAGGGAGGGCGACGGAGGGATAGTTGGTACCAGTCAAAATAGGTATTAGCAAGGGGAGGTGATGGGGGATAGACTGGCTGAAAATAATAGATAGAATAGTTTCATGTCGAGTCTGAAAGCCTAGACACTGGTCGGAGGATAGAACCACAAAGGGATTGGCCGATTTGCTGTGTTTTTTTTGTAATAGCTTTCGTAGAAATTTTGTTGCTCACCGTTGGACCAATGGCTGAGGATAGGTATCAGCAAGGGGAGGTGATTGGGGATAGACTGGCAAATTGGTGAAAATAACAGATAGAATAGTTTCACGCAGTCGGAAAGCCCAGATACTGTTCAGCGGGCAGAACCACAATGGGACTGGCCGATCTGTTGTGGCTCGTTCGTAATAGCTTTTGTAGAAATTATGCTCACGGTCGGACCAATTGCCGATGATAGGTGACGAGGAGGGAAGCAGGTGGTAGTCTGCGTTGGGTCAGGCAGTGGTCGATGAAGACCCTTGTAGGTGATGACTGGTAACCTACGTAACAGTCATCTGGAGAGTTGGCACCACAACTGGATTGGCCGATGTTTGATGTTTTGTTGGAAGTGGAGAACGACCATATCTAGGGGGGCGTGAGTGAGCTCCAATGATCGGCCATTTGAACTGGAATTGGATTGATTGCGGTGCTGGGGATTTTCGGTAAATTTCGGATAGATATGGGCAATGACATGAGTGCGCGTTGGGGTTGTGAGCTCCGGTTGTAAATCTCTTTGTCGCAATCCAGAACAAGTGAGTGTTGGGGTTGTGGGTTCTTGTGTGAACTCTGTTGTGCTATACTTGGACGTAGTGTGAGGAAAGTTCAACAACTGTGTGAATATTGTTGCCGCAATTAGTGTACTGATAAAAATGCTCAGGGATCGATCGGTGTCTTATGCTTTTGAGGAGAGTGCAACAGCTGTGTGAATCTTCTTGCCGCAATCCGGCATGAGTGAGTGTTGGGGTTGTGGGTTCTTGTATACTTGGAAGTAGTATGAGGAAGGTTCAATAGTTGTGTGAATCTTGTTGCCGCCATTAGCGTACTGATAAAAATGCTCAGGGATCGATCGGTGTCTTATGCTTTTTCTGTACGGCCTGTTGGAATATGAGCGACGAGTAGGTACAAAAACAATCCAGACTCTTGAAGGTCAATTGTTGAGGACTTTGTAGTTAGCCCACGTAATATGGCACAATTGCTGGGAATCGCATCATTGAACGTGAGAGGGTTGGGTGCATCCTCCTTCCGAACGAAGTGGAAAGAAATCAAGGGACTGGTAGACCGAGACCGCATCCACATCCTATGTCTACAAGAAACTAAATTGTCTGAAAACAGACTCACTGATGGAGAATTGCCGCCGGTCACGGCAAGCCTCCGTGTCGGCTTCCAGCTTTGGGCACCTGCAATTGGCACGGCGGGGGCCGTGGCCATCCTTTGCACCAAGTATTTTAAGGGGCAGATTTTGGACTTTTTTGTGGATACACAGGGTCGTTGGGCCTAGGTGTATATTGATTTGGCCGGGGAGCGCGCCCTAATTGTGACGGTGTACGCCCCGTCACAGCTTAGGGCCAAATACCAGTTTTGGAGAGCTTTCTCCGCTAACATCCCGGAAGTAGATAGACTAATTTTGATCGGTGACCTTAATACGATGGTAGACTCGCCCCCTCGTTCTGACACCTGCGCCCCCTACTCGCCCGATGTGGTCGCCATGATTGACGCCTTGACAGACATGGGGCTACAGGATGCTTTTAGAATACTCTGGCCCCATGAGAGACGCGTCACATGGGTGGGACCGGCCCTTAAAAAACGCAACAGAATTGATATGGCTTGGCTGTCTCAGGCCGCCACACAGTGCCTGCTGGATTTTAACATTGTCCCGGTGGCTCGCTCGGACCATAAGATGATCCCCATCATCCTGGCGATCCCTACAAAGCTACATACCAGGCCCCCACCGTCTACAGTCCCGGGGTGGATTTTCTCAGAGGAGCGGTACTGCAATATGGCAAATCAACACTGGCTCTACTGGACACAACTTTGGCACCAGGATCAATCCGCCCTCCAATGGCTAACGGATGGAACGGCGGCCCTGGATAGATTGCTCAAGCAGGCCGTGCTCGCCTCTAAGCGTGCGCAGCGGCTCACAGCGGAAGCCTTCATCAAAAGGGCGATGGAATTGGGGGATGGCCCATTGACAGAAGAAGGAGAGGAAGAATGGTGGATGCAATGGGCGGCGCTGCAGGCTGAGTGGGAGGAGTGGCAGATTAAAGATGCGGAATCTTGGGGACTGCGTAACAAAGCCCAATGGAAAGTGGCAGTGGGACATATGACAAAGACGTTCTTCCGACGTCTCCACTTCAAACGGCCAGCCTCTATGATGGTGACATTACAGGCCCCGTTCCAACAGGAGGGACCACTGGCTGACAATACCCAGGACATTCTGCAGTTTTCTGATGAGTTCTACTCCTACCTCTTAACTGAAGAACAGTCCTGGCCGTCGGAGGAAATGGCAACAGCCCCGGCCAAAGACATTTGGCAGAAGATGGCCACAAGACTGTCGGACTCGGCCCAGAGAGACCTCGACGAGCCAATTAATGAGCAGGAGATCTGCGAGGCGTTAGCGGAAATGCCCTCAGGGAAAGCCCCGGGACCAGATGGAATGCCGGTGGAACATCTCAAGGCCTGCGTGGATACCCTCCTGCCGCATCTCCTCGAGGGCTTCAACGACGTCAGAACCCCTCCCCAAGGATTTTGGCCTTGCTACTATCATTCTGGTGCATAAAAAGGGCCCTCCTAAGGAGATCCGCAATTGGCGCCCCATCTCCCTGCTGTCGCCCTCGTACAAGCTTTTGGCGAAGATTTTGGCGAACCGCCTTGCCCGCAAGCTCCCCCAGATCGTCGACTCCACGCAAACAGGCTTCATCCCGGACCGGCAGATCTTAACAAACATTTTGCTCGCCAGGCAGATAGTATGGCAAGCCCCATATCATGACCCGCCCCTGGCGTTTGTCCTGCTGGACATCCCTTGGTCCGCGCCCCGGCCAGAGACGGGTGGGTGCCCAGGGACCTCGTCAGACCTATCACAGTGGTCACGGATGGGAAAGCTCCGGGTCGGGTCGCCCACCACGTCTTCTGCCCGGACAAGCGTCCATCGCAGCTGGCGGTCGACCCTGCAATGTGGACCTGGAGGAAGCAAGGCCTTCAACGCCATGCCCTCCCGTTACATCAAGTCTCTACGAAAGCTATCTATAGATCGTTGTGGACGCCCTATCGGATGGACCAGGAACTCCGACATCGATGGGCTAGAAAGGAATGGCTCACGGGGGCCCTAACTGCAAAATGGTCCTCTGCCGCATGGAAGTCTATGGCCAGCCGCCTCCAGACGCTTCCCAATCAGAAGCATGCAGGACTTTTATGGCTGAACATACATCTGGCGCTCCCAACGAACCAGTGGATTGCAAAGCGTTCATCTTTCTCAGACGGGAGGTGCCCGCACTGTGCTGCAGAATGCGAGGATATCCCGCATGTATGGAGCGGTTCCACCTCGCAACAACAATTCTGGAAGTGGTGGGGAGACCAGAGGATGGCGGCGACATCGATGAGATGCAACCGGACAAGTGGGCCGACTGTTTATTGGTCGGCCCGGCCTTTATGGACCCCCCGCTTCGAGGTCAATGGGCGTATGCCATCGAGATCATCAGGGCGGCATTTTTGGGAGCGGTCTGGGCACTCAGAACGCAGCTTCTCTTTCAACAGCGCCCTCCTACCTTCGCGGCGCTGCGTGCAATGACTATTGTTAATCTTCAAACGGCCATTGTTGCGGACGTCAAAAGGAAATCGGCCACGGCATGGCCCCTCCTTAAGCAAACCTGGGCGCCATATTCTAAATTGGTACACATCCACGATCAATGGATCCCTGACGCTGCGATCGGCCTCTCGGAGGGATCACAGTGATGAGGCAGACAGCGAGGTTCGGAGGGTGCGACTGGCCGCTTTGAGGGACCACGGTGATGAGGCTGGCAAGTGTTAAAGAACGGTGAGCACAAACACTATAGGAGTGTGTCAGTAAGAAGTAATAGAAACACAGTGGGGATTATGAATAGTTTAGGTGGTGTAGAGGGGAGATTGAGGAATAGGGTGGAAAATCTGATAAGTAATGGTTTGTCTGAATAATGAGTGTAGAAGTGGTGGTTTGGCAGGATTTGAGATCATAGGTATGGGTAAGTCCCGCAGTTGCTGCGGTCGAAATCTTCACAAACCCCTTGGAAGGGGACTGATCCGAAGACAGTCGGGAGAGAGAAACTATCATATTGTAAGAAAAAGTGAATAGGAGGTAAAGGCCATATGGCCTTGAAATGGAAACCCCACCCCGCCTGGCTAAGTATAGAAGGACCGGAGTGGTAATAGAAGCGAGCAGGGGGATTGAGTTAGAAGTTTGCAATAAGTTTCGGTGGCTTTTTGGGTCATTACCTTCGGGGGGAGTGAGGGGCTTGCCTTTAGGCATTGCAGGTTCCGCCATCTCAGGCAACCCCTTCTGTGTCTGGGTGCTTATGCCTCCCGGCAGAAGGGCCCCCCTTGTATGGCCAACCTGAATAAGTGCCTCCTGGCAAACCCTGGCACGCGCCACTGCCCTTGGGCAGTGTCGATACCCCCGCCACTTTTTCTCGTATCTACTTCTACCTGTACTCTGGGACGCAGGGCCCGATTCCCAGCAGGTGTCGCTCCCCACCAATAGATTGGAGCCCCCTCCCCGGGTGCCAGTGATAGCTGCTCTTATTAGTATCACTAGCACTATTCGGGGGGGGGGTTATGGTAAAAAAAAAATAAAAAAATTGTATGTTCTGCCAAATTTCTTTGGTCGGGGCTATTGTCATTTCCTCCGGCGGCCAGGACTGTTCTTCAGTTAAGAGGTAGGAGTAGAACTCATGAGCGAACTGCAGAATGTCCTGAGTGTTGTCAGCTAGTGGTCCATCCTGTTGGAACGGGGCCTGTAATGTCACCATCATAGAGGCTGGCCGTTTGAAGTGGAGACGTCGGAAGAACGTCTTTGTCATACGTCCCGCAGCCACTGTCCATTGGGCTTTGTTACGCAGTCCCCAAGATTCCGCATCTTTAATCTGCCACTCCTCCCACTAAGCCTGCAGCGCCGCCCATTGCATCCACCATTCTTCCTTTCCTTCTTCTGTCGACGGGCCATCCCCCAATTCCATCGCCCTTTTAATGAAGGCTTCTGCTGTGAGCCGCAATTTTGGGATAGCTATATATGCAGGGACATGAGTGAGCGTTGGGGTTGTGGGTTCTTGTGTGAACTTTGTTGTGCTATACTTGGAAGTAGTATAAGGAAAGTTCAACAGTTGTGTGAATCTTGTTGCCACAATTAGTGTACTGATAAAAATGTTTAAGGATCGATCGGTGTCTTATGCTTTTTATGTACGGTGTCGCGCGCGGCGGTCCCACGCCTATGATGGGGAGCGTTGAACCTCACGGTCGTGTTACGCAGGATTTATTCTTGAAAGAACAACAAGTCACCGCGCGGGCTATACCTCTCACAACGCCCCGTGACAGGTCGGCACGTCGCGAGGTACAACTCACCTCTACCCGAGGGGCTGTCACCACCCTCTAGTAGGCGTATCCCTGCTGAGCTACCGGCCCACACGCGAAGGCTTTTACATGCCTTTGTAGAGGTAGGTCGGACGAGGGAGTTTTCTCGATCGTCGTAGCATAGGTATCCGCGCGGTTGAACGCCTACGACTGACCCGTTTATGTGTCAAGTATCGGAGTGCTGATTTCTCGGACCAACTTACAATTCAGGTCGACTCGACTGACGATCTTTCGCGCATACTAAATCCTACTCTATCTGAACTTATCCCGTAATTTATATATATTATATAAGTCCTTCCAAAACAGATACACTCATGACAAATATAGTTTAAAGGCTGAAACTGAAAAGACAAGGAGATGTTTTTTACATTTTTACGCAAAACCGAGTCAAACGTCAGAATGAACGAAGCTTTGAATTTTGAAAGAGGAACAATCAATAGGCTCTTGGCCTTTTAACAAACATCACAGATAAAAATAGGCTCATGACCAGTCAAATATGCATCAGAATAAAAGAATAGGCTCATGGCCTTGCCAATTGTCCTAATCTATTCAGCATCAAGGAGTAGAGTCGAAACATCCAAACCAAATGTACAAAGGTTACGAGTCGACGAAATGTCTGAGTCGAGGCTCAACATAAGTTCAGCAATGCGAGTAGAGTGAATAGCACGTGGTTGGTCTTCTTACGGACCTGCAAACAAGTGTCAATCACATTCCATAATCCTAGCAGAGTCAACCATTCATTCACTCTCATACACATTACACTTACGCTTTCAGACCCTTTTGCCAGACATTTTCTTTTCGACTCAGTTATTCAAGGACCTCTTTGATCAAACTTAGCCCTTCAGATGCTGACTCGAAAATCAGAAATGCCATTTAGTGCAAAGGTAGATGCAAAGTGTGGGTGTAGAGGGTGAGTGAAGGTTAAGTCGGTAAACCAACCTGTTACTATAAAGCAACAGCATGTAGACTTGTATAGACTCATAACAAGTCTCCTTGATTAAAATGACCTGCAAATACACACAGGTCACAAGATCTCAACACCTCCCTCACTATCACTCTACACGAAGTTCAGCGATGTGAACTTCAATTCTATGAGTGGACTATAATATAGTCAGACCAAATGTAAATATGAAGTAAGAAGACTCTGACAGAAGTCTTCACCTCATACTTAGTCAAGCAGTAGAATAGCTCAGACATGACTATCCTACCACTTGTTTTAGTTTAACTGGTTCAGACCTAGACAGACCATGGGATGACCCGCACAGGAGTACCCCATCTTCAGTCTGTCAACCTAGCTATCTAAGATATGTACACACGTAGAAACGAGTAGTAGGATGTTCCTCACCCTGGAGCCTTATCCTGTCACCCGTCCTACATCCATACATCAATCAATTTGCACTCACACTTGCTCTAGGCCAACGTGCACGAAGGTGATCACGGCTCGAGCTAGGAACAGGGTTTCACATGCATATACCTGATTTAGCAATTAGGTGAGAACAAACGACATGGACGTAGTAACCACATCAAATAATAATAATAATAATAATAATAATAATAATAATAATAATAATAATAATAATAATAATATACATATATAGCAATAATAATAGTAATAATAATAATAAATAATAATAATAATAATAATAATAATAATAATAATAGTGATAATAACAATAATAACGATGATAATAATAATAATAATAATAATAATAATAATAATAATAATAAAATAAGGAATATGAATGAATGCACTACATAGAAGTCTAAGTCACAACCAATCCTGCAGAAGTCCAAATAATCATGTAACGAGCAGAGTTGAAATGCATCTCATCCAAATGAGAGCGATGTAGTGATCTCGTGAGCCAACGGTCAAACCCGCAGTGTTCAATGTCGATCCTACTATCTGGTGCCCAACCTACTCTACTCATCTTGCCTGTCCTACCTACACCTTTGCATCAGGTTCACTTCAACTTTGAAAACCAATGTGCATGACGTCAGTACCATAGTTGACTTCTCACACGCACCAGATACGTATCTCTGTCCCTCTTGCTCTTTATCTCTCTCTCTCTGTCTCACTCTCCGTGTGTACGTGTCTTAGGAATCGCAACTGCAGCATAAGTTATGATTGCTACAGTGCCAAAAGTCAAGTCTGCAGTCTTCCGGAAGGTCCGGAAGTGGCCTTGAAAGTGTTACTCACGTTAGACCATAGGCAAGTAGGCAAGTGGGCAGTCTAACTGTGTCAAATCAGCAGCACTCAGTCCCAGTCGCACTTCGTTCAGTCAACGGATATCATGTGGGGCTGTGTGCATCAAGGCCTAGTGAGGTCGTTGTTGCAGCGGACGTCGTTGCGCGTGCCGCTGTTATCATTGCTCACGTGTGCCCGATTCCTGCCGCTACCTCCGTATATGTCCGTCAGTCTGTTTTGTATGTCTGTCTGTGCCTATTGCTACCTGTCGATTTGTCTGTCTGTCCGTTGTCTGTCTGTCTCTTGTCTGTCTGTCTCTTGTCTGTTTGTCTCTTGTATGTATGTCTGTTGTATGTGTGTCTGCATGCATGTCTGTATGTTTGTATTGTACGTACTCAGACGACATCAGGACCAAGCAGAAGTCTGTAACTGTACACAGTCCAGGCCCTCGGCTGTGAGCCAATCTGTACAACTGTGGAAGGGTGACCTTAGACCAGACAGCCTCGTCAACGAGTGCATAAGGTTGGGCCTCCGGGTGATCAACATTCAGTCTTGCTATGTTGCCTTAACGCCGGTTGGGTGCTGGTTGTTTGCTCATACTGCGGATGACGCCGGACTGTGGCAACATGCTGGCGCTGTCTACTCTGTGCGCCATGCATTGCTGATGTGGCGCAGGTCATCTGTCGACCTCGCTGATGTGGCGCAGGCCACTTTTCTGCATTGCTGTTGTGGCACAAGCCATCTGTCCGCCGTGCTAATGTGGTGTTGCTGCCTGTTCTGCAGTTAGACGTGGCATTGGCCACGCCGTCTACCTGCTGACGTGGCATTGGCCACGCCGTCTACCTGCTGACGTGGCATTGGACACGCTGTCTACCTGCTGATGTGGCGCAGGTCACTCGTCCATACCACTGATGTGGCCCGCCACAGGTCTACACCGCTGCTGTGGCGCCGCGATCTGTCGACTTTGTTGATGCGGCGCGGGCCACCTGTCGACACTGCTGACGTGGCATACGCCACGCCGTCTTCATGCTGATGTGGTTCATGCCACCTGTCTACATTGCTGATGTGACATTGCCACGCTGTCTGCAGCGCTGATGTGGCACATGCCACTTATCTATATTGTTGATGTGGCATGGCCACTGGTCTACATTGTTGACTGATTGCGACTAGGAGGGAGATCGGGATTCGTGGATGAGTGGGGATTGGGAGACTTTCGTGGTTGACACCGACATTACGTGCTACTGATTGTTTCCACTATCTACAAGAGAACAGTGCCACGTGGCACTTCTGTGTGACTAGGATTTGTCAGACCCGTTTACCGGGTACCGTTTTGATGACGTGGAGGTGAGGGGAAGCCCGGTGAAGAGGTGGGCAAAGTCGGGCAACTCTGTGGTAGTCACTGATTACCCCTCCCACCTTCTGATTTGTCTGTCCCCCCCCCCATTCTCGTCGTCTACCGGTAACAGGATATTGTATCAGATATCACTCTCACGTTAATAGGAAACATTGTGCAGATCTGAGGCTACTCACACTACGATGCCTGACGAGTATCTTCCAGTCTCTGTTCAATAATGATAAAATAATAATAATAATAATAATAATAATAATAATAATAATAATAATAATAATAATAAGTAATAATAACAACAATAGTGCAGGGAATATAAGTGCGAACGATACACAGAAACTAAGTTGTGAAATCGCACAGATGACAAGGTTGCTATGTACGGGCACAGAGTACAAATGTACCAAGTATCCATTCTAATAGAGCAATACAATGAATCAATGAGCCAATGTCCAAGCCTGTAGGCCACACTAACAAAGTATCAAAAATTGCTCTTTCTCTCTCTGGTGCCCTGTGCTCAGCCTACCTGACTATCCTACCAACTGTGTTCACGCAAACTGACTCACTCGTCTCTTGAAGACCAATGTACATGACTGTCAACACCATTAGTCGATGTACCAGGTACGTATCTCGTCACCCTCAATCAGACCTTGGTAATCCCACTCTCGCCTCCTTCCCTTAAGACCACCAAATCACCCGCATCAACCCCTGAAGCTTCAACCCCTACACATTACAGGTGGGATTAAAGCACAACGGTAATAATAGTAGTAGTAATAATAATAATAATAATAATAATAATAATAATAATAATAACAATGTAATCAGACCCGCTTTCTTTTCCCCTCCGCATACATGCAACAAATGGTGATTCACCCCGGCGCACTGCGCCCACTCAAAGCTCAGAGCTATGGAGCCCGAGAACACAGTTTAGATGCAAACTCACTTCGACAGGCTATGGCGCATCATCGCCTGTACATCCCAACTCGTCACTGTGCCCGATACTGTTTACGCACATTCCACCATGGATCACCCTGAATACTCCACACACACATACACTTACTAACTTTAACACTACAGCGGCTATGGCCGCACTATTAAAGCAAGCTCATACTCATACTCACACACAAATGTACGCACATACACACACATACAGACAGACACATACGTATACACACACACACGTACACTCTCACACACATACGGGCGAGCAAACACACACAATCACACACACACACATACATGCAGTAGTGTAGAATTTGTGTTTAGTGGTAGGCGCATTCGATCTGCTTATCCTACCGATGGAAGTAGAGTGAGGCTAGTCGCGGAGTTCACCCGTACACACGCATACACACACAACTAGCAAGTCCGCGGACGAGCGGGGTGTATGCTTCCATAATGTAGCGGTAGGTTCATTTGATTATGCTCGTCCAATCACCGAAAGTAGCGTGAGATCAGCTGCGGGATCGGGGACCTACCCGACAATGCTCGACGCCCCCCCTCTCTTTAATCCAATCCGTTGCAATGTGCAGAATAAGGAGACCCCGACACGGGAGACACAACGGGCATAAGCTTGCATTTGGACGGGTTGGGCAGATAGCAAGTATGTCGCCCTCTCCTCCCTAATATTTCAACTAATATATATATATATATATATATATATATATATATATATATATATATATATGTATATATATATATATCCTATCTAGCCTAGACGAAAATGTCAATGATGACGTCAACAGCTCCCTAAAGTACGAGCAGATCTCGGCCAATATCGTTCGCCTCAAGCACCAGGTACGTCCCCCATATCACTCACAACTTCGATCCCCCACACAGATGCCACATGCACCCAAGAACCACCATGCACCCACTTTCCATCACGCAATCCACCTCTGCACTTACGCGCACATTCACTTCCTCTCGCGACGTTGTCCTTTTTCTCTCGCCATTCTTTCCCTCCATTTTTTCCTCCTTTTTTTTCTTTACTTTTTTTCCTATCTTCATTCCCACTCGTCACTTATATATATATATATATATATATATATATATATATATATATATATATATTCTAACAAGAATTATAATGATTAATAATAATAATAAAATCAAACAAAGAAAATAAAAGAAAATAAGTAATAAAACACTAATATATACTAACCATTTTTCAGGCTATGTGCATTCGTGGAAACAGGGAGAGAATGAGACAACGTCGAACAGCCGTGACTGGTTGTTTTCGTTGAAGTTTCACCGAATCATCAGGAGGCAGATCCCCCCCGGCCTTTCAATTTGAACCATGCACTCCGTTCAGGTATGTGGCCTGTATTCTCTATAAGCCCCCCCCGTCTCTCTCTCTCCCTCTTCCTCTCTCACACTCTCGCATACACACATATAGAGGGATAGATAGGAAACAGGGAAACCTACTCATGGGTCGCTGAAGTCCGACGAAACAGTCTGGGATAGTCATGCTTCTCCTTAGTGGAGATGTGTATAGTGAACATGACAGCACACACACACATACACACACACACACACACACAGACACACACACACACACACACATACGCACGTACACACATACACGCGCACTTACAGACAAACACAACTATATACGTACACAGTTACATGCACACTCACAGACAAACACAACTACACACGTACACAGATACCTGCGCACTCACACACAGATGCACGCACGCACGTAGTAGTGTAGACTAATGCGTTGTAGTTGTAGAATCGTTCGACTCAACTCATCTTATCGAAGAAATCGCATGATTGGTCATGTGACAGAGGCGACAAACACAAAAACACACACTCACTCACTCACTCACACACACATACACACACACACACACACACACACACACACACACACACACACACACAC
>BFEA01000034.1:1711384-1721703 GCA_003427395.1 Chara braunii
CACTCACTCACACACACACACACACACACACACACACACACACACACACACACACACACACACACACACACACACACACACACACACACACACTCACACAAACACGCACACACTAGTGTATACACCCACGATATAGCGGTAGGTTCATTCGATTTAGTTCGAGAAGTAAGTTATGAGTTAGGCGACTTACTTGTTCTCTCTCTCCCTTCGTCCTTGTCGCCATCGTAGTCATCGTCGTCGTCGCTACCGCTGTTGTCGTCGTCGTCCAGTCGTCAGTGTCGCCGTCGGATCGCATGGTCAGGTAAGTGTTCTGTTCCCCTCCCCCTCTCTCCTTCTCCTACTTCTTCCTCCTCCTCTTCCTTCTTCTTTTTCTTCTTCTCCTTCTTCTTCTCCTTCTTCTTCTCCTTCTTCTTCTCCTTCTTCTTCTCCTTCTCTCTTCTTCTTCTTCTTCTTCTTCTTCTTCTTCTTCCTCTTCTTCTTCTTCTTCTTCTTCTTTTTCCTCCTATTCTATTTCTCCTCTGCATGCGTTGTTTTCATCTTCATCTGCGCTTTCCCATCTCTGCGCCACATGCTTTGCTGTTCGCGCGCATTTCCGCTGTTGTTATCTGCGCTTTCCCTCCGTTGTTCTCCATGCGTTCCTCCCCGTTTCCTCCATCGTCGTGCACCTCTCCCTTCCACGTGCATCGTTTCCTTTTCTTCCTGACGGGGTCCTCCTCACGTGCACCATGCAAACTTCCCCGTGGTCGTCCACAATGGTCTCCCCTGTAGTCGTCGCCCTCGCGTCGAGCACCTCGTCCCTCTTCCCGGCATACTGTCGGCCAGTGAATGTCGAAAAGTCCCTGGGAATGAATCTACCCCGGTTCTAGCGCTAAATTCGACAAACTTTCATACGAGAACGGAGGGAAAGAAAAAAAACAACAAAAACAAACAAAAGAAAACTGGAAAATCGTAATAATAATAATAATAATAATAATAATAATAATAATAATAATAATAATAATAATAATAATAATAATAATAAAAGAAATATGAATATGACAAAATGAAAATCTAACTATCTAACTACTACCCTGTCTTGCCATCTGTCGTGCCCTCGTTTTCAAACGAGGCCAACTACAACAACTAACTCTAACTAACCTATGATCTTGAGGTCACGGGTTCAAATCCCCGCCAGTCATCCGCGGGTGAAAACGGAAGTAAAGCTCCTTGTAAGAAAAAACTAACTCGAGGTCAGGGCAGATTCAATCCCTGCATCTCCAGCTTGACAGTCTGCCCCAAAACCTACTGATCTAGCTCCTACTTCAAGTAGAAGAGGAGCTGCTCTTCTATATGTACAGGAGTGGCGCTCAGTCCGCCTAGTGGCCTGAGCCCGTTTTCTAAGTATGCGTGTGTGCACGCCTGGTGGTTTACATGCCTGCCCGAGTACGTGTCGGCTTGAATGTGTGTACGACCAGCCAGGGTGCTTAGTTCATTGGAAGGCCCGAAGGGCTGGTACTTAGTCGTGGTCGCGACATTGAGGGTCGCGGCGGGAAAAACACTCAAGTGGCGGGTAGGCCGGTACCACTCCAAGAGAGATAGATGCACCGAGTACTCGATGTCGAGCAGAAGAAGATAAAATCTGATATTTTTAAAACAATTGGTACCAATAGGTAGACAGGTACCAGGCCAAGTCTCAGTGTGTGCCGTAGATCTACCTGACACATTACTAACCCAATCATCCCTTCCACCTTCTCGGTCGGAGGTATTACTACTAATCCTAACCATCACAGCGAGCGGTTTAACAACACGCGGGCATACTCTCCAAATTTTTCTCACCGATTCGCCCCGGCTTCAATGGCCGAGGAAATCGTTTCAAGTGTGACGCCAAACGTGCACACCCTTTTCATCCCAAACTGGTTTCGTCATGGTAGCCGACGTCGTCGTTATGTCAAGTGCAAAAGCATTCTTGATCCGACAACGGTCTGTTGGAATATGAGCGACGAGTAGGTACAAATAACAATTCAGAGGCCTGAAGGTCAATTGTTGAGGACTCTGTAGTTAGCCAACGTAATATGGCACAACTGCTGCGAATCGCATCGTTGAATGTGAGAGGGTTGGGTGCATCCTCCTTCCGAACGAAGTGGAAGGAAATCAAGGGACTGGTAGATCGAGACCGCATTCACATCCTCTGTCTACAAGAAACTAAATTGTCTGAAAACAAACTAACCGACGGAGAATTGTCGCCGGTCACCGCAAACCTCCGTGCCGGCTTCCAGCTTTGGGCACCTGCAATTGGCACGGCGGGGGGGGTGGCCATCCTTTGCACCAAGTATTTTAAGGGGCAGATTTTGGACTTTTTTGTGGATACACAGGGTCGCTGGGCTTGGGTGTATATTGACTTGGTCGGGGAGCGCGCCCTAATTGTGACGGTGTACGCCCCGTCACAGCTTAGGGACAAATGCCAGTTTTGGAGAGCTTTTTCCGCTAACATCCCGGAAGTGGATAAACTAATTTTGATCGGCGACCTCAATACAGTGGTAGACTCGCCCCCTCGTTCTGACACCCGCGCCCCCTACTCGCCTGATGTGCTCGCCATGATTGACGCCTTGACAGACATGGGGCTACAGGATGCTTTTAGAATACTCTGGCCCCATGAGAGAGGCGTCACATTGGTGGGACCGACCCTTAAAAAACGCAGCATAATTGATATGGCTTGGCTGTCTCAGGCCGCCATACAGTGCCTGTTGGATTTCAACATTGTCCCGGTGGCTCGCTCGGACCATAAGATGATCGCCATCGTCCTGGCGATCCCTACAGAGCTACATACCAGGCCCCCGCCGTCTACAGTCCCAGGGTGGATTTTCTAAGAGGAGCGGTACTGCAATATGGCAAATCAACATTGGCTCTACTGGACACCGCTTCGACACCCGGATCAATCCGCCCTCCAATGGCTAACGGATGGAACGGCGGCCCTGGCTAGATTGCTCAAGCAGGTCGTGCTCACCTCCAAGCGGACTTGGCGGCTCACAGCGGAAGACTTCATTAAAAGGGCGATGGAATTGGGGGATGGCCCGTCGACAGAAGAAGGAAAGGAAGAATGGTGGATGAAATGGGTGGCGCTGCAGGATGAGTGGGAGGAGTGGCAGATTAAAGATGCGGAATCTTGGGGACTGCGTAACAAAGCCCAATGGACAGTAGTTGCGGGACGTATGACAAAGACGTTCTTCCGACGTCTCCACTTCAAACGGCCAGCCTCCATGATGGTGACACTACAGGCCCCGTTCCAACAGGAGGGACCACTAGCTGACAACACCCAGGACATTCTGCAGTTTGCTCATGAGTTCTACCCCTACCTCTTAACTGAAGAACAGTCCTGGCCGCCGGACGAAATGGCAATAGCCCCGGCCAAAGAAATTTGGCAGAAGATGGCCACAAGACTGTCGGACTCGGCCCAGAGAGACCTCGACGAGCCAATCAACGAGCAGGAGATCTGCGAGGCGTTGGCGAAAATGCCCTCAGGGAAAGCCCCGGGACAAATGGAATGCCTGTGGAACATCTCAAGGCCTGCGTGGATATGCTCCCGCCGCATCTTCTCGAGGGCTTCAACGACGTTAGACAGGGAGTCAAACCCCTCCCCAAGGATTTTGGCCTTGCTACTATCATTCTGGTGCATAAAAAGGGCCCTCCCAAAGAGATCCGCAATTGGCGCCCCATTTCCCTGCTGTCGGCCTCGTACAAGCTTCTGGCGAAGATTTTGGCGAACCGCCTTGCCCGCAAGCTTCCCCAAATCATCGACTCCACGCAAACAGGCTTCATCCCAGGCGGATCTTAACTAAGATTTTGCTCGCTAGGCAGATAGTATGGCAAGCCTCATATCATGACCCGCCCCTGGCGTTTGTCCTGCTTGACTTTGAGAAAGCTTATGATCGAGTCTCGTGGTCATTCTTGGTCGAAGGCCTGAGACAAAGGGGATTCGGCCCGAGATTCCTCGCCATGGTCAAGTGCCTCCTGGGGTCGGTTGCATCTCGACTCTTGATCAATGGCTATCTGTCGGAGCCGATTGTCGTCACGTGCTCAGTTCGTCAGGGCTGCCCCTTGTCCTCGACACTATATGCACTATACATCGAATATCTGCATGAAATGATCAGAGCAGACGAGGAGCTGGAGGGTCTGCACCTCCCGGGTGGTAGACAGCTCAAATCATCCACGTTCGCGGATGATACTGGCGCAGTCACCGCAACCACTTTGGTCAGCGTCCGGGCGCTGTGGAAGCAGGTGAGTACCTTCGAAAAGTTTGTAGGGGCCCGCATGAATTGGCACAAGCCGGTGGCCCTGGTGCCCGACTTGACTACAACCCCCCTGTTCGAAGGAATGAGGGTCCAGCCAACAACAGAAACAGCAACCTATCTGGGCATAGAGCTTCCTTGGGCCCTCACTGATCGCTCCCAGATGGAGCAGTTGATGCGAAAAGCGGCCACGTGACTCGCCCTCTGCGGCAAAACTCTGGACGCTGGGATATTCAGCAGAGTGCTCCTCTCGAACACAGCGGCCTCGGCGATGCTCTGGTATGCAGCCCCGGTCTCAACCCCTGAGCTTGTCCCTCAGCGTGGGTACAGATTTGCGCTTTCCAAGTTCATCTGGACGAACGAACTGTTTGCTCCACACGCTATCCATTGGGTCTCCTCGCGCAAGCTCATCCAACCGAAAGCAAGTGGGGGACTGGGCCTGATCGATCCGGCCACCCAGATACAGGCGCTGCAGTTGCGCACATTAATCTGGCTCCTTCTGGAACAGGACGACGCTCCCTGGAAGATTCTCACGTTGCAGACTATGGCCGAAGCAGCCCGACTGCACCCGACGGATATGGAGATGGCCCTGATGCAACCGGCCATTCTTACTGAGCTCAAACGAGTCACTCTTTGGTTTCCGTTCTTGAAGGCATGGCGAGAGCTGGCACCACTCGCCCTCAAACCACCGGAGTCAACAGAGCACATTCTCCAGCAGCCATTGTTTGGCAATCCGTTGATACGGGATAGCAACGGCGAACAGTTTCCATGGGCAAGCCCCAGAGGCACTTTTGGTAAAGCTTGGCTTAAAGCCGGAGTCGCAAGAATAGCAGACCTCTAGGACCGACAGGCTAATGATTGGCAGCAGGAGGCGGCTCTGCTCAAGCAGTTGGATGGCCAGACGCATAAAAAGGACCGGCTGCAGTGCAGTAAGCGGGCGATTCCGGAGAAATGGGTGGAGGCTCCCAAGATGATCCAGAGGTTCGATAGGGAATGGGTGACGATGAGATCTGAAGACCCGGTGCACCTGGTATTTCAGATCACGGTGCACGTCGGGGAGAACTGAGTGGTGGCCGAAGCCTGGGAGAATCCTCCCTCTGACACTGCACTCGGACATCCCTTGGTCCGCGGCCCGACCAGAGACGGGTGGGTGCCCAGGGACCTCGTCAGACCTATCACAGTGGTCACGGATAGGAAAGCTCTGGGTCGGGGCGCCCACCACGTCTTCTGCCTAGACAAGCGTCCATCGCAGCTGGAGGTCGACCCTGCAATGTGGACCTGGAGGAAGCAAGGCCTTCAACGCCACGCCCTCCCGTTGCATCAAGTCTCCATGAAAGCTATCTATACATCGCTGTCTACTCCCTATCGGATGGACCAGGAAC
The DNA here is from genome assembly GCA_003427395.1 of Chara braunii. Lineage (NCBI taxonomy): Eukaryota > Viridiplantae > Streptophyta > Charophyceae > Charales > Characeae > Chara > Chara braunii. The sequence goes on from BFEA01000034.1 coordinate 1,717,032, forward strand.
TCCGACATCGATGGGCTAGAAAGGAATGGATCACGGGGGCCCTAACTGCAAAATGGTCCCCTGCCGCATGGAAGTCTATGGCCAGCCGCCTCCAGACGCTTCCCAATCAGAAGCATGCAGGACTTTTATGGTTGAACATACATCTGGCGCTCCCAACAAACCAGTGGATTGCGAAGCGTTCATCTTTCTCAGACGGGAGGTGCCTACACTGTGCTGCAGAATGCGAGGATATCCCGCATGTATGGAGCGGTTGCACCCCGCAACAAAAATTCTGGAAGTGTTGGAGACAAGAGGTGGGCGGCGACATCGACGAGATGCGACCAGATGATTGGGCCGACTGCTTATCGGTCGGCCCGGCCTTTATGGACCCCCCGCTTCGAGGTCAACGGGCGTATGCCATCGAGATCATCAAGGCGGCCTTTTTGGGAGTGGTCAGGAAACTCAGAACGCAGCTTCTCTTTCAACAGCGCCCTCCTACCTTCGCGGCGTTGCGTGCAATGACTCTTGTTAATCTTTGAACGACCATTGATGCGGACGTCAAAAGGAAATCGGCCACGGCATGGCCCCTCCTTAAGCAAATCTGGGCGCCATATTCCAAATTGGTGCAGATCCACGATCAGCCGGGGTCCTGGAAATGGATCCCTGATGTTGCGATTGGCCTCTCGGAGGGATCACAGTGAGGGGGCAGACAGCGGAGTTTGGAGGGTGCGATTGGCCGCTTGGAGGGACCACGGTGAGGAGGCTAGCAAGTGTTGAAGAACGGTTAGTGCAAATACTATAGGAGTGTGTCAGCAAGAAGAAATAGATGTACGGTGGGGATTCTAAATAGTTTAGGTGGTGTAGGGGGGAGATTGAGGAATAGGGTGGAAAATCTGATAAGTAATTGGTTGTCTGAATAATGAGTGTAGAAGTGGTGGTTTGGCAGGATTTGAGATCATAGGTATGGTAAGTCCCGCAGTTGCTGCGGTTGAAACCTTCATAAACCCCTTGGAAGGGGATTGATACGAAGACAGTCGGGAGAGAGAAACTATCACATTGTAAGAAAAAATGAATAAGAGGTAGAGGGCATATGGCCTTGAAATGGAAACCCCACCCCGCCTGGCTAAGTATAGAAGGACCGGAGTGGTCATAGAAGCAAGAGGGGGGATTGAGTTAGAAGTTTGGAATAAGTTTCGGTGGCTTTTTGTGTCATTACCTTCGGGGGGAGTGAGGGGCTTGCCTTTAGGCATTGCAGGTTTCGCCATCTCAGGCAACCTCTTCTGTGTCTGCAACAAAAAAAATGTGGCAATTTTTTTGCCACGTTGAACCTATGTTGACACCACATTTCAACTGTTTATAAACCGTTGGCTGGGGGGGGGGCATGTGTTCAACACAAACTGAAGGAAACCAACACTGACCGTATATTGGGGACACTGAAACTTGTGTGTTCAACTGTTGGATCAACTGTTGATAGACAGTTGGTCCAACTGTTGATCCATTGTTGGTAGCTTGTTGAAATCTTGTTGAARAGTTGTTGAAATGTTGTTGAAACCTTGTTGAAATGTGTTGAAACGTGTTGAAAGTGTGTTGGAATGTGTTGAAATGTGTTGGACCGTGTTGAAACAGGGTATTGGACCGTGCACAATAGCAGTTTCGGTTACGGGTCATTTGCGTTGTCCGGGGGTGGGTTGTAGCTGTGTTTTCCTCGTTTAAGAACTGAGCACGTTTTGGAGTACGAAGATCACATGGGCGAGCGTTGGGTTTGCGCGCGTCGACCGGGCACGTGATGATTGCAGTGACTGATGGAATTGAGGGATCAGAGACTGATGATCAGAGAAAGAGAGAGAGAGAGAGAGAGAGAGAGAGAGAGAGAGAGAGAAAGAGATGTTGTAGGCTGCCGAAGAACACATTTTGGGCCTCGTACAAACAAGGTTGACTTTCGGTGTCCGACGAAGACATTTCGATTAAATGTTGGGCTGCCCTCGTACAAACAAGGTTGACTACTGCGGGCCGAAAATTGTCCAACACGGCGGTGTCCAACACAATTTGGCACGCAGTAGCCAACCTTCCTTTTCTGTGCCCCTAAGATTGTTGTGCGTGGGGAGCCGAAGTCCACGTCACCCTGCCCTGCAACAAACACTTTTCACCACAGGTTAACAAAATTTTTGGACTTATTCTCTCACGTGTACGGAGCAGACGTGGGAGACCATCGATTAAATGCTGGGCTGCCCTCGTACAAACAAGGTTGACTACTGCGGGCCGCAAATTGTCCAACACGGTAGGGTCCGTCACATTTTGGCACGCAGTAGCCAACCTTCCTTTTCAATGCCCCTAAGATTGTTGTGTTCCATTCTATATAAGGCGATTTGGCGTGGGGAGCCTAAGTCCACGTCACCCTGCCCTGCAACAAACAAGTTTCACCACAGCTTGACAAAACACATTGTCGTGTCATGTTACCATTACAGAGTCAGCCGCACACACCACTCAATCGCACAAAGATGAGCATTACAAATGTTTGTACAATTGTGTATCAAAAATAACAGAAGTTGTGTAGTTATCAGACTGTATGGAGCATACGGCTCGCAATCCTCAGGCGGTGCACGTGCGTGCAAGCACTCGCTCTCTCTCTCTCTCTTCTGCAAAATTGAAGGTCTTCATATCTTTCTCTCTCTCTCTCTCTCTCTCTCTCTCTCTCTCTCTCTCTCTCTTTCTCTTTCTCTCTCCTGCACCGATTGTGGCCTTCGATTTTGCATCTCCTGGTTCGAAACGTCTACAAAAAGAACCTTTCGTTCCACCGTTTGGTCATTGCCCCGTATCCTCCCTTCCATGTCGAAAAGTCGCCAAACTGTCCCTCGTTGTTCAGGGTGCGGCGCACAGACTGTCGGTGCGCCTGTCCCCGTCTCCGGCTGCTGTACTCTGAGGGAGAATGAACTCGATGTCGTAATCGTCATCCGTTATTGTGGTGCTTGGAGGCCCAGGCCTGTGGACAGACGGCGTGCCAGAGCGAAAGAGCGCTGCTGCCTTCTAGGCCACGGATACGGAACGGTCCAGTTTGAAGACGGAAAAACTCATTACTGTGTCTCGGCTACGGAGAGATGAGACGATTGCCTGCTTTATAGATACCAATTTTTCTATCTGCTACGCAGCTCGTGTCGTCTTCGTTGTCTGTTCTATCTCACATTGAATGACCATCTCCGCAAAAGCCAGTTGCTGCATGGTGACGCCCAGGTTCCAGCCTTCCTTCCTCATCTGAAAAACTTTTAAGAGTGTCGTCTGAAGGCGGGGGCGCCCCACGGATCGTCGCCGCTCCGTCTCCACGTCTTGTTCTCCTTCATCTCGGTGCGCATCTTGTTGCGAGCGAGGAGGTGGTGGTCCATTTGCTGCGATCCGACGAGCGGAATTCCCCTATGACAGCTCGAATCCCGCATTCTGCTATGTGAGACCGCAGCCCTTCCTCTGCTGTCTCCCCTGCCAGTTTCGCCGTCGCTTGCACCGCCGCGAAAAACGCGTCCTCTGTCGGGTACAGAGTTGCGTCGTTTGCCGCAGAGAACGCAAAGGCTTTGGCAACGGAACGCAACAGTTTGCCCTTCATTTTCTTCGCGAATGCGGCGCCCTCGTCCTTCGGTCCTTGCACGGCTCCGCCGCTTGCAAGCACTTTCGTTCGTGACGTTGCGATCGGTGGGAAACAGAAGACACAACGCACAGGAGAGTGTTAACAACTCAGCGCCTTGTTTTGAATACAGCACTTGCAAAATTGAAGATTCGACTATCAGCTGTGCGTTTACAATGACACTTCTCCGTGCGTAAAGGCGTGCACCGCGTGGGGGCACGGGATTATGTGATCGGAGTGGGAGGGGAGTCAGTGCGACGAGGGGTTTTTTACCTTTTCCGGCGGCGCTGACGTGCTGTACGATTTGTCTGTCACCGACACGCTCCTCAGTGTCGCTGCCATTGCGTGCCTGCCATTCTCCTTCTCTGCGCAGCGTCCTCGAAGGAAATGACGAACCACCTCTTTCCGAAGCGGCGCTCTGGTCTTCGCCGGTTCTCTCGCTGGCCGACTTGCCGTCGCTGTCGTCGTCCTCATCGGTGTCTTGCGATTGTCTGYGGGAAGAATCGTTGTCGTCTCCCTCGTTTCCTGGCTCCTCGTCCTCCGCACCATCTGACTTCTCTGGCGCAGAACGGTCGTGTTCCTCCTCTTCTTCCACTTGGGGTCCACTGTGCCTGTCGTCAGACCCTCTAATATCGATTGTCTCCATTGTTCTGTCGTCTTTGTAGGATATTCTCTTCTTTGTTCTGCGGTGCGTAGTCGCGCTTCTATCATCCCGCGATCTTTTTTCCGGGACCCTTGGCGGACGGTTCTCGGCGCCGCTTCCGCGCTTTCCCCGGACGGGGGTCGAGGGGGGCGACTCGTTACGTTCTTTCAGCGTTGAAATCTCCCGTGCACTCGAAGGGACTGTAACTTTCGATCCGGATTTGCGGGTGCGCTTGTGCTCCGTTTTCGTAGAGGGGCCGGCGCCGCTTCTGCAATGCTCTTTCGACTGCTTCTTTTCGGCCCTCGATTTCTTCCGGCACTTGTCCTTCTTTCCCGCGGCTTTCAAAGACCTGCACAGATCCTCGTATTTTGGCCTTGGAGCCATCACCCCTTTTTTCCCACATGCATCAAAGTGGAATAAGAACCACAAGTGCGTCAGTG
>BFEA01000034.1:1722398-1744808 GCA_003427395.1 Chara braunii
AGTTTTGATAACTTCCAGTACGTCCTTGGCCGTCAGATCCTTTGTCGCGGTTCTTCCAAGAAATTGTATTACGGTGGTAGCGATACAACACACATAAACACCACCGTCCGTGTGATTGTTCTGTTGCGGGCATTCCGCATGCACAAGTTTACTTCCTTCCAGATCCCTGCATGTCACCCACGAAAAATGAACCTTTTTGGGTTTCAAAGCCTGCAAATTCGATGCCTCGTGAAGGTACTCGTGCCACAAAAGTGTTCACAACGCCGTCCATTCGTCTCGGTTTTTTTCTCTCATTGAGTCAACGACGATAGCAATGGGAGGGTCGGATATGCGGCTGTCCGCAGTGACCTCCAAGAAGGACCTCGCATTCAGCAACAAAAGAAGAATCCAGTGTTTGTTACGGTTCACTGGTATCACAGTGACCGGCGCGCGTCGCAGTTCGTTGCTCAGTCGATGCAATTTTTGTGGTCTCTTCTTAATTGCGTCCTCCCATCTTTTTTTCGTCATTTCCAAATTTTTGATTGGCGACGACCTCGGGGTGCCAGAAAGTTATGCAGACATGAACATAAGACCTGTCCTGGCCCCGCCCAACCTCTTCATACACAGACTGCAAATAAATGTCAATAATATTGTCGTTCAGCCATCCGTCTTCCGACAACCGTTCAATGTCGGATTTTGATACGGGTATGGCGTGTTGCGGAGATTTCCATGTAAAAGGGAACAATTCGACCACGTCAGTGATGTCGGTCTGCTCATCTCTCACTCTTGTCTTGTCCCCTGCTTTCCGTTTTCCCATACAACAGAAAGACTGTTCCCCGCAGGACTGGAGCCACTCTGCTGCACCCTCAGTCAGTAAATCGTACATTTTCGCGCACCATGGGTCTGATAACATGTCCTGCCAGCTCTGTGCTGACCTCTGGCTCCTCGATGGCAACAACGGTTTTCCGTCCCTGGCACCATTACCCGTTTCGGTGCGCTGGTATGGCCCCTTCGCAACGGCCGACCAATTACTACTGTTGTGCGACTCTGCCATCGTTGATCCCCTTCTCTTACCTGCACCCTGTTACTCTATGTTCCGTGTCGCTTCTCCCCCTTCGCCCCCTCCCCTGTTACTCTGCAAGCGTCAGAACCAGGAATTAAGCAAGACATGAACGCCAGAACGCATGCAAGTAAATACATATAAAACGGTTGCGACAGAGACACAGAGAGAGAGCCCTATTCCGGACCCAGATATAGAGACAATCGCCACGAACAAAGAAACTGTTGGATGGATCGCCATTCTGATGTTGACCGAAGTTGGCTACTGCGGGCCAAAAATACACATGCACATCGATGCGTGTGCCGGTGGCCCGCAGTAGTCAACCCCTCTCTCTCTCTCTCTCTCTCTCTCTCTCTCTCTCTCTCTCTCTCTCTCTCTCNTCTCTCTCTCTCTCTCTCTCTCTCTCTCTCTCTCTCTCTCTCTCTCTCTCTCTCTCATTGCTATGAAAAAAGCGAAAGAAATGACAACGTTGCAAAGGGGGAAAAAATAATTGCAAAGACGCACCCTCCTTCCTTCTCTCTCCCTATCTTTCTTTCTGTCTTTTTTTCGCGCAGGGGATTGGAGGTGCGACCTATCCACATTCATTGAAAAAAAAATGTATGTACATGAAGGTTACACTAAAGAAATAGTAATCTGTTAATTTCATTTTTCTATTGGTCGGTAGGTGCATATTAATTTTTGTACAATTTATATGTCTAGCGTTAATGTAGTATGCACCTACCGACCTTTCCTACGGAACACATGTTTAGAAGCGCTGACTTCATTTTGAAAGACTTTGTTATTTAGATGTTTGTTTGTCACAAATATAAACATACACTAAAATGTAAAATTAAATAAGTGTTTGATAAATTATCTGAAATGAAGGACTATTTTTCAATAGGTTCATACTAATATCGCCGCACTTGATGCGTCCAACCTTAAATTCGTATATCCGTCCCGACTCTCTCTCACTAATATTGTTTTTCAATGTCTAAGTGTACTTTATATAGTGTATTAAACATATGATATCAACGAGAAAGAAAAATGAGTAGCGGTGTTGACGTTGTTCATTTTCTTTGGTGTCTCGTTTTGTTTTGCTATGAAATGTGCATGTTATTTCTGCAGGACGACGAGACTGTAAAACAAAAAGTTGAACGGGAACCTTCTCAGGCATGCAAATGTTTTTGGTTCCGCCCGCAGCAAGCCTCGTACCCACCCTAAGTGAAGGCGTGTCTGTACATCCACGAGAGGCCTATTTTCGACATTTTTTGTATGTGGGGTATCAGATAGTTGCACACACCGGTTGGTTACAGAACAACATGAGCCTTTTGTGGCTCATTTTAGAAGCAACAACTGCGTTGTACAATTGAGCCCAGGGTTTAGTTGGTTGCACCCTCTGCACACATAGTGGGAGGCCGACACAACATGTAGTGGCAGTGGACCAATGGCAATGCAGCATTGTCGTCACACATCTTTCACGGGTCACGCAGCATTCTCGTCACACATCTTCCACGGACCAACAAAAATGCGGCAAACACTTTGAGCGTGGAGGACTAACTGAACGTGCCCTCAAACACAGTGTCCGGACCAATGTTTGAAACTAGGCCTGAGGCGCAGACACTTTGGGCCAACTTGAAGCTACTGGGACCCACACCAGGTACAGGGAGGCCAGCGGTAGGGCGCACTTTCCATATAAGAAAGTGTGAGCTCATGGGCACGACATTCTGGCCTGAGCAGGCATTGCCACGGTGTTGCTTTGTTGCGCCAGACTGCGCGAAGCACACAGGCTGGGGCGCATGTGGGCGCATGAGGTGCGAGGGTGCTGCAGTGGCAGTGGGCGCACGACATCCATAGTCGGGTTGTGCGTGCGGGTAGTAGTTGATGGCGATGGTGGTCTTTAGATACGAGGCATATGCAGAAGGGAGAAAAGAGAACGTACTTAGTGTTTGCTGGTGTTCGGTTTTTTGATGACGTCACGTACATTGGCCTTCAACTTCGATGCGATCTAGTTGCAAGAACGTAGGCAGACGTAAATAGGTTGAGTAGCATAGGTTGGGCGTTGGGAAGAAATCAGTAGGAGTGACAACTAATACTGTGTTGGTGAGGCCAGAGAGCGTTGACATTGACATTCGAGTTCATTGTATTGCTCTGAGTTTAATGGTATCTTGGTGCATTGTGCTCTCTACTGGCACATAAGTATCTAGACTACTTCTCGATTCCACTCCCAAATATTTGGATGGTATCTTATGTGGCCGAGTGCGTGGGTGGGTATGTTGCAGACTACAGACATATCGATAATTATTCATGACAACGCAAAATGGTTTTTCATGTACATAAATGAAAGTTTACAAAAGCGAAGTTTTCATAAGAGAGAGAGAGAGAGAGAGAGAGAGAGAGAGAAAGAGAGAAAGAGAGAGAAAGAGAGAGAGAGAGAGAAAGAGAGAGTTTGGTATAAATTCAATGTTGTTTTCCTAAGGTTGCACAACAAACAAAGTGGCGGTCGGTAGGTGCATGCAAATTTGTCTTCGTAAATATTGATTGCCTTTGTTTTACTATGCACCTACCGACCACTTTCCATTTTTTTTATTCAAAGACATCTCTATAAATTCAATGTTGTTTTCCTAAGGTCACACAACAAACAAAGCGGTGGTCGGTAGGTGCATAGGAATTTGTCTTTGCAGATGTTGATTGTCTTTGTTTTACTATGCATCTACCGACCACTTCCAATTTTTTTGTTCAAAGACATCTCATGTTTTTTTCTTGTAAGATATATCAGCCTCCTGATGAGTAGGTGAAACTCCGACGAAATAGTGACCCCACTTTCGCCCCTACCCGTTTGTTGTTTTTTTCCCCCTCTCTGCCTCCAACCCAGGACAACTCTGTTTGACTCTATATATATATATATATATATCGTCACAAATAGAACTGCCCGGTAAACCATAAGCAGAGAGAGAGAAGAGGACAACAAACGAGGGGCTGTGACAAACTGTTTCGNACAACAAACGAGGGGCTGTGACAAACTGTTTCGTCGGAGTTTCACCGACTCATCAGGAGGCTGAACCCAATATATATATATATATATATATATATATATATATATATATATATATATATATATATATATATCGTATACACACACACACACACACACAGACAAAGAAAGAAATAGACTCAACCTAACACGCACGAAAGAGAAACTTCGTTAAGGGTTACCAAAGACAAAATTGGAGCTGGAAAAAATTTGGATACATGACATCAATGCGGACTACACATCGAAGACAATTCATCCCACTCTTAAAATAATCCCTATATAAAAAGTTGAACCGATTTTCAAGATTTTTTTTGCATAATTTTGCAACATCACCACCAACACTGGATTTCAACATGATTTCAACAGTTTATCAACAGGTTTTCAACAGATGGGAGAGAAGATAAACAGTCGATGACCTGTTTGTAAACAATTAAAAAATTGTCAAACAATGATATCCGATTTGATCATTGATTATAGATATAGGTTAACCTCCTTCATGATTATCAACATGAACATAAAGATAAACAGTTTATAAACTGATTAAAATTTGATGTTATACACAAAGGTCCCCATTAAACTTTAGTGTTAACACACTCTTTTTTTTCTGTTGTGTAGGAATTTCAGTAAAGATCGACACCGAAGATGATTGGTTCAAAATCAAGTGAAGGAGGTGTATGAAAGATCAAAACTCCCCTTTAATTCATGATTGACCTACCTCAGTTGGTACACATACGAATTGAATTCTTGAAATAGTATGTGGTAAACAAGTTCTCAGAAATAGCATGTCTTCAGGATCTTATTTCCGACCTGGGTTTAGGAACTGGTTTGGGATGTTGTTTGACCACGTGGTCCTGTGCAGTCTGCGTAATACAGAAAATATGGAACTAAAGATCTAGAAGAACCTCGTCCGAACGTAGCCAACATAATTTCTACATCCAGCACAGAGAATCATGTCGTGAATCATAGTCATGTTGAAAAAACTTAGAATAGAGCAGCATCTCAGACCAAGAATAACTCGTTGATTGATGATGATGAGTGGATGTTATCCGTGTGAGTCGTGAGTCAGATCTTTGTGCATCAGTCTTCCACTGCATTTCACTTGCTCCGTATCTTGTTGATCAACTCTCGATTCTCCACCACACTTGTGAATTCTCACATGTATGTGACACAATGACTCCTTTACTCAACCCTCCAAATTGCCACATTGTATCGCTTCTCATGCAACTTCCTCGACATCATCTAGGGCTCTGACGGGTGTAGTGGCATCACCCTCTCTCTCTCTTGTTGCTACCTTTGCTCTGAGGTGGCACACAACGCCTTAGCTTCAGACACGGCTTTCAGTTACTGGTCCATCTCCTTGTCCTCTAGTCACTGATGCGTACCTTAACCTGGATGTTATCCTTTGATATTTGTTGTTCTTCTTCAGTTGGTGTCTCAGGGCGTAAGCAGCATCCTGCACAACCACCTACCATTTGTCTTCTCCTCCTCCCGGCTGTTCGTTAAATTTGTCCGCCACTTGCCTCTTTCTGCACAACCACCTACCATTTGTCCCCCACTTGCCTCTTCCTGCACAACCACCTGCACCACCCCCTTCTTATCCTTTGAATTTTTCCTCTTTCTTTGTTTTTTTCATTCTCTGTCCTCCCTGCCCTTCGTTTTTTATTTGCACCTACCCAACAAAATTGATCTTGTACCTATGCCTTGGCAAACTCTTACCTCTCTAGTGCAGGAACCCTCATATCCTGTTGCATGCTCAGTGAGTCTGTTGCTCTAGCCATTTGTGACAACTGGTCTAGCTGTTGTATTATGCACCAGCACCTATCTGAATTGTACTCAATCTCTGAAAGGTGCGTAGTGTACCTAAGCTGCTTGCATGTTTTTTTCTCCCTTTTTCCTTTTTAACTTATTGGGAAAGGGAAGGTGAGGTGTCAAACATGTAACCTGGTGTGAGAAGTTGTCTGTAGTTCTAACAAGGCCAATGATGCAACTGTCTCTTGTGGACCCAGGTTCCCAACACTTATTCGGCCCTTTGTGGCTAAACCAGATACAACTGAAACATCCAGAGAAGTTGATGGGACTGCGGAGATCCCAAATCCAAAGGAGACGTTAGATTTGTTATAGCCAGACCAAGGTCCATTGACTTACAGCGATGGTTCGCGTTCCTTGGAAGTGATGGCGAGTTGATCTCGGATCATGACGTATATCACTGAGGAGGAATGGGTGGGAGGGCTCTGTGTTGAATATTGCTTGTTTTATTGTTGGAGTTAACATGGTGCGGAGGATGATAGCATTGATGGTGTCAGGTTTGTTGGAAGTGTTGGATCCTGAGTATCCTTGTTGTAATAGTGGGACAGCGGGGGTCTGTACCCGTTTGAAGGAGAAAGATTGTTATTAGCACGTTAGTTGTGCTGATAGAGCATAATTGTGTGGTTCCATTGGTCTCTGCTACATGGCAAATTCTTCTTCCATCTGCAATAGTTTTATCCCAGTGAGAATGTTAGGGTTTTTACGACGAATGCTCTGATGCATGGCGAGGTTTGTACACCACCGGTTACACCCATGCGAATCAGGCATCTTAGGACTAATTTATAGACAGTTTTGTAAAATGATCTCAATTCATGGTAATTTCTCAAATGCGTTCATATACATACATGTAAGGCAAGGGATAGTGAGGGGTGTACTCTTCACTCTAAGCATTAATGGTGGAGTGAATCTGATGAAGCGATGGGGATCAACGTTGACTTGTTATTTACGTTTGACAAGAAATAACTTCTTTTTTTTTTCGATCACTAATACTTTTTTACAAAGGTCAGTCCTATATTTGGTCTTGGATATTGGGATCAGAGAGGCCAATGCAAGTCTAGTTGTTTTTTGGAGTTACCCCCACCTTGAGAGTAAACCTCCCTGATATCCCCTAGTTCTTTTTGGCATGGTTCCTTAATCTGATACTTGGTTTATAAGGGGTCTTACTAGGATCTTCCTTGGACTGCATTAAAAATCCTGAACGATTCTTAAGTGGTGAAGGGTCTGAACACCCTGAAAAACAACATATCTTATCTATCTTGACAATTGTTTAGGCAGTCTGAAAAATCCTGAACAATCATGAAGTGTTGAAGGGTCTAAACAACCTGAAAACAAATTGTTTAGGCAGCATGAAATTCATGAACGATCCTGAACTGGTGAAGGGTCTGAACACCCTGAAAACAACAAGTCTTGACAATTGTTTAGGGAGTAAGAAAGTCCCGAACGAATCTGAAGTGGTGAAGAGTCTGAACACCCTGAAACGTGTTTAGACAGCATGAAATTCGTAAACGGTCATGAAGTGGTGAAGGGTCTGAACACCCTGAAAACAACCAGTCTTGACAATTGTTTAGGCAGTTTGAAAGTCTCGAACGAATCCGAAGCGGTGAAGGGTCTGAACACCTTGAAAACGACGTGTTTAGGCAGCATGAAAATCCCCAACGATCTTGAAGTGTTTAGGTAGCATCTAAAGTGGTGAAGGGTCTAAACACCATGAAAACAACGTGTTTAGGCAGCATGAAATTCATGAAGGATCCTGAAGTGGTGAAAGGGTTTGAACACCCTGGAAACAACCAGTCTTGACAATTGTTTAGGCAGTCAGAAAGTCCCAAACGAATTTGAAGTGGTGAAGGGTCTGAACACCCTGAAAATGATGTGTTTAGGCAACATGAAATTCATGAACGATCCTGAAGTGGTGAAGGGTCTGAACACCCTAAAAACAACCAGTCTTGACATATGTTTAGGCAGTCTGAAAGTCCCGACCAAATCTGAAGTGGTGAAGGGTCTGAACACCTTGAAAACGACGTGTTTAGGCAGCATGAAAATCTTGAACGATATTGAAGTGTTTAGGCAACATCTGAAGTGGTAAAAAGTATGAACACCCTGAAAACAACGTGTTTAGGCAGCATGAAATTTATGAACGATCCTGAAGTGGTGAAAGGGTCCGAACACCCTGAAAACAACCAGTCTTGACAATTATTTAGACAGTTTGAAAGTCCTAAACGAATCTGAAGTAGTGAAGGGTCTAAACACAATGAAAACGACTTGTTTAGGCATCATGAAATTCATGAACGATCCTGAAGTGATGAAGGGTCTGAACACCATGAAAACAACCTATCTTGACAATTGTTTAGGCACTCAGAAAGTCCCAAATGAATCTGAAGTGGTGAAGGACCTGAACACCCTGAAAATGACGTGTTTAGGCAGCATGAAAATTTTGAACGATCTTGAAGTGTTTAGTCAACAAAAATGGTGAAAGGTCCGAACACCCTTAAAACGACGTGTTTGGGCAGCATGAAATTCATGAACGATCCTGAACTGGTGAAAGAGTCTGAACACCCTAAAAACAACCAGTCTTGACAATTGTTTAGGCAGTCCGAAAGTCCAACGAATTTAAAGTGGTGAAGGTCTGAACACCCTGAAAGCGACGTGTTTAGGCCGCATGAAATTCATGAACGATCCTGAAGTGATGAAGGGTCTGAACACCCTTAAAACAACCAGCCTTGACAATTGTTTAGGCAGTCTGAAAGTCCCGAACGAATCTGAAGTGGTGAAGGATCTGAACACCTTGAAAACGACGTGTTTAAGCAGCATGAAAATCCTGAATGATCTTGAAGCGGTGAAGGGTATGAACACCCTGAAAACAACCAGTCTTGACAATTGTTTAGGCAGTTTGAAAGTCTCGAACGAATCTGAAGTAGTGAAGGGTCTGAACACCCTTAAAATGACGTGTTTAAGGAGCATGAAATTCATGAACGATCCTGAAGTGGTGAAGTGTCTGAACACCCTGAAAACAACCAATGTTGACAATTGTTTAGGCAGTCTGAAAGTTCCGAACGAATCTGAAGTGGTGAAGGATTTGAACATCTAGAAAACGACGTATTTAGGCAATATGAAAATCTTGAATGATCTTGAAGTGGTGAAGGGTTTGAACACCCTGAAAACAACCAGTCTTGACAATTGTTTAGGTAGTCTGAAAGTCCCGAACGAGTCTGAAGTGGTGAAGGGTCTAAACACCCTGAAAACGACGTGTTTAAGCAATATGAAATTCATGAACGATCCTGAAGTGGTGAAGGGTTTGAACACCCTGAAAACAACCAGTCTTAACAATTGTTTAGGCAGTATGAAAGTCCCGAACGAATCTGAAGTGGTGAAGGGTCTTGACACCCTGAAAACCACCTATTTAGGCAACATAAAAATCCTGAACGATCTTGAAGTGGCGAAGGATTTGAACACCCTAAAAGCAACCATCCAAAATAAGAGCAACTTGCACAATGAGAAACCTGTCACTTTTCAATTGAGTCGTGAAAATTGTAACTTGGAGTGAGGAAACTCTATGACAATGAAAAAACAAGTAGGGAGAACATGCAGAAAACATTATCTATGATGAAAAATACAATTGTTGTTAACCTTCTCTCTCCCCACCTGTCCCATAACCGTTTCCTAGACTTAAGAGTGTCAGGGACCTTTCTCCTCATGCAGTCGCTAGTTATAACCAATCTGATCTGTTGGGCTATCATAGTTTTTATTTGGACATTCGAAGTTCTTGTACATCGAAACGGCTCGTTATTCAATTTACGATTATCCCAAATGACTTTCATCAAATAAACTTTTAAGTTTTGTGCGGCACACAACCAATCTAATTTCATTTTACTCTCAGACCTATGAACGCTAGACGAAATTCATTCATCAGTCTACTGAAAAACGTCCTTTGTAAGTTTTCTCCGGTGTTTGATCCATCAATCCCAAACTCTTCTAGAGGTCGGGCAAGAAAGTCACAAATGTCAATTCTTGTCTCACGGTCATTAACATCTTGAACATGCAGTAGAAATCTTCATATTCTTGTTTGCAAGGCTAAGGGTCGAGGCTGGAGCAAGGTATGTTTGCAGCCATACTATACTTGCAAGCTTCTGAGATGACAAAGCCATATATTGTTTCCAGACGCCTGAAAAAAAACTCATTTGTTAGACTCAACATCCTTGCATTCATTCTCCTTGAATCTTCTGAACCGATGAACGCAGGATGGTCACTCCAACTTTAACTTTGTAGGCATCAACAGAAACTCTCTTCCGAGTTGAATCAACATACCATCCAATCGAACTTCGGACAAAGGTCGTAGCCACATTGGGAGATAGAGACACCACTTTACTCCCCTGACACCCGATGTTTTTTCAAAAGTAGGTTCTCTGAGATTTCCTGCATGCCTTTCACATCCGAGAGATTGACTGATATTGACGACGGTGGAAACTCTTTTGAAAAATCAACAATTTCTGAAATTTTTCATTCTCTAGCTACCCAGCCATCCTTCCCGAAGTCATCTGTAATCTGCAAGATCTAGTGGATTCTAAGAGAAGGACAATAGAACCAAAGGCCTATAGGGGGGATGTAAGAGTTCCTCAACAACAAGATCCACATAAGAGGAATAACCTGTTGGATTTCAGACAATCTAGATTGAACATTCCTTAGTCTATAAAGTTGCAGCTTCGGTTTCTCCAGCGGTTTCCAGCCCTCTTTACCCAGATCTCATAAATCCCTTACCCGTATCATTCCCCTTTCTACCCAGGATTTTTCAAAACAGGCCGGGGACTCCTGCGTTGAGAATTATCTTCCATTACCGTCTTTTATGAGAGGATTTTCAAAGATAATCTAATTTAGGACTGCATCTTTGTGTTCAAGGAGGTCCCTCTCAAAGGGGAAGAGTTTTCTCCAAGCCACCAATATACCTTCGCAAAATTTGGACTTTGGTTGCTTATTCATATATGACTTAATTAACAAGCAGGCCAACACGTCTTCATCTCTGCTCAGGGATCATTCCCCTCTTAGTATGTATATAGCCAGTCTGAGCTAAGAGGTATCACGCTCAACCGCCATTGCCTTAATAGGTCATTTTGTTAGTAGTGTCATATTCTGCTGATGCGGGTCCAAAATTCCTAGACCTTCTTCTTGTCTGAGAAAGGAGATGGTTTCCCAGGTAATTCTGAAAATGAAGTCCCCTTGAGGGTTACCTTCCGGCTTCTAGATTACCCTCACTGCAACTTTTTTGATGTGCCCACAAACTTGCTCCCCCAACAAGTGTACCGCCAAGATGAACCATAACACTCGAAAGGCCGCATATGATATTACCAAAGCTCTTTCGATTATGAAGAGGTGGCGTAAGCTTTTCCAGGAAAGCATTCTTCTTACCAATTTTTCTTCCAGCAGCGAAGCCTGAAAAACAGAGTTATCATACAAGGACACTTGCACTCCCAAAAATCGGTCAGATGTATCTCCAGGAACCTTCGTCAAACCCCAATTAACTTGCAAAGTATGTGATTCAGGTAAGAAATAAACAAGCTTATTTAAGTTAATCGAAGTCTCTGAAAGGTCACAATATACATTTAAAACTTTCGTTACTTCACTCAAATTAGCCCGGTTATTCAGACAAGTCAAGGTTACATCATCTGTCAACGGTCCACCTTTCCACTACAATTGATTTCTTGGTGAGAGTCTCTTCACCGAGGTATTAAATCTCACATTATCCAATAAACTTTTCATATATAAAACAAACAACAGCGGAGTCAAAGGGTACACCTGGCGGAGGGACCGAGTGAGGGAGAAGATACGAGAAATCCGCCCATTCACCATTACCAATATTATGGTACAAAAATTCATTACAGTCACCCATCTGCGGTAATTAGGGTCAAAATTCATATGCTTTAGTACAGTAGATACAAAGGTCCGACCCACCCTGTCACCAGCTTTCGGCATCTCCAGTAGGATAATAGCCGCATTTTGATCTTCCTTAACAATAATCTCCAAAGTCTGTATAATACAGGCAATATTGTTCAATATAAACCGATGCTTCACAAAAGTCCCTTGATCCTTCCCGATTAGGTTTGGGAGGTGTCTGGCTAAACGAATAGCAAGTACTTTAGCGAACAATTTATAGGAGACATTTAAAACTGAAATCGGTTTTCAATTTCGGACTTCAGACCTGTCCTCATTTTAATACATAAGCATAATAATCCCTTTCATCATTTCCTTCGTCAACGAACCTCCTGAAAGCACTCCATTATATATGCCTGGTAAATAGGGGTTAAACTAGTCCCAAACAGCTAGATACAGTTCAATAGTCAAACCATCACCTCCCAGACATTTGCCCTTAGCCATCTGCTTCGCTATCACGTGAATTTCGTCATTAGTGATTGGGCGTTCCAGATCTAATTTGCCCCATGTTTGAAGAGATGTTTTAGAGAATCTCAAGAAGTCGGAGGAATCTCTAAGATCATAATCAAAGACCTGAAATGGTGTGCGTGTAAATAATATACAATAAAAATATAGAGTTGCAACTCACACATGTCCTCTAACGTATCTGAGATTTGAGGAACTACTGTAAAAGGGTGTGCTAACTCCGCCATCGGGGTCCTAGCATTCTATAAAAGGAGGGATCTAAAGGTATATTTGGTCATTCTGTTCTCTGTGATGATGTTCATTTGTGCTAGCCACTGTCTCCATTATTCGGGTTGTTTGATTTCCAACACCTCTAGTTGTTGTAAGGATATGTTACATACTGTTGTCCAATAAACATCTGAAATGGGATGCTTACCAAATTCCTTCTCTGCCTTCTACATTTTTTTTAATATTTTTCTTTCTTGCTGCTTTTTATTGATTACCTTAATTCTTGAAAAATTATTTAGAGAGCCTTATAGAATTTGGATCCCCACCATGGTCCAGTCTTCCACTAAAGTAAAGAGGGTCCTAGGTGTTTCTCACTACTGTAAGTGACATTGAATCCATAAGATACTTTTCGAGTCATTCAAATGTTGGGTATTCACTTTGAAATATGAATGTCACTCTGTCAGGATTCAAACTTCACTTTGCTCATCAACCATTCAAGCAGATGGGTTTTGTCCACCCTAGTCCATGTGGCTGAAGGTAGTCGGCTTTTTAGAAAGGAAAAGTTATTCTACGTTTTTTTTTGTTTTTTTTTTTTAGAACATTAGAAACTTTGTATTGATCAACCAAAGGAGCTGGGGCCGGGAAACCACACAATATCTCGAGAAACGTTAAGCCTTAGCTCAACGTAAATCCTGGAAACCGGGTCCAGGGTCCCATTTGGTGACAAAAATCTCCAAAATAAAAAAAACAAAGTTGAACCCAGACACTAAACAGAAAGACCGCACTACCCTTCTCCATCCTTTGTTAAGAAGGACTCTACGGGGGGGGAGCTAAAACGCTCCTCATGTCCTAATGAGGACAACAACCACAGACAAAATTGAAGTATACCTCTAGAGTTAAGTTTAACCAAGGAGGAGTTTCTTCCCCACCTGTCCTATAACCGTTTCCTAGACTTAAGAGTGTCGGGGACCTTTCTCCTCATGCAGTCGCTAGTTATAACAAATCTGATCTGTTGGGCTATCATAGCTTTTATTTAGACATTCAAAGTTTTTGTACATTGAAACACCTGGTTATTACGATTATCCCAAATGACTTTCATCAAAACAACTTTTAAGTTGTGTGCACCGTACAATCAATCTAATTTCATTTTACTCTCAGACCTATGAACACCAGACAAAATTCATTCATCAGTCCATTGAAAAACGTCCTTTGTAAGTTTTCTCCGGTGTTTGATTCATCAATCCCAAACTCTTTTAGAGGTCGGGCAGGAGAGTCACAAATGTCAATTGTTCTCTCACGGTCATTAACATCTTGAACATGCAGTAGAAATCTTCATACTTTTGTTTGCCAGGCTAAGGGTCGAGGCTGGAGCAAGGTATGTTTGCAGCCATACTATACTTGCAAGCTTCTGAAATGACAAAGCCATATATTGCTTCCAGAGGCCTGAAAAAAAAATTATCGGTTAGATTCAACATCCTTGCATTCATTCTCCTTGAAGCCACAAACACTTTTGGTCTCTTCTAAACCGATGAACGCAGGATGATCACTCCAACTTTAGCTTTGTAGGCATCAATAAAAACTCTCTTCCGAGTTGAATCAACGTACCATCCAATCAAATTTCGGAAAAATGTTGTAGCCCCATTGGGAGATGGACACACCACTTTGCTCCCCTGACACCCAACTTTTTTTCAAATATAGGTTGACTGAGATTTCCTGCAGGCCTATCACATTCGAGGGACATACGGATATTGACGACGACGGAAACTCTTTTGAAAAATCAACAGTTTATGCAATTTCCCATTCTCTAGCTACCCGGCCATCCTTCCCGAAGTCATCTGTAATCTGCAAGATCCAGTGGATTCTAAGAGAAGGACGATAGAACCAACGACCTATAGGCGGGATGTAAGAGTTACTCAACAACAAGATCCACGTAAGAGGAATAACCTGTTGGATTTCAGACAATCTAGACTGAACATTCCTTAGTCTATAAAGTTGCAGCTTCAGTTCCTTTAGGGGTTTTCAGTCCTCTTTACCCAAATCCCATATATCCCTTACCCGTACCACTCCCTTTTCTACCCAGGATTTTTCAAAACAGCCCGTGGACTCCTGCGCTGAGAATTCTCTTCCACTACCGTCTTTTATGAGAGGATTTCCAAAGATAATATGATTTAGGACTGCATCTTTATGTTCAAGGAGGTCCCTCTAAGAGGGGAAGAGCTTTCTCAAAGCCACCAATATACTTTCGCAGAATTTGGACTTTGATTGCTTATTCATAGATGACTTAATTAACAAGCAGGCCAACACGTTTTCATATCTGCTTAGGGTCCATTCCCCTCTCAGTATATATATAGCGAGTCTGAGCCACGAGGTATCACGCTCATCCACCATTGCCTTAATAGGTCATTTTGTTAGCAGGGTCATATTCTGCTGATGCGGGTCCAAAATTCCCAGACCTTCTTCTTGTGTGGGAAAGGAGATGGTTCCCTGGTAATTTTGGAGATGAAGCCTCCTTGAGGGTTACCTTCTGGCTTCCAGATTACCCTCGCTGCAACTTTTTTGATGTGTCCGCAGACTTGTTCCCCCAACAAGTGTATGGCCAAGGTGAACCATAACACTGGAAAAGTCGCCGAGAATATCACCAAAGCTCTTTCGATTATGGAAAGGTGGTGTAAGCTTCTCCAGGAAAGCATTCTTCTTACGACTTTTTCTTCCAATAGCGAATCCTGAAAAACAAAGTTATCATACAAGGATACTTGCACTCCGAAAAGTCGGTCAGATGTATCTGTTGGAACCTTTGTCAAACCCCAATTGACTTACGAAGTATGTGATTCAGGTAAGAAATAAACAAACTTGGTCCAGTTAATCGAAGTCTCTGAAATGTCACAATATACATTTAAAATTTTTATTACTTCACTTAAATTAGCCCGGTTATTTAGACAAGTCGAGGTTAGATCCTTTGCCAACGCTCCACCTTTCCTCTGCAATTGATTTCTTAGTGAGAGTCCCTTCACCGAGGTATTAAATCTCACATTATCGAATAAAATTTCCATATATAAAACAAACAGCAGCGGAGTCAAAGGACACCCCTTGCGGAGGGACCGAGTGAGGGAGAAGGTACGAGAAATACGCCCATTCACCATTTTCGATGTTGTGGTACAAAAATACATTACAGTCACCCATCTGCGGTAATTAGGGTCAAAATTCATATGCTTTAGT
This sequence comes from Chara braunii, assembly GCA_003427395.1. Taxonomy (NCBI): domain Eukaryota; kingdom Viridiplantae; phylum Streptophyta; class Charophyceae; order Charales; family Characeae; genus Chara; species Chara braunii. The sequence continues at coordinate 1,738,061 of BFEA01000034.1, forward strand.
ATAGTAGATACAAAGGTCTGACCCACCCTGTTTTTAGCTTTCTCCATCCCCAGTGAGAGAATAACCGCATTTTGATATTCCTTAGCAATAATCTCCAGAGTTTGTATAATACATAAAATATTGTTCAATATAGACCGATGCTTCACAAAAGCCCCTTGATCCTTCTCGATTAGGTTTGAGAGGTGTCTGGCTAAACATATAGCAAGTACTTTAGCGAACAATTTATAGGAGACATTCCAAACTGAAATCAGTCTTCAATTTCGGACTTCTTTGCAACTCTATATTTCCATGATACATTATCGACACGCACACCATTTAAAGTCTTTGATTCTGATATCCAAGATTCCTCTGACTTCTTGAGATTCTTTAAAACATATCTTCAAACAGGAGGAAAACTAGATCTGCAACGCCCAGTCACTATCGACGAACTTCACGTGGCAACGAAGCAGATGGCCAAGGGCAAATGTTCAGGAGGTGATGGTTTGCCTATTGAACTGATCTAGTTGTCTGGGACTAGATTAATCCCTATTTACTAAGCATATATAATGGAGTGTTTTCAAGAGGTTCGTTGACTAAAGAAATGATGAAAGGGATTATGATGCTTATGTATAAAAAAGTCTCACAACCGTGTTGTTCCATCTTGCACGATCGTGCCGGTCTGAAATACAGTTTCGCCGCTTGAAAAATTTACCGATGTTTGAACTCCATCTTTACAAAATGACTATTGTCGGTCAAACGCTTCTGTCTCTCTCTCTCTCTCTCTGTGTGTGTGTGTGTGTGTGTGTGTGTGTGTGTGTGTGTGTGTGTGTATGTGTGTGTGTGTGTGTGTGTGTGTGTGTGTGTGTGTGTGTGTAAAAGAAATACAAAGGCTAAACGCATGCTGTAGTCTAAAATTGCGACTACGCCCACCACATATTTTTCTCGGAAAAACATTCAGCCTTTGAAATTCAGGTTTTTTTTTTTTTTGTAATTCCCTGTACACTTCTAGAGTATATATCTATTGAACAAAAAACTGTCCTCTCTCTCTTTTGCATGCTTCTTCAAGCCCCACTGTGGTTTACAAAAACGAGGAATAATGTGAACGGTCTCGATGATGGTGTCAATCGTTATGACGGTACTGTGCTGATGACTGTTTACCTTCTCCCATTGCAACTTCTTACAACCTCTTGTGTGTTCCCTTTCGCTGTCCACCTCTTTGTACCATTGCACAAATCAACACATGTGCATCTCCGCAACACCCCTGTGCAAGTGTTCATGACGAAAAACATGGTTACTGATGCATACCGTATGTTGTCATTCCCACCTCTCACTGCAACATCGCTATGCACAACTCTCCTGTGGAACAATGGTGAAGCTCTTGCGGTGCGTCCCGTCGTATGTGCAGGCGATAGTCAAGTGTGTTCGAGTGTGTATCACTTGGTCATCAGATGGAGGTTGATAGCCGTTCTCTGTCATGAACGTCGTGAGTGCAGCTCCAAAATTATCTCTGCAGGGAAGCTCATTAAGTATTCTCAACGCCGCGTCGCTTATACCCTCCACCTCCGGCAAATGCACACCGTTCATCTGGAACCACCGGAGTTGTAGAGTTGTTGTGTCGCGCGTTGCGAGGGCATTAATTCCGGTGGCCATGCAGTCTGTTACGGATTACCAATTTTCTGTCGACCTCTTTTTTCGTTTTCTCACAATCTTCATCTCATCCTGCAAAGCCAATGAGCGTCGGACAAGATTCACCATCTGGGAAGCAGCCTTGCGCTTGTTCGATGCCAGATATGGTTGTTTGCAGAACCTCCGATGATGATGCTCCCACACATCAGCTGCAAAGGTGTCAGAGACACCGGATCGCTCTATGTATGTTCTCAGATGCACAAGGTCGTGCAACTTCGGAATTTTCCAATCCGAGGTTTGATATTTTCTCATCTTCGTTTTTATACTCGTTATGAAATCACCTATCAATGCGTCACATACATCGAGAGAAGCCGCAGTGTGGGTCAACTTACGAAACACATGTATGTACATTTCCATGAGTTTGATGAAACAAGTGGAAATGGATTTGTCTGTCGCACGCAGGAAGGTATCACAAATAATAAACACGCAAACTGTCATAACAGATCGATTTTGCTTCGCTTCAGATCGCCCTTCTCTTGAAAAGAAATCACAACCTGTGGTCATGGGCAACACGAGCTGCAGGTATGTCCTCACACATCTCTCACTGATGCTCTGCAACCTTGCATCCATCTCGTGCAATATCTCGCTTTGCGCGATATCCGGCAACTTCTTATAAGTTGTTGCCTTGAATGCATCTATCATATGCAAGAAAATGTCGTGTTCAATGGTGTACATACGGCCGGTTGCAAAACGAGATGGTAATCTAGTTGAGGATCGTCACCATGCGGACCCCTGTAGAATCCCCAAAGGCCGTTCTCTTGAACACGCTTATGCATGTTCAATTCTGACATTCGTGCCTCTGCGGCACGACGAATATCGTTGTCCCCATTGCTGAAGCAGTTCGCAGCAAGTTGTGTCTCTACCGTCTGCAATCTCCTGCAGTTGGTGAAATCGGCGATGACATCGAAATTGTCTTTGGACACTGTGCATGTTGGACAAACACCGAATTTCACATATGCAAGGGCACAACTTTCATGATAGTCCTGTATATAGTTCATGACGAAATGGTGGACTGTTATCTCGCCGAACCACTCCGTTATAACTATCATGCCGTCATGGGATACCTCCTTTACGGATTACAATACTATTGACAACGCTTTATGCAATATCACAGCTTTCCGTTTTCTAAACGCGGTGGAGTGCAGACCCCAGTCCTTGTCACGTGGCCGGTGTTGAAGCACAGGAAGATACGTAAGGAGTGTGGCGTCCGATGCGCGATCAGCTATTGACATCATCAAAGGATACGTTGTCTGCTTTTGACGACCGTCTACATGAGTCTTGTCTAAATACAGAGACAGAGGGATGACATAACGTGTTTTACCATTCGTGTTCACACCCTTGTCCGCTCTGATAATAGTTTGGACATGGTGACTCAACTGGCTCGTGCGAGAGCCACATATATTGATCCCCTCCCCGGGAGGTTGTATTTCGAGGCAAGAAACCGTTTCAACGTTGTGCAGTGCAGCACATACGAGGTCAGCGAACGTTATGCGCCAGTTGCGGTACCACAAAATGGCGTGCGCTTCCTCTGGCCAATCATCACTACGTAGATTGTTCTCTTGCCACCCTGCAGCCTTTGCCTGGCGGCTTGCCCATGTCATACACTCACGACTGTTACGAAATGCGATATTTCTTGGGTCGAATCTAGGATTCTTGAGGAGTGACAACAAACAGTCAACGTCAGTTTGGGACATGCCCACACCGCCCCTACATGAAAAAATCAATGCCACAAGTTTGCGAGAGTTGTCGAATGCCTCTGTGTGTTGTTCTTGTTGTTCTTCGGATCTGCAGTCTGCCTCTACATCGGGAGGGGCCTCAACCTCCTCGCTTTCCCCACTGGCCAGATTAATGGGACCACTATTTGACGGTCCACCGATAACCTCCCCAACTATCTCTTGTGTCGTGCTCCTCTCTTCCACAGCGGACGGACATGCCCGCGCTCGGTGTGAGTTCATCGTCCGTAATGACATGAAAGGCCGCCCACAGTCACACACGTGACTCACACCATCCATTACAACTACGTGCGAGAAATACAAAGTGATGTCACTTAAGACCTATCGCAGATGGAGGATGCGCGTTCGGTTTGAAATTCATGAGTTCCTTTCACACTACCCCCACCCCCGTCCCCCCTCTCCCTCCCGTCGACTCAACACCGCTGCTACGCACTGCTGACAGATTCCAAGACAACGACAACATTCCAAGCGGTATTAAAATCAAGAATTGTGGTGAATTTTTTTCCTTTTTTTTTTTTTTTTTCTTCGAGGCATGCCACATTTTCTTTCTAAGTGTCACATCCTCGTTTCCTGAGCGCACACACATATACACACACACACACACACACACACACACGTGGCACACACACACACACACATACACACATGGCAGGCGCACACACACACACACACGCACACAGAAAGAGAGAGAGAAAGAGAGAGAGAGAGAGAGAGAGAGAGAGAGAGAGAACATTTATAAAAGAAAAACATTTATAAAAGTGCGGATTTTTTGAAACATTTATAAAATAATAAGTGCAGATTTGTTGGAACATTTATAAAAGAAAAACATTTTTCTGCTCTCATTGAAAGGAACACTAATAAAAGATATGTAACAACACACGCGCACAGACACTGTATACTTTGAGCAATAACAAACTTGAACAAGCATTCCACATCATCAACATGAAAGCCAAAAAGTCATGACCTCCAACCAAAAGCAGAATTGCAACTCGAATCACCCCTTGGGGCCCCCACATTTATGCCTGGGGTTGAAGGGGCTCATTGCAGGTTGTAGCCTCGCTCAGAGAGAGAGAGAGAGAGAGAGAGAGAGAGAGAGCATGTACACCGTTGTCGAGCACTCGAACACCTAAAATATTGCACATACTCCGTAAATGCGTTGTGCAGAATTAATCATGATATGCATAGCCTGTCCATCGAACAATTGCATTCAACGCAGTCCACTACCAATGTTTGTATCACCGCTCTCCACCATGGTCTCTGGTGTGCAGTCAAACCATGTGTGAGCACGAAGTATTTCCTCTCCTGTTGATACTGCCGGGTGCAATGTAGCATCAGAACCGCTGGCTACAGCCCCGTGCAGGAGGCAACTAAGGTCCAGGCCCCACGTAAGTGATGTTGCGAGGACAGCCTCTCTGTTGACCAAGACAAACCATGACTTCCCCATACGTGACCATCTTTTTTCGTTCGAGCATGATCTCATAATGATCGTCAATGCTGCATACTGGATTGCGCCCTCAGGTGTTGCCTCCTTCAGCACGACACGCAATAGTAAATGGGGATTAGAGAATACACGTGCCAACCTAAGAATCGCATGTGCCCACCTTTTTGACGCTTGTCCTCCCCCTACTACCATATCCCAGTAGGCATCATATTCCTCACCCTCCTCGTCGCTGCTCACATCGYTGTCACTCACTTCCACCTCATAGTTAGGGGCCCTCGCATCTTTTTCATTGTTCCTCACTCTTGTTTCTTCAATGTCATATCCGAAATCGATCGGTAAAGAAAAGTCTTCGAACCCTTATTCCCGTTGTTGTTCTTTAATTGTCCACTCATTGAACATATCTTCTTCTTCTACCTCCTCCGTGGACATTGTGTTTATTAGAGAACGCACGATGGAGACTGTTCTCACAATTTTTTCCCCTGCTGAAGTGTGTCCATCTGTTGCATGAAGTGCAACATCTGCTTCCCTGGCCACCAACTTTCATCCTTCTTTCCTTGACCTCTTTCTGTCCACCTCAGAAGTCGCAATGCTGAGGCGATACAAAGTTGCCATTAATATTTCATCCCACAATGGAGTACCACATGCGACATCCTCGTCCACACGCCGCACCCTATAGTTAATGAGGTCATTGCCCGCCAATGCTTGCTCTGTCACATCATGCAATGCCTGATGTATGACATTCTGATCACCAGGTTTCTTTTTCATGAAATCCGCCAGTTGGTCGAGTAAAACATACTCCACCCCGTTTGCAATAATTACTGGAAGATCTTGGAAGTCTTGCGGGGGAGCTTGCGGTATGTCCTTCAAACGTGAGAGTACTAAAATTTATGTTGCACCGCTCTTCATCTCGTCCTTAGAATCTTCAACAAGCATTCCCCATTTCTTCGCCTGTGTCATCCGCATCTGCTTGAAATCGGTTGGCATGTATGTTCCACCCTTCTGCCGCTTTGTCATATCCACGTCCCCTTCATCGGGCATCCCTTCTGTGCACATCCAACCAACCACTTTTCTCAAAACTGTATGCACTGGTATCAGCATTGTTGTCTACACGCAAATCATGCGCCTCAGTGAACCGTGCCAATAGCATCCGTGCTCTGAGCGACTCCTCTCCGTTCGCAGCGATGCTTGCACGAATGTTCACTCTGACATCGAAGTAACTCGGCACTCTCTCCGTGAGTAGTCGAAGTTCCCCGTCGTCATCGTAGTGGATGCCCTCCTCCGCGTATTGCATCACATCTTGAAGAGTTGCCCTCGCCTGCGCCGCTGACATCGACATGATGGTTGTGCTTTTGTCTATGTGTCTGTAAGTGGAACGACAAAACGATGATTTCAAGCTCCGTGAGGGTTTGTTTAATGTTGTTTGTGTTTCCCTCAGCTGGAAGTATGCGGTCGTTCGACGCTGCCAGTCAGTACACGGACGTCATACGAGGGTTGGCTATTGGGTGCCATTTTTTCTTCGAATCAATGAGATCGAAATGAATCCAGCACGCAGTAGTCAACTCCTCCGACCCTGCTCTCACTCTCCGCCCAAACCACTTTCCATTTGTGTCTGACAGTGGCAGGGGGTGTGTCGCGGTCCAATGACATGTTTCCCCCAACCACCCCGCCCCCCCGCCCCCCAACCCCGAATCTAGAAACACGCTCACCCAACCAAAGACAAAGCCACCATGACACCCCCAGCTTCCCAAACGTGTGAAGCATTGTACGTATCACAGGACCAGGAACCATTCATTCATAAAGCCATGGACGGCAGAGTACAACTTACCTAAGACGGAATAGTCCTCCGCCAAGATCGTGTGTGTGTGTGTGTGTGTGTGTGTGTGTATGTGTGTGTGTGTGTGTGTGTATA
>BFEA01000034.1:1752610-1776322 GCA_003427395.1 Chara braunii
CTCTCTCTCTCTCTCTCTCTCTCTCTCTCTCTCTCTCTCTCTCTCTCTCTCTCTCTCTCTCTCTCTCCCCCCCCTGTGCCCAGACTTTTGCAGATGCTTAAGCGTTGAAGAACGTCACACACACGTGGAGAGCACAAGGACAAGGAGGTGTTGATGGGGACACGAAGCACGAAGGAGAATGTGAAAACGGAGAGGCTGAAAATGAAGACAACGAAAAACATCAACGAACGTCAACAGCAATGAGGTGAAACTGGTGTCTAGACAACTAGGTACCGGTAGGGAAAAGAAAAAAAGCAGGCTCAACCCAGGCCAACGAAGAGTAGGCCTTGGAAAAAAAGTACATGTGGTATACAAGGCAAACAAAACGGTACTACTGGCACAATAGGCCAAAATGCTGTAGTAAGAAAAAGCAAGGCCAAAATGGAGAGGCACCGTGGTGGCACCGGACCTAAAAAAAAAAAAAAGGAACCGGTGCACGCCGCAAGGGGGCACAAGAGAGAGAGTTACGGAGGGTCCAGCGTCGTGACAAAAAAATAAATGGCCTCGGCACAAAAACAAAAAAAACGGACCTGCGGGAAAAAAAAAGGGGCTCGGCCTAGGCCAACCAAGCGGGGGCCTTCGAAAAAAAAGGCACCTGTGCTATGACGGGCAAACAAAACTACCCGATGCCAACATAGGCCGAGACATCGATAAAAAACGCAGGGCCACAATGAAGAGGCACCGTAATGACACGATAGCAAAAACGAAGGGGTGGGGGGAAAGGGGGGGGAGCCTGTGGGCGCGGAACGCACCTTAGTCGCACAGGACCTCGACAAAAAAGGCGAAATTGGAGACGCGCCGTAGTCGCACGGGACCTTGACAAAAAAGGCGAAACTGGAGACGTGCCGTAGCCGATGCCACCATAGGTCGAGAGACCAACAAAAAACATAGGGCCACAATGACAAAATATGTCAGATTAAGGAAGGATATATGTTTTTTTTTTTTTTTCCTTTTCGGGTCTCTCAAGTTAACCCCCCATTTCTTTTTATTTTGGTCTGCGCATCCACAACATCAAGCCTTCCCGATAAACATCAACGTTGACTGCTGCGGGCCAGCCCAGCACAAACGGCCGCCATTTGCAACATCATTTCCACGCACTTGTCAACTCCCAGATCCGGAGAAGGTTAAAAAAAAAAAAATCTCCAACGTGGACGTGTTGGAATCATGTTGAACATATGTTGATCAACAGTTGAAAACATATAGCCCACATGTTGGCAAACGGTTGAAAACATACAAACGGCCGGTCAAAACGATTGGGCCAACCATTTCACCCTCTTCATATGTTGGTCCCAACTTGTATCGAAGTTGAAACCATGATGAAAATTTGCCACAATTTTTCTGCTGTCCATATTCCCTGGACAGTTCGAGACTTGCACGAGGTAACGTATCCTACGTCGAATGCCGCGGCATGGGGGCGAAGAAGCCTCCAAGGGCTCTGGCATGCAGGCAAGGCATTTGCTTACGCCATCTTTCCACCTTACGTTTTCGGCAGAGGTATCAGGCCTCGCTCCACTACTCGCCAGTTGGTGAGCAGTGTGCGAGCCATAGCGCCTCGCCGCACGACTCACTAAGAGGTGGCCCCCACCGGACGGCGGCTTGGAAAAAAAAAAGCGCCCAATCGTTTTGGAGACCTCACCGGTGATGGAAAGAGGTGTGGAAAGCCTCTTTGGAAAGGTTTTCCAGACCCGACCGGTGATGGAAAGGGTTTGCCAAAATGCTGACGGGGCGTTTCTATATGGTCGGTGGTCTGGAAAGTCGCTGCCCGATCGCAGCATTCCTTTTCCAGACATGGCCCCCAGCAGAGTAGGGGGATGAGCATGTTCTCCGATGGCATCGGAGGGCCAGACGACATGGTCCACTCAGCGGTGGAGGGGACTATTTTTTGGACCTGCGTACAGCCACAACGGAAGGCCATGGACCGGTGCCCCTCCGGAAGTTTTCTATTTCGGACCTGGCCTTTCAAGTTCCCTATTCGGGCAAGTGCGGCCGTTTCCAATGCCAAACTTTGCGGTCGCGGTGGGGTGCCAACAAAATCTGCCAAACACGGTTTTTTTTTTGTTTTTTTTTTTTTTTTACAAAACAACTTTGCATTCCATTATAAAAAGAAGGAGGCCGGGAATTCCTCCACAAACAACCCAAAAAACATGGCTTCTGGGACCATTACCCAGCTTATGGTGCAGGCATTGGGAATTGTAGTCCAAAGGCAGAGATGGCCAAATCCAGACCGCTGCCCTGACATTTCCCAACCCTGGGAATAAAAGAAAAGAATGCCATCACGGCCAAAAAAAACACACAAACCAAACTCCAGGAATCAAATAAACCTCCCCTAACACAGAACTACACAATCCTAAACTCCAGGGGGGGGGGGGGGGGGGGGGGGGGGGGGGGGGGGGAAGAAGACTTAAGCCCGTGGAGTATTAACGATAACCTATAAGCACAAACCAAGCTAAACAAAAATACACAAGAACCAGAAAGGACTGTAAAATATCACCTATGGCTACTATCTACTATCTATGCCATCTTCTTATACCCACTGCAAGTGAGAGCATAGACATGTAGCGAACAAAAGCAGACGAAAACCAAGGTGAAAAACCACCCCTAATACGGGGGAAAGTATAATCCCTCGGAGGATTCTAAGAGAAGAACACTGCGCTCCTATCCCAAACCAAGACCTTACTGCCTGTCTCCAGCGACCTGGCCTGTTTTCAAGCAACCGAGTGCAGCAGGTTGCAGAGGACCCTTCTTTTACTACTTCTGAAGCAGCCACGAACTGAATACCAGACGATTGTTTTCCACCCATGCAATTGATTTCCGCAGGACCCAAGTTTCCTCAAACCATCGAAGGTCCTGGGTTGAGGGATTACTGCCCACTTTCCTCCGCCAATCAGCCTGGATAGCATGTTTGAGATGGAGGGTAAAGGAAGATCGAATATGTTTGTTAGAGCACTCTTTGTTATCGAATACCCTCTCGTTGCGACTCTGCAAGATGACAAAGAAACTGGCTGCACGAATATTTTGGGCCACGTAGCCCCATCCTTTGGATTTTGAGAAACTTGAAGGAATGCCGCCCATCAAAGTCCACTCCTTAGTCCAAATGAAGGTTGTGTTGGAGATTCTGCACCAATGCTTGATCACCCAATTGGCAGGGCAATCCCACCAAAGATGAGTAAAAGACTCGAAGGCTCATTCACATATAATACATTTCATATCAATTTTCATTCCTCTTTCTGCCATCCAAACTGCAGATGGAGTAAAAACAAGGGATACTAACCATAACAGCGAGGCATGTCTTTGATTTGGGATCAGTTTAGATTGTTCCCAGCACGACGTAAGATCCTCATCAATATCTGCAGATTCGGTTAGCAGACAACACGTGGATGCTTTAAGGGTTGATTAACTGTATATCCAATTTTAATCGTGTAGTCCACCAAGGTAGCATTTGAACCTCTGTTCCCCTTAGTGTTCCATTCCCATTGAGCAGGATCAAGTTTCAATTGAGACACCGGATTGCCTTCCCCAAATAATTGACAGTTGAGTGAACCGTCTGAACGTGGTTCTTCAAGTACTCTAATCTGATGAAGCTCCGAACCTACCGGTGGTGCAGACGGTACGTCATCCTGCAACAGTAAGTCGGGGCCTACCACTGTCCATGATTGGAAATCCCGTTTGCCTTCATTGTTAATAGACATTAGCTTCCAAACTTGCTTATGGGGTGGTTGGGAAACTCCAAACCAAGTGTTGGGGGGATTTGTACCCTCTGCGGCCAAGATTGCCTTCCAATTATCAGGAATATCGTCAATAAGTGAGTCCCTTCGAACTTGAACCTCGATAAAGCGTGCTTGGCCTAGCGGTTCTCTCAGTTTCTCCACTGAGATCCAGTTCCCCAAAATGGGGTCCCACATGTCCTTAATGCGCAGTATTCCCTTTTTGATCCATGAACGACCGAAACTGGTTGAAGAGGAGTCAGTTTTGAACCAATCACCTGAGACATCCCATATTCTGGGATTCTCGAATAGTGGTTGGGAGAGCACCTCAGCTTTGGTCTCGGGTTCTACCCATACATCCGGACAAAGTTTCTTCCAGGCATGAACAATGGCCGACCAGAAAGGAGATTTAATGTGTCGGCATTGGAACGAGTACATGAATAAGCATGTCCAGACGTCTTCTGGTCGACTTAGATTCCACTCTTGACTGAGGATGTGTTCAGCCAGGTAAACCCAGTGAGGGATAGGGAACATTAATGTCGCTTTCACTATCCACAGACAAAGCATTGCAGCAATTTGTATGAACGGATCTAGCATACCTAACCCACCCTCTTCACGTGGGAAGCATAACATCTCCCAGGCCACTTTAGGAATGAAGGAATCGTCATTATTTGAAAAAGGTTTCCAAATAAATTGAGCAGCCCTACTTTTAATGAGGGCATAGGACAACTTACCTATGCCCCGCACTTTACCCACGTACCACAGGAGTGCGAACAGAGTACAGTTTACAACCATGGCTCTCCCGAGTAGAGACAAATGTGGTGCTTGGGCCCATGATGCTAATCGTTGGAAGATTCTCTGAGTCAATAAACTTTTCTGTGCATCTGAGCATTTACCTAGCGCTATTTAGACTCTGAGAAAACGTTCAGATTCTTCATCGCTGATCCTCTTCATGCCCTATTCCACACAGAGCGAATAGTCCTGGGGGAGGAAGTACGCAGATTTGTGTCAGTTTATTGCGGCTTCAGAGAGATTTGCATATTCATCCAGGCATAACTTGAGAGCAGCCAGTGACTCAGGTGAATTCTGAGATACCACGAATAAGTTATCTGCTAAGGCTTTTACCTTGAGGGGCGAAGGGCCCGCAGATAGTCCCCTGATTAGTGAATGAGCTCGGATATTCTTGAGTAGTCCCTTCATTTGAATAGCAAAAAGTAAGGGAGCCAAAGGGCAGCCTTGACGCAATGATCTCGTCAAGGAGAATTCGCCCGAAAGTCTTTCATTTACCAACACAGCAGCGGTCGAGAGCGAATAGAGGGCAATTACCCAGCACTGAAAGTTCGAGCCGAAGCCCATATGATCCAACGTGGTCAAAACATATGACCAATTAACACAGTCATATGCTTTTTCCAAGTCAAGAAGGAAAACTGCAATGTCTAGATTCTCATTTTGTACTATCTCAAGGGTTTCGATGGCGGTTTCAACATTATCAAAGATTAATCTACCTTTGATGAAAGCTGCCTGATCCGAATGAACTATTTCAGGCATATAACAACCGAGCCTTCTAACAAGTACTTTCGCTAGAATCTTGTATGAAACGTTCAAAACTGAAATAGGCCTCCAGTTACGGATCTGAGACTTCTCACCTTTCTTAAATAAAACCGAGATTATACCTGTGCACATACTGGCTGATAATTTTCCTTCAGTCAAGACTTCATTATAGTTTTCCACTAGGTGAGTTCCCACAACATCCCAAATAGCTAGAAAAAGTTCGGTAGGCATGCCATCATCACCAGGAGATTTCCCGGCTGCCATTGAATTGAGGGCCGTAAGTGCTTCTTCTACCGTTATGGGGCGATCCAAATCAAACTTGCCCGCAGGTGAAAGTCGGGCTTCAGTATTATCCCAGTGGGTGGTGGATTTGTGCAAATCAGACCGAATGAGTGTGTTCGGGTGACGAGAGGTCAAGATATCTCTATAATATAGGGCAACATACTCACAAAGATCCTTGAGTTATTTCGCTATGGGGGCAACTTCATCAAAAGGATGTTTCAATTCCTTCATAGGAGTTGAGTATCCTTTCGGCAGTAATTTATGAAACGTATCTTTGGTCATTCGATCATTAACCACAATCCCCTTGACACGCAAGCGTTCCACCCAAATCTCTGACTGTTTGATCTGGAGGTTGTCCCATTATGAGAGGAGATGCACTCTTTCCTTATTCCAAATATTTTTCGAGACAGGGTGCTCCAGCATTCTGGCCTCAGCGTAGACAATCTATTTCTGAATAGAAGCAGCTCGGTTATTCCTATCAAAAGTCATAATTCGGGAGATTAAGTTCAATAGATTGGAGAACATTGAAGAGTCAGCATCCCACCAAGTGGTCGTTGAGTCAAAGGACGGACGAGAAGTGGACCAGTCTAGCCAAAATTGTTTCATCCAGTTGACTAAATCTGGTTCGTTCAAGTTCTGTGTGTTGAACCTAAAGAGACCTCTTCCCCTTGTGATTTCAATTGTGTGCATCGTCAAGATAATGGGTTTGTGATCTGACATAGGGTGAGAGCTAATTTAAATCTTGTCTGTTAAGTCCCACATGTTAGAGGAGGTCAAGAAAAAATCCAAACGTCGAGCTGTAATTCCGGACGAATCTCTATAATGTGAGAACCACGTTGGGTCATCCATGTCCGGATGGGAAAGACGGAATGGATCAATTAGATCTGATTCCTCCATCAAGTTAGACAACTCGACTTTATCTTGCGAGCACCTTGCACCAGGAAGGGCATCCAGGAAAAGGTTCTAGTCTCCTGCAAAAATTATCCTGTTGCCCTCTGGGATGAGTAATAATAATTCAGCGAAAAAAACAGCGCGTTGTTTGACGTCGGTGGGAGCATAAATACACACGAAAACCCAGTAGCACCCGTCTATATACAATTTGACCCAAGACCATCGACCCCAAAGATTGGAATAGAAATCAACAATTTCAGCTTTTATGGATCTATGGATAAGTATGGTTGTTCCTCCCTTTGAGCCAACTGCGGGAGACCATAATTGCGGGTCATCCCACCAATTACCAAGCGTTGTTATTTTCTCTTCGTTTAACTTCGTTTCCTGGAGGAAAATAATTTGGATATTATTGTCGAAGATCCATGATTTGAGTCTGTCCTTTTTAAGCTTGCCTGTGGACTCGCCTAACCCTCTAACGTTCCACGATGCCAGTCTAACTTTGCCCATCTCTTAGTGGACCCTTGCTGCTGGACTGGATGTGAGGGGAACCCTGAAAGGATGTCAACCATAGAGAGGTGAGCATGGAGAGGAGAAAGGGAGAAGAGAGTTTCTTATCCTTAAGTAACTGCCCATCAACGTCGACCAAGCATTCAGTAGTTGGTAGAGGAGGGATTTTAATCCTCCTCAACTCTTGTCGCCTTGGTTCAGCAATCCAAGCCAGGGGGAGTTTCAGTCCCTGGCTTTCCAACATCTCCAACTGTCCGTGAGCGAACCTGACATCCATGAGGGGGACGAAAAATTTAATTCTCTTACCCCCTCCATCAGGATGGTCTATAATAATACGCGGCATCGTACACTCAGGGATCAGTCTGAAAATGAATTGATCTTAGATGGCTGAGCGAAGCAGCGTTACCATCGAAGATGGCATGGGCTGTTCTGGCGAAGAAATGCTCATAAAAGCTACAGAGCTATCAGGGGACAACCAAGCTATTACCCAGAGTGAATTCCGAGCAGCAGTGCAAAACAAAAGGAGGATCCGATTCTCGACTAATTGCAATTGACCCCGTAACAGGGAGGAAATTGGGGATCTCCTACGAGTAGTTTTGTTACCCGGAGTGCCAATTTCCTCAACCTGATTGTGTGATGAGTCAGAAGAGTCGGAGCACTCACCATTGAGGTTATCGCTCGTGGCAAAGCTACCTTCGAGGTCGAGGCGTCTCTGTTTACCTGGGGTACTCTGCCTTGGTCTAGCTGCACTGCTCGAACCCCCTCGAGGGGGGAGGGGGGACACCAGAGGAGAGCTTGCGGCCCTGTCTTGGAGTGCTGACGTCGCCGTCGCTGCTGCTGCCTATGGGCCTTGTTGCTGGTTTATTAACTGCTGGAGTCCAATTGCTCCTGAAGGGTTGTCTCCTGATCCCGAAGGGTGATTCATGTGAGGGGTGAAGCTTCCTCCCTGTTGCTGCAACTGGACATGAAGTGGCTGTTGCAAACCTCCTGCTGTTGGCATGAAGGCATGGCCAGCCCAAGGCGGCATACCGTAGAGTGGCAACTGTTGACCTTGAAGAGACAGGGAAAACACTGGGTTGAAATGCAAACTTGAAAATACTTGAGATGGAGCGCCCTGGCCGTTCCCGCCACCTAACAGTACTTGGGATGGTGAAAGGCCCAAGTGATTCATGGGACCGCTGTAACCTGAAGTACCTTGATGGTTCGAAGGACCCTGTGGTCCCGGAGTCCCTTGATTGCTCCTTGAACCGGCATGGGGTCCTTGGTTGCCTTGCGAAGTTGCATGTTGGCTGGCTCTGCGTCTGCATTCATTTGCTGAGTGAAAAAATGCACGACAGCGACGACATCTCGGAATGTCCGAGGAGGCCAATTTGATCTCCAGCTCATCACCTTCCGAAGTTACGATCCGCATCTTGTCCTTCATATTAGGGCGCGATGCTGGGTCGATGTCGAATTTGACATTAATTAATGGCGGCTTCAGGCGGTCAGGTTCGATAGGATAGGTATGAGTCACTGGGCCAGTTGCCTTCCTAACCTGAGCCTCAAGATACAGAAACGAATCTAGCGGCACTTAGACAACTATCACCCAAAAGGACTGCCGATCTTCTTCCTGTCGTTGTTCCCGTAGCTGAGCCTTAGTAAGCCAAGGCTTAAACTCGAGTCTATAGTTGATGGCTCCCACCGTGATTTCATCATGACCTTTCGTAACTAGCCAAGAGGCAATAGCCCTATTCTTAGCTACGTAGGACACTACGTTAGGACTTTCAACCTTGACCCTGCCTCTTTTGAAATTCTCCGCTTCGAAACTGCCGTCCTGAATCTTCTCATCCTCGTAGGCTCTAACAATATCATCCTTGACCTTTTTCGGTAAAAAACGAGCCCCTTCTCTGAAGATTACCGTAACTGTGTGCTCCTTGAGCCAATGAATTTTGACTCTGTCTAGAGATGCATTCACTCGAAAGCAAACTTCTCGGCCGTCAACTTCCATTTCGGCAGGATCAATATCCGACGGCATTATCCCTTCTTCGTAGCAAAGCCTCATCAATTCCCTTACCCGAGCTTCATCTTCTCCATCTAACCCAGGGTTTGGAGGAGGGGATCGAGGTTCCCTTTGGTTTATGGCATCATCCGTAGCAGCCTCTAACATAGGAGGAGGGGGGTAATTCCAGCCACCAGATTTGAGAACGGGAGTTTAAGGCTCGAGGGCCCTTGTTGTTGTTGCGAAGAGAAGATGACACGACTATGACTCAGCTATAGCGCAGAGTATAGATGGCGCATAAGCGACTTCTCATAAAACTCTTATGTAGGGGGTCGGACAGGCTGGACACTATGTTGTCGTCGTCTAACCCTACTGTGAGCGATAGTGTAAGGCGACTCCCTGACAAAGCAGTGTGAGCAAGACAACACAACCTACCATGGCGTCATCATGCTGGTGACGTCAACGGTCGTCGCAGACCTTCGTTGCCGAAGAGATAGCGCTTGGTCCGAAACGCAATAGTGCCGGCGGAAGCGCTCCGGTCGACCCCCCCCAGTTTCCAAATGTCGCCAAACACGTTCCAACGACGGTGGGCCGTTTTTAATCGCCTCGCGGGTTTTCCAGCCGCCGTCCCGTGGGGTCCACCTCTAAATTTGGGACATGTTGAATCCATGTTCTAAATTTGGGACATGCTGAATCCATCTTCCGCTAGAACGTCGACAGGTGCACCTGCCATACAAAGGGTCTTGTGGCAGGGAATTGTCGTGGTTCCCTAAAAGAAAAAAAAGAGAATTGTCGTGGAGATTCGAGCCCAGGATCTGCTTATTCAATGGCTTCCATACACGTGCAACTGTCCATAGACAGATCGTCAGTTCAAATCCTGGCAACAAATATTAACTTATAGGGCCAGTTCCACGAAGAGGCGAGGTGGTGTATGTAGCCTCTGGAGTCGTGGGCGAGCCTTCTGGGTGGGCCACACCGGCGAACATCGGGAGCGTATGCGACCTCAATTGGCGTCACATTCATCGCTGCTAAGTCCCACCATTTGACCCAGTCGGTCTCTCAAAGACTTACTTGACCGACGTAACGCGTGTCGTGAATTGGTCGGTCGGTCGTCCACGCAGTCAACTCTCTGCATTGCAGAATGGCGGCAACGGCTGATCGATGTGGAAGCGGTCGTCAATCTGCGATCACCGACGGATCGGTGTGAGGCCTGCCCTGTCCAGATTTGTGTGATCAATAGAATCAGTAATCACTCATGGAATTCATGGCGGGTTAGTTGGATTATGATCGATTCTTCGTATTGTGATTGAAGAGAGTTCTCGTAAAAGAATTGACGACAATAAAAGAATTGACGGCAAAGAAGACGATTATTCCGATGGTTGGCAGCCTCGTCGGCGGGAACGAACTAAGTCATCATAGCCATAATAATAAGGTTATCGTAGGCAGTCAAGTTTTCTATGAACTGATTGCCTGTAGTTTGTGCAAGGCAGATGCCGAAGGGAGAGGAATAATTCACCAATTCTTCCCCGTTCCCAGCTTCCCCGTCCTTGCTTTTCCTATTTTTTGTGTTTTGTTCCGTTTGTTGTTCCTCATCTCCTACTGCTCCCGCTTCTTCTTCCTCCTCCCCCTCGCCCTCTTCCTCCTTCGGCATTCCTGGTCTTCCTTCTCCTCCTCCTCCTCCTGGTCTCCTTCTTCTTGTTCTACTTCATTGTATCTTTTCTACTCGATTTGGTTTCGTTTCTTCCTTGCCTCCTCCCTCTTCCCGGTGCCGATCGACTCGACTCCATTACAATCGATTAGAATCTGTGGCAAAATGAAAGCTAGAAGAGGCATTTTGTTGCTTGTCTTTCCGTCTCGACATCGCTTCTACCGGTAGTCGGTTTCGTTGCGGACCTTCTCCTACGAACACATTTTGGCTCGACGGAAGCCAGCGTCGAACGCACGTGCACGACGTGCAAGTCGTGCGCGTGGGTTTTGGCCAATGGAAAACAAAGCGTCTGCGCGGGTTTTGGCCAATCACTCCAGTGAATGACATTCGATGTCATAGTGAAGAGATTCAACTAAGCGCGGGTAAACGGCGGGATTAACTATGACTCCCGATGCGAACAGAATTATTACTAATACAGAATAAATGAACTGATAGCAAACGATGACAATGGGCACGGATTTGGCTGGGCCAGTTGTTGGCCTCGTACCTTGACATTAGGTGGACCGTGCTACGCTACCCACCAATTCAAATCTGGTATGTTTTGTCTGGCCTTGATCATCACCATCAACATCATCATCATCACGATCATCATCATCACGATCATCATCATCATCATCATCATCATCATCGTCTCATCATCACCACCGCCCTCCCAGCGTTCTCGGCATCGTTACCGACAACTTGCCGTCATTGTCGTCGTGGGTGTCATCATCGTCGACCTCCCTCCTCCTCATTGTAACCTTGTGAACCGAAGGTGGAAGTCGAGTCCGAGTCCTAAGCCGGACGGCAAAGTCAATAGTCAACGCTGGAGGTCGGGGCAGAGTCGTCGCCATGTCCAGTAACACGTCGTCGTCCATGATAGATGCTCTTCTTGGTGAGATAGAGGATGTGAGCAGCGACGACGACAGTGCCACGTGTCATCAAGGCGTTACGGTGGACGATTTGCTTGGAGATGAGGACGAAGATGACGATGACGTTTCCCAAGCCGGGAAGGAGAAAGAGCAGCCAGGGGGGAGGAGGACGACATGGAGAGAGAAGGAAAGTATCGTTACGTCTCAGACGGGTATTGTTCCCGCCTTCCGCAGCGTTGGGTCATCAACGGTGGAGGAGAGGCGGGCGCACCTTCTCGCCCGAGATGCGGCCACGGCGGCGTCTGCGCGAAGGACGGCGGCTTCTCCGCCGCCGCCGCCGTCAATGGGCACGACTTCGCTTTCCCCCTCCCCGTCCGGTTCGTCCTCTGGCGTCTCGAGGAGTGCAGAAGCTGCCGTGGAGACCACCAGTGCTGTAGTTGGCGGGCAAGACTCGGATGATCACGCGTGTCGGGTTCCCCTGGACGCAGGGCATGATGACGTGCCCACTACTGGCTTACGAGACCTACATCATTCTTCGTCGAATCTTCGCCAGGAGGGGGCACGTGATGGAGATGGAGTTCCAGCTTGGCCCCTATTGCCTGGCAAGGCACGTACTGCGTATAGTTCTGAAGGAGGAGGAGGAGGAGGAGGAGAGAAGGGAACGGCATCTGGCGTGTTCTTGTCTGCAGGTAGAGCTGAGGACACGGGCAGATCACGAGATCAAGCCGAATCTGCATCGGTGCTGAGTGGCATGAGGAAAACCGGGTCGCTCATTGGCGAAAGTGACAACGGTGGGGAGGATTTTGGGGTATGTTCAAAGGAGCAGGATGAGGAGGAGGGAGAGGAGGAGCGGGAGGAGGACGGGAGGAAGGGAGATGAAGGTTCCCTATTTAAGGGAAGCACATCACGGAAGACCGGGCAAATTAGGAAAGCACCGGGAAGGGACAGGGAGGTGGGTGGCTCTATTGCGGCGAATGACGATGATGATGACGACAGCAGAATCAAGAAGCACGACGATGTGCCGCTGTCAAGGGAAGAGAGTGGCTCAAGCGGGGGAATTCAGGCGGGGGGGGTTGGTGATGCTTCTCCAGGTCATGCAGTGTCCGTGGATGGAAGGGCAGGGGATTGGGAGAGGGAGGAGGTCGAAGTCGAGGGCTCGACGGGCGATCGAGAGATAATGGACAATGTCGAAGGACAAACGCCGAAGCCTTCTCCTGTTAGCACAGCGCTCCTTTCATCGATTGTGCCTCCTCCTCCTCCTCTTTTTCCTCTTTCTCCTTCTCCTCTTTCTCCTTCTCCTCTATCTCTTTCTCCTCCTCTTTCTCCTCCTCTTTCTCCTCCCCCGCTGTTATTAACAACAACGGCTAGGGTTGATGATGATTCGTCCACTTCGCGTGCGATTTCCGTTGAGGTGGAACCTCCTCCGCGTCTCACCATCTCCATCGCGAACGGTTCAGGGCAGAGGGAAGTAGGAGGAAAGGTCAATGGTAATGGTAACAGCGGTGCGTACGCGGACCATACCGCGGGCGGAGACATTGACCGCAAGTCCATCCCCATCGTGAAGGAGGATGACGCGTCGGCAATTGACACGTGGCGGCGATTGGGGGGACAGGTGGCGGCGGCATTTGATGGCGTGGATGTCGACCTGGCACCGCAACAGAGATTGCGACGGCTTCCCGGAAGCGCGGTCGCTGCCCTACTGGCGGTGGAAGCAAATGTTCAACGGACTCGGGAGAGTAGTCGGGTTCCTTCGCTGCAACTACAGCATTTCCGATCGCCTTCATCGTCGTCATCATCTTCTCCTTCTTCATCATCATCTTCTGCTTCTTCTGCTATCAGTTTGTCAACGTCTTTCATGCACAGAAGGAAGACGGCTGCGGAGTTCTCTAGTCCGAAGAGTTCACCTTCTCTGTACAGTTGCAGCCCGCTGGCGTTGGACGAGATAGTGGGAAGGGGAGGCGCACCCGGGGCATCGACCACGGATGCGGCTACAGCGGACACGACGAGGATAGCGATCCCGGCAACTGGCAGCAGTAGTGCGGACGAAACGGCGGCGGAAGTTCTTCTTTCTAGACAGAAGCAGACGGGGGAGGAGACCACCGCCATCCTCTCTGGCTCGAGGGGAAAGGCAGGGCGTTTAGGTCTGTTGATTGTGAACTCTCGCGATGATGCCGACATGTCTGCGATCAGACAAGGGGAGCAAGAGGAAGTACGTCATGATTCCGCGATTGCAGCTCTACTCTCTTCACCTTCTCTCGCTGTTCCTGACTCCATGATCAGCTGCCCGGTCGGCACGTCATCTCTCTTGCCGCATGCCTTGCCATCTGTCCCTCGGATTTTCTCCTTAGGAAGCTGTTCCATTGAGGATACACCGCCACGTGTATCGTCGGGGTCGGGCGTTGGGATTTGGGACAGCCGTTGTGCAGCACAGGAGGAACGCGATGGCGGTGGGGGGAATCGCTGTCGTCCTCTGTTTCGTGAAGGCGGTCCC
Source organism: Chara braunii (assembly GCA_003427395.1). NCBI lineage: Eukaryota > Viridiplantae > Streptophyta > Charophyceae > Charales > Characeae > Chara > Chara braunii. The sequence continues at coordinate 1,766,613 of BFEA01000034.1, forward strand.
GTCCAAGCTAACAACGTCGGGATCGGTATGCGGAGCTATGTCGATAACTCGTCGGCAGCGGCGATGGCGGTATCCTCCTCTTCTTCCATCATGGCGGTCGTGGTCGATCGCCACGTGGCTGATGGGGGCGAGTCGTTTAGGTTACGTGGGCGGGAGATTAGCAGCAGCGCCGCCAGTACCAGCTATGGACGAACGACCGGTGATTCCGGTCACGGTCGCACGTCCTCTGGGACCTTGTCGCTTTCGCAGCAAATCAGTCTCGCGTCTCTTGATCTCGACGCGTTCGAGATGGACATGCCAGAAATATATTGGGACAGCATCAGCGATGGCGGCGAAGATAGGAAATCGGAGATGCTCGCTCATGCCTCCGAAGTGGAGAACGACCAAGGCGATGACGATGATGAAGATGATGATGCTGAAGATTATGATGATGGTGGTGATGATGATGGTGATGATGATGATGATGATGATGAGGACGAGGACGAGGGGATGGACAGTACGCAATCGTCGATAGAAGAAGAAGGCTGCGGCGACGAACAGGAAGAAGCGGAGAGGTCGGCGGCGGCAGGTGGTGAAGATACGGGTGATTTGTCGTCGGGGGAAGAGGAGGGGTTGGACGCGCTAGATGCTGCGGAGGAGCAAGAGAGGAGGCAAGCGACATCGGGCGTGGACTTAGAGGAAGGGGCAGCCTCTGTTCCGATGAAACTTGAAGGTTTGAAGAAGAGTAAACCGGCCGTAGGGCTGCTGAAGGTGGACGCGCTCGGGCAGCTGTCTTCCGCTCTGGCCACCAGCCATTTGAGGAAGGATCATGGCAATCCTCAGTGCATTGCGGTTCATTTGAGCTACGTGGCGGTCGGGATGTCCAAGGGCGGGATCCTGATGGCGCCCATCAAGTACAACTCGCAGCGGAGCGAGGACAAGACACGAGACAAGGCGCTGTTGCTTGCGGGTGGCGGGGGAGGAGGAGGGCCGGTGGTGTCGCTCGACTTCCACAGCTCCGGAGACCTGCTGCTCGCCGGCTATGCCAGCGGGACTATCATTCTGTGGGATGTGCTTCGTGCTACGCCTGCTAAGATCATCGTCGGGGAGCATTCTACGGCCGTTGTGAGGGTGGTTTTCGTCGGTCAGGACGCCGCCGCCGTCGGTGGTAGAAAGGCGTTGTCGGCTGATGCCAAAGGAGTGGTCTGCGTGCACACCTTCACGGTCGTTCCACTGGTTCGCAGGTACGCCGTCGGGACACAGCCGCTGCTGGATGGTGCACGGATGGGCCCCATCCTCTCGCTGTCCGCCGCGATGGCGATGGACGACGATAACCTCCAGAGAGCGGCGGGGGCATCGTTATCGGCGGCGGACGCGGCAGGGACTGGGGGGACCGGGATCACGGGGGCGGCGGCGACCTCCTCGTCGAGCATGGGACTGGGTGCCACGTCGCTCTTTCAGCAGTCGTTGGGGTTGGTCGCTAACGCGGCGGGAGTGGTCGCTGCGACGGCAGCAGAGGACATTAGCCGGCGGTTTCTGCATGATGTTGGCGGAGGAGGAGGGGGGGGAGGAGGAGGCGCAGCAGGAGGAGCAGCAGCAGCAGCAGGAGGGGCAGGAGGAGGTGGAGGAGGAGCTGGTCAGGAGTCCCTCGGATTGGTTGCGCTCGTCTCTCAGCAGCTCGCGTTGGTTGTTCGCATCGTCCCATCACTGGTGGTTCTCAAGAGCCTTCCTCGCCCCGAGGATATTCGTGACGGAGCGATGCCGTACACCGCGTGGAAGCGTACTCGCAAGTTCTCTTCTCCCGCTTATTCGCCGACCTTAACGACCACAGGCGGGACGCCGTTGTCTTCTTCGCAATCCTTCTTGCAAGGTGTTGGGGATGGCGCACACCAAAACGGAATTGCTGCGGGAGGAACGGGAGGAGGCGGAGGAGGTTGTGGCGGCAATGGATCGGTCTCTATGGTGGACGATGAACGAGTGCCGATGCTAGGGCTGGTGTGGGATCGTCACGTCATACTGGTGCAGGTCATTCGGTCGGAGTTGAAGGTCGTGTCTAGCTGGCAGGTTGACTGCGAGATGACGGGTATTGCGTGGATCGACGATGCGATTATTGCCACAACGGACGTGCGACACGTGCTGCGTCTGTATTCGATAGACGACGGAGCTGTAACGACGGAGCTCGAGAGAGTGCAATTGGGAGGAGTAGGTGATGGTCTCGTGTTCCACACCTATCTGAGCACTTCTTTCGGAGTTCCGCTTAAGTCTTATCATAACTCGTTGGCCATTCGAGGAGCAGCTATCTGCGTTCTGAGCTTCTCGCAGCTGAAGCAGGTGCGTCTCCTGCCCTGGAAGGAGCGGATACGAGTCCTGCAGGATGCCGGGGATTGGATGGGAGCGTTCAAAATAGCGATGGACTTGTATGACGGCACGGCAAAGGGAGCAACAGGGCTTCCTAGGGACTTGTGGGCGGCCAGAGCAGCTATGATGCAGACTCTCGTTGCTCTTCTTGTCGCCTACATCGAAGAGGCGTTCGCCTACATAGTCATCGCTTCTGTCTCAGCCCCGACTGCTCCCGCCAATTCTGTTCCCGGCAGAACGTCGACGACGAGCGGTGCGACAATCGCGGCAGCAATACCTGCTTCTTCTCCTGTGGACAAGGAGAGCGTGAAGATGGCGGGAGAGATGAGCGTCGCCAGAGGCACGACCAGCGAGGAAAGTGGTGCGGTGCTTGGAAATTGCGAGTCCGGAAGGGACAGCGGTGATGGGAGTAATCTTAGTAGTAGTAGTAGTAGTAATGGCGGAGAAAAGCCGGGAGGAGGGGAAGAAGAGGCGGCGCAGCTGGTCGTTGCGCAATATGCCGGTGTGGGTGGGGTTGCAGTTGAGTTCTGTGTGCACATCGGACGCACGGACGTTCTGTTCCAGCAGGTGTTCGGCAAGTTCGAGGCAGTTCACCAACGCGGGACTTTCTTGGAGCTGTTAGAGCCGTATATCCTGCGGGATATGCTTGGCGCGCTTCCACCAGAGATCATGCAGGCGTTGGTGGGTTGGTACGCGGCCAGAAGGCAGCTGGGGCGAGTTGAGCAATGCGTTCTTCATATGGATATCGGGTCATTGGACTTCAATCAAGTAGTGCGCATCTGCAGGGAGCACAGGCTATACAGCGCACTCATCTATGTTTTCACCAAGGGGCTGGACGATTTTGTCTCTCCATTGGGAGAGTTATTGTCGGTAGGGTTAGGAGAACGAGAAGGAGAAAGAGGAGGAGGAGGAGGAGAATCGACGACCTCGTCATTGCTACCGAGGCCTGACCACGACTCAGGGTACAAATTGTTGGTGTTTTTGAAATATTGTTTCTTGGGGCTACGTTTTCCGCCTGGGCACGGCAGTCTCTCGGCGAAAAGGTTGCCGTCCTTGAGAGAGGAGCTTGTCCGCTTCCTCATCGAGAAGAAGAATACAATCGAGGAGGAGGAGGAGAAGGAGGAGGAGGAGGAGGACCATGCCGCTCACGATGGCGGCGGAAATCGTGATTATTTTGATGTCAAGAAATCGTATAACCGTGCGGCAGCCACTGCATATCCACGGTTGTCCTATCTGTTGGAGCTGGATGCGAAGGCGACTCTTCGGGTACTCTCCTTTGCGTTCCCTGAGGAAGGACCGCTAGGGGTAGGAAGTACGGGTTGGACATATGGAGGAGGAGGAGGAAAGGTAGGAGAGAGAGTAGAAGAGACGGTGAAGTCGTCGGATGAAGAGGAACGAAAAATAGAAGAGAAGCAGGGAGATGAAGTGGATGGGGGAAAGGCAAATGGTGAGGAAGATGGCCGCGTGCATCTTCTTCTCCAACAGTTGGTGAATGCGCTGCTGGAGGTTTGCGGTTTTCGTTCTTCTGATGAGTCGCGGTTGTCAAATGGTCTCGTCGTCGGCGTTTTAAATATGGAGCAACAGCAGCAGAAGCAACAGGACGGAGGAGGAGGAGGAGCAAGAGGGGGAGGAAGAAGGCGCAACAGGAGCGAAGAAGATATGGAGAGTGGGGAAGTAGGCAGGGGAACGAAAATCCCGTTGTCTTGGGAGGAAGTCGGAAGAGTTTTGGAATTTGTGGCAAAATACATTGCCAGCAAACATGTTGAGGTGTCTGGGGACGTGATTCTTCGGATCGTGGAGCACCTGGCCTCCGGCAGCTCGAGGAGAAGAGCGAGGAGGGCTAGGAGGGAGGAGGAACTGATGCTTGCCGTCTTGCTCGCTGTGCCACCGACGATTATCAACGAGGACGAGGTGTTGCGTATTATTGACGAGAAGGGTGGGGGGTTCTGGCAGGTGGCGGCCTTGCTCCAGACGCGAAGGGGCAACATGGCGGGAGCCTTTGAGAGTCACTTGAAGGACAAATCGAAGCCAGACAAGGTGTTCACTTTCGTGACCAGCATGCTTGACAGCGAATCTGGCTTGTCAGCGGAGCAACGGTCACTTTTCATGGAGACGGTCCTCGGACATCTTCGAGAGTTATTGACGCTAGACGTCGAGGCGGCGCTAGAATGTGTGCTCGTGCATTTCGCAGGAAACGTTGAGCGCGTGATGAGGGAGCTGGACTGCGAGCCCAGGTTGCGGTTCCAATTGCTGAGAGGTATCCTGGGTGGTGCAGAGGCTCACTCTCGTTCTCCCAATTCGACGACGAACTCCGATTCCAGCTCCAATAATAAGGTCAGGTCTAAGAAGAGGAGTGGTGAGGAGCAACAGGCGCAGGCTCCTGCCTCACAACGTCCGCATAACCATAACTCTCGTTTGACGGAGCTTTTGAATCGGTCAAACTTGCAGGTCACGGATGCCATGGTCACCTCTTACGTGGAATTGATGTGCCGGTTTGAGAAGACGGCCGTCTGTCCTTTCCTCGAAAGGAATGAGAACTACAAGCCTGAGGAGTGTCTTGCTCTTTGCCGCGAGTATGGGGTCACGGATGCCGCTGCCTTCCTTCTGGAACGGATGGGTGATGTCGGCGGTGCGCTTGACCTGATATTGGAGGTTGTGCAGAAGAGAATTCGTGCAATGGATCGTGCAGTTGCTCGGACGTTCGGAGAGCGAGGGAGAGAGGATGGAAAAGGAGGAAAGGAGACGAAAGAAGGTCAACGAAGTGGTAATGACCTCCAGATGAAAGGGGAAGAGGAGGAGGATAAGCAGCAGCAGCAGCAGGAGGAGAAGGAGAAGGATGTGATCGTTCTGGAGAAGCTGCCCCATGTGGTTGCTGTTAATGATGCAATGGCTATGGCTGTTTCACTCTGTCAAAAGAACAACCAACGCTTAAACGTGAGGGCATCCGAATCGCTTTGGTTTCGTCTGCTAAGCGCCTATGTGGAGCCCTTGCGGCAGCTCAAGGCCATCTCCTCTTCCTTCTCCTCCCCCTATTTAGGTTCTCTGGAAAGAGGGCGGAAAAGTCAGGCCATGAATCTGAAGAACACGAACAAGGAGAAAAAGAAGAGGAAGAAGAAAGAGAAGCCACGTGAAGAAGATGGCCTTTTGCATGACCAGTTGCTTTCTCCTCTTTCGCTTATCTCTTGGATGAAGGGAGGCGGTGGGAAGGGGGATGATGTCCGCAGGGGGTCTCAGGGCAGCAAGTCGCAGGCCTCTTTGTCAAGAAAGTGGAAATGCGCCAAGAATGCTGCCGCCACTGAGCAGATGAGGACGCTCTTGGTTGGGATGATGGGGAAAGTAATGTCGGGTATGGTCGGCTATGTTCCCCTTCCGGTTCTGCTTTCAAAGATTGTGAGTCAACATGGCAGTGATCAGTTCGGTGAGTTCAAGGCAACAATCCTGGGATTGCTGGGGACATATGGCTTTGAAAGGTCAATTTTGAAAACAGCCAAGAATCTGCAGGATGGAGATGCGTTTGCATCCATGCATGCTCTGAAGAGGGGAAGAACGCAAGCTCTTGGACCCAAGTCGCTAACTTGCTGCGTGTGCAAACGGAACCTGCAACAGGAGGTAGCTGCGAGGCCTGTGCTTGTCAGAGCAGCTGGTGGGGAAGGAGGAAAGAACGGGTCTTCTTCTTCAGCAGCGTCATCTTCCTCCTCTTCTTTCGAGGGAGCTGGTCGAGGCGGAGTGAGCGGGCCAGTGCGTGGAATCCCTGTTGTGTGCAGCCCTGCCGAGAACCATTTCAGCACCTTCACCATCTTTGTCTGTGGGCACATTGCTCATGCAGTTTGCCTGGCTGGGCATGGTCAGCTTCCGGCTGAAGATACAGGAAGAGGAGGGCGGATAGCCATTGGTAAGGGCAGCTCGGAGCCTCCAGGAGGTGTTGCGAACGACTCCATCTGCCCCATTTGCCATCATGATAAGTTGACAGGAGGGAGCACTGACTCTTTGGCAGAGGGCTCTGTATGGGAATCTGCTTTCGTCAGCAAAGGTTGCAACTTTCCCGACGAGGGTGCCACGGCATCACAAGAGGTGGGAAGGGCAAGGAATGACCAAGGAGCTGCAAATGGGTCCACTGCAGCAAGTGGAAACCGAAGAGAAAGAGGTGCAAGAGGTGGCCAGTATGCCTTGCCAAACGAGGAGGTAATGAGGCGGCTGGATCTTGTCCGGAAAAGTGAGGCATACACTTTGCGGCGATCGCGTCTGTCGTTGTTGAATGATCTTGAAGAAGGACTCGAGGCTTACGAGAAGGAGAAGTGGCAGGGCCTGAATCTTAGACCACCCGCTGTTGGCAGAAAGGATGGTGCAATGAGCAAAGAAAGAACACAGCTTAGACAGGCGGCGATGGTAGCCAAAGCGAGGGCAACAGTGAGGACCACTTCATCAAGCTCAGCCTCGTCCGTCGTCTTCAGTGCAGGTGATGGGCTGTTACGTCAGTGGAAAGGCATTGCTGGTTCCAGTACCTCTTCAGCTTCCAAAAGCTTGCAACGTTCTCCTCCTCCTCCCAATCCTCAGCCTTTGGCATCGTCCTCAGGCACCAGTGTGAAACAGTCAGACGACAGTGCCTGGATAAGATCATCGGCTTCTCAGCCTTCGTCAATACTATCTGTGAAGAGCAGGGTAGCGAATGTGAGAGAAAATGATGATCCGAGCCCTGCAGAAAAGGGGAGTGAACGGAACTCCCCTCTGCGTTCCAGGTTCCTGTCTGCAGCAGAGTTCTTTGGAGATGCTCTCAGAAGTACTCCCTCCATTGAGGGTGCCAAAGCAGCGGCAAGGTCGCTGAAAGAAAGCATCTTTTAATTAATCCCGAAGGTGCAGCAGTGGAAGAAACTGGTGCCTTGGTCCATGTGGTATGTTCTCTTAGTAGCTGCTCATGCCGTCCCATTTCATCTTGGCAACCATCTCTCTCTCTCTCTCATACACACACAGACACACACACACACACACACACACACACACACACACATACACACACAAACACACACACACACACATATACACACATTGGTGGCCACACATTTTCTTTTTGGGAGGGGATGTATGTTTTGTGGGATGATTTGTAATGATTTGTGGGGGAAAGGAGAGAGAGAATTTGGGGTGCTTTAACAGCACGCACACACAGACACACACACACACACACACACACACACAATCAGTTTTATGTCTGTTGGTCCTTTTCCTATTGTCTGTCTCCCCTCTGATTTTTTCTAAGTATTTTTGTGTGGGCCCAACTGAGCACCCTTAGGTAGTGCCAAACAGTCAGTGGTTCCTCGTTTGGAGTGCCAACTGCACTCTTAGGGGGGCCGCTCGGTTCGGGTTATCTGTGTTGCCTGTAGGTGATGACGGATGCTCGTCGGAGTGTCTCCCTGGCTCAGTGGGTGGTGGGAACCAACAGTCGTGGGGTTCACCCGTGATGTGAGTAGGTGATGTGCTGCTTTGCTCCGTGTTGGATGTGTGGACGACTCCGTCTGTGCTCCACCACTGCCTTGCTGCCCGTTTGGCTTGCCTCGCAGGTCGTTCTTGGCATGCTGCTGTCTTCACTGTGTGGTGTGGCCGGGTTGTGGTGTTGCCTTGCGCTTCGCTGCTTCGCTGCCTTGCAACCTGTCCGCTGGTCGTGCCTTCCGGGTCTTTTGCTTGCGCGCCCTGTAGTTTGGTTGCCGTGTTGCGGTTGCCTTGTGCTCCTCAGCATGGTCGCTCTGCTGCTTGTCCGCTTGCCCTCTCGTCCCTTGCAGTGTGGTTGTCTTGGTCGTGTTGCCTGGTGCTTCACTGCTTGGGTGCCATGATGCGAGTTCGGCGTGCCGTGTCGTTCCTTGCAGTCGTTTTGCCGTTGTGCAGCCGTGTTGCCTCTACTGCGCTGCCTGGTGCTCCGCAGGGTTGCTGCCCGCTGCTATGTTCTGCTTGGGGACAGTCTGCCTTCAACAAGGGTCAAAGGGTTCATGACCCAAACCATCAATACGGGCACTCCGCAGATTGTCGAGGGTTTAGCCTCCTGATGAGTCGGTGCAACTCCGACGAAACAATCTATCATCAGTGTTATTTTTTTCGGTTTTGCATGTTTTGATACTTCATTTTTTTTTGGGATGTTTCTTTGGCATGTTTTTTTTGGACACACACACACACACGCACACACTCTTCGTTGGTTCTCTATTTTCCTCTGTTTGTTATGTCTTTCTCACTGTGTTTGCTGCATTTCCTTTTCTTTTCTGTTTCTTTTCAATGTGTCCAGCGACCCTCCTCAGTATGTGTTTTGCAGTATTTTTGGGCTGGGGGTCGGGAGGGCTTGTGTGTCTGGTGTCCTCAGTGGTGAGAGATGTTCGTTCCTCCTGTAACTTCATGGTCATTGACAGTGGCGTGAACCCATCGGCTGCAGAATTGCACGATTTTTGTGATGTGATTGTCCACCTCGATCTGTGATATAGGAGTGGGCTGCTGATCTGCTTGTCTTGCTACTTATCCCTCTGCCTTGTTGCCTTGTTGCCTTGCTGCGCCTTGCCACTTGCCTGGCCTTTTCCCTGGCCAGCTCGCTGCTTGCCTTCCTGTCTCCCTGCCTGCCTGCCTGCCTGCCTTGTTGACTTGCTGCTTACCTTGCTTCCTACTTGTCTGCCTGCTTGGCTCATGCCTTGCCGCTTGTCCTGCCATTTGCATGCCTTGTAGCCTTGCGGCCCTGTTTGCACCCGATTTGTTGTTTTCTTTGTTGTTTGCATGCTGCTTACCTTGCCATGCTTGCTGCCTTGGTGCCTGCTTGTCGGCCTGTGTTGTGGCCTCTCTGTATTTCCATTTTTCAGCTGGAGTCGAGACAGATTATGACTTGAAGCACCATAAGGAGATTCTGCTGACTGTCGAGCGCTCAAGCTGCTGATGAGTCGGTGAGAGTCTGATGAAATAGTGTGTCATTATGGCGTTTTTAATGCTCTTTTTTTCCTTTTTGTATGTTTTCCCTCACTTTATGATATTTCTTGCTCGTTCATTCTTGCAGTATGATGAGGTTGGTTAGTCTGATGCTGGAAATCTGATGTATCTTTTGAATCCTTTATGTCAACACTCTTTACCTTGCACATGAGACTATGCCTTGGTGCCAAGCTGTATGGCTGAAGGTTTTTATCATACACAGCTAAAAGGGCCTTTACCCGATATAGGCCTCAGGCCTTGTAAAAATAAAGCAGCACGGGCCTTGAAAAAGTAAAGCATTGTGAAAAGGTATCTCGTCAGAGCTCAGAAACGTGAAAGCAGGTCAAAGGGCAAGTTCTCTATCAACAGGCATATTTAAAACTAAGGCAAAGGGCATTGTCAAAAGACTTACCTGTTCACCAGGAGATGTGTATGTCATGTCTGTT
>BFEA01000034.1:1804870-1836559 GCA_003427395.1 Chara braunii
GGATGATGACGTGAGGGTAGTTAGGAGGGCCCTGCTAGGGGTAATAGAGATGCAGGAGCATCAGACTACCATCCTTCATGACATCCAGCAGAGCCGAGCCATTTTGGTAGGGCGTTCTCAGGCAGCGCCATCACTGGCAGGGCTGTGTGCTTGGCCTGTGCCATATCCTCCCTTCTCTGTCCCACCGGTCACTGGGGTATCCCCATTTGTAGCCCCGTCGACGGTTGCTGTCGTTTCCCTGGGCATGCCGCTCTCAGGAGGGCTATCAGCAGGTCCTAGTGTTCAGGTTCCAGTACAGTCAGTGGTCACCCAGGTTCCGTCACAGGTTGCCATTAGTGGGCAATCTATTGTCTCCTAGTCTGTGCAGCCACAGAGCACACAGCCCCCGCAGCTAGCACAACAACCTGTATCACCGGGTCCACATCCGGGGTTGGTGCAGGGACCGGGACAAAGTCAGTGGGTTCCAAAGACGGCCATCGCCGCTCCCAAACCCTTTACAGGGGACTAGAGAGGCGAAAACCTCGACGCTCGGTTGAGGGCAGTGCCGATCTATGTCAAGTGTAAACTCACCTTGCCACACGAAGAAGTGCTTGTGGCTGCATCCTACCTAGAGGGTAGTGCAGCAAGATGGTTGAGTGGGTTAGTACAACTCCAGGGGCACGATCATGACTTCCGCTCTTGGGCAGCCTCTCAGAAATTGAAGGACTTCCTGAAGATGGTGGAAGAAAGATGGCATGATCCTCAGGAGGCCGAAAAGGCCACTGATGCGATCCTGACACCGCACACGAGGCAGTAGAAGTTAGTAAGGGAAGCCACAGACGCTGTAGAGCGTCTGATCTGTGTTCCAGGGGTGCGCTATGACCCCCAGGTCCTGTTGACTTCGTACTTGAGGTGCTTATCCCAGCCTCTCAAGAACCAGTTGGCAAAAGAGGCCAACATCAATATGCACAACTTTCCCTCGTTTAGCAAGGTAGCCCTAGACCTTGAAGCAAAAATAGGGCATGGACATAACTCAGTGACGGACGAGAAAAAGAAGACCCTGCCTCCTAACTGGAAAGCCAAGGGCCGCATTATGTTCGTCGACCACGATGGATCAACCATTGAGTTGGACGACGACTCCCAGTTAGGAGTAGGTGCAGAGGCATGTGGCGATACTTCAGAGGGTGGAGTAGTGGCCGCCGTAACCCAACAAAAAGGTAAGGGGACCGGTAGACGCCGAGGGGGCTCCCGGTTTAGGAATCAAGTTGACCCCAATGCTCCTCCATGGGAGAAAGCGGGTCTTTCCGAGGACGTGTGGAGAGATCGGTGGAACCGTCAGGCTTGCATCCGTTGTGGTCAATACGACCATAACCAGTTCAAATGTAGGAACAAGAGGGTCACCGATAAGATTCCGCCTACTATGGGGCAGGCGGTAGGATCCTTATCTCTTGTAGGTAGCAATGTTGCCAGTTCATCAGGCACTGCTTCGGGAAACACGTCAGACCAATAGGAATAGTAGCTGTTCCTACTAGGGACGAGGTGGTGTAGACACCCTCGCCATCTCACATTATGGCCTAAGCTACTGATTCCCTTGTCGTCCCGCAAACGCATTCAGACCCATCGACCCTTTGCTCGATGAATGTGTTCGAGTCCTAAGAGGAGCTAGAGGAGGAGTGGTCTAGACTAGACCCGCTAGCTTCTTGGACGGCATTAGCTAAAGCCCCGAAGGGTGAGATGTTCGTCAGCGAGATAGTCGTAGGCGGCCGCAAGGCCGGGGCCTATTAAGACACTTGCTCGACACGGAACTTTATTAGTCGCGCATGCGTTGAGAGGCTGCGTTTACAGGGGCAAGTGCAGCGCCTGAGTCGACCTGTGGAGTCGACCTGTGCCAACAAACAGCATATGGTAGTCAATGACTACCTTGAGGATGTAGAATGCCTGTTCCCGTTCGCGGGAGGGGAGTTGAGGCATCGTGTCTCATTCCTAGTGAGCGACGATCTCCCTATGGATATCTTGTTAGGTATGTACTACCTCTCTGTGGCACAACCTCAGTTTGACTGGGACCGAAAAGTGGTCAAGCACACTTTGCCAAGTGGAGGGACCACCAGATTACACAAGTTCAAAGCTAATAGTCTGATCGATTCTCATGGATGCATGTGTGCGGCCGCGTTCTATAACTACTATAAGCAACATCAGGAGGAGGGTACGTACTTAGTTTATGTCTCTGCTGCAGACGAGCCGGTTAAAATGCCGCCGGAGATAGAGGGAGTAGTTGCCAAATACCCTGATCTATTTGAAGAGCCAACAGGGGTTGTTGATAGGGAGGTCGTCCACGCGATAGATATTATCCCTGGGTCTAGTATTCTGAAGGGTAGGATCTATCGGATGTCTCCAGGCGAGCTTGATGAGCTTCGCCGCCAACTCGAGGAACTCGTAGAGAAGGGTTGGATCCGACCGAGTGTCTCTCCTTACGGATCTCCAGTACTATTCGTACCTAAGAAGAAGGAGGGCACTCTCAGGATGTGCATTGATTATAGGGGTCTCGATGCCATCACTGTAAAGAACAGAGAGCCCCTACCGCGCATCGACGATCTGTTAGATAGAGTGCAAGGGTGTCGGTACTTGAGTAAGATAGATTTGAAGTCCGGGTACCATCAGATTGCAATCCGGCCCGAGGATCAACACAAAACCGCATTCAGACCAGGTACGGTCTGTACGAGTTTGTGGTGATGCCTTTTGGCCTGTGCAATGCTCCTGGCACCTTTCAGCACGCTATGAATCGGATATTCCATGACTACTTGGATAAGTATTTCATCGAGTACCTCGATGACATACTTATTTTTAGTAAGACTGTCGAGGAGCACGTTGCACACTTGGACAAAGTCCTTAGTCTCCTGCGACAACACAAGTTCAAGATCAACGGTGAGAAGTGTGAGTTTGGGCGCACCCGTGTCTTGTACTTGGTCATGAGATCTCCGCGGAAGGGTTGAAGCCCGATGGCGCGAAGGTGACCAGCATTCATGATTGGCCATGACCTCAGTCTGTGACTGAGATGAGATCCTTCTTAGGAATGACAGGCTACTACCGGACTTTTGTAAAGAACTATAGCGTAGTGGCCGCTCCTTTGACTGATCTGACCCGCCTTTATACCCCGTGGGAGTGGACAGATGAGTGCGCGGCTGCTTTCAAACATCTGAAGCATGCACTAACACATTATGAAGTCTTGAAACTTCCCGATCCTGATAAGCCGTTTATAGTAACCACGGATGCTAGCCAATATGGCATTGGCGCCGTGCTTGCGCAGCAGGAGGGGCCAAAGTTGAGGCCTGTTGAGTACATGTCCAAGAAAATGCCGTCTCAGAAGTTGGCTAAGTCCACCTATGAGAAAGAACTCTATGCGGTGTTCAAGGCGCTGACTGGAGACACTATCTCCTCGGGAGGTTCTTCATCCTCAGGACTGATCATCAAACCTTGAGATGGATGAGAACTCAGCCTGTACTCTCTGACGCATTGAAGCGTTGGATAGAAGTCATTGAGCAGTATGACTTTGACCCTCAGTACATCAAGGGTGAGTACAACAAGGTTGCTGATGCCTTGTCGCGTAGACCTGACTTCTCAGGTGGGCTGATACTGAGTACGATCTTACGGATGATGTCACTCGATCCTTGGTGGAAACCTATCGAGAGGATAAGTTCATGTCTGAAATCATACGCAGACTCGAGGCAAAGGATAAACAAACTTCAGCCGAGTTTGAGTTGGTCAATGGCTTGCTGTTTCTCGAGAAGGAAGGGAATAAACGTTTGTGTGTCCCTGATAAAGAGTCTTTGCGTAGTCTGTTTCTAGGCGAGTGTCACGACGCCACCGGCCATTTTGGGTACAAGAACACCGCAGCCAATTTGCTGCAAAGGTTCTGGTGGCCCACGATGTTAAAAGATACTAGGCTGTACGTGGAAACTTGTCAAGTTTGCCAACGAGACAAGCCCCGTACTCAGGCTCCTCTTGGGCTGCTCAAGCCCCTTCCGATTCCGGAAAGGCCGGGTGAAAGCTTGTCCATGGACTTCATGGATACGCTGGTCACCAGCAAGAGTGGGATGAGGCAGATCTTCGTTATCGTGGATAGGCTTAGTAAGTATGCTAGGTTAATAGCCATGCCGGAAACAGCGAAGACCGAGTATGTAATTAGGCTGTTCAAAGAGAACTGGGTGAGGGATTTTGGATTGCCAAAGTCTATTGTAAGTGACAGGGATGTCGGATTTACAAGTGAGTTATGGAAGGCCGCTGCAGCTGAACAGGGAACTCAACTGCAAATGACTTCTGGAAACCATCCAGAAGCAAACCGCCAGGCTGAACAGATGAACCGCGCTGTTCAACACCTGTTGAGGCATTACATTAAGCCCAACCAGGTGGACTGGGACGAGAAGCTTGCTCTTGTCGCCAATCTGTACAATAACGCCGTACACAGCGCTACCGGAGTAAGTCCTAATAGTCTACAACTTACCTTTAGGCCTAGACTGCCCTTAGACTTCCTACTTCCTGATAAACAGCCAAATGTTGCACCAAGCACTTTGGAGTTCGCTTATCGTTACGAACAGAAAATACAGGAGGCTGTAGAGCACATGCAGAAGGCGCAGGCAACAAAGATAGAATCTGAGAATAAACACCGCCGACCTTCTACATTTCAGGTTGGGGACAGAGTCTGGGTCAAGTCTTCAGAATTGGGACAGGTGTTCGGGATATCCCGCAAACTCATGCCTCAGTACTTTGGACCTTGGGAAGTTTTAGACGTAGTAGGGACAGATACTGATGGTCCATCTTATGTCATTCGTATCCCTGGTCACCTCAGAACTTACCCAGTCTTTCACGCTCGCTGCGCTCAAGGAAACTGATCAGTTTCCTTCTCGTCGATCAATGCTGCCCCCAACCATGGACGGAGAAGTCGACATCGATGATATCGTCGACCACAGGGAGATGCCTGTTCAGAAGCCTTCGGGAAGGGGACGTCCTCCGAATCCAAAGCTGCAGTTTCGTGTCCACTTCAGACATCACACAGATCCGAAGGAGGACCGCTGGTTTACGCGGGAGGAATTGATGCAGACCTCTACTCAAATCGTTGCCCGGTATGAAAAGGATGTATTGAAAGGAAAGCGCCAGATGGCTCAGGATTGATCTTCTCAGAGGACTAACGAAGATATGGAGGAGGGAATGCGAGGCTACGCCCGCTCAGCCCCTTCGGGGCCCTTTTTGCAACATGTTGGCCGCCCTAAGTGAAGGCAGGCGCGACAGGCCCTCAGGGCCTCGATTTTCAGGGTACCCCGCAACTGGTGATATTCAGACAGATGCGCTGCGCCAGTTGGTTGAAGGTGCCCAGGCCCAGGCCATATTTTGCAAATGTATCTGAATGGTGACCTGGGTCAGACACATGGGAAAGGCCGTGAGCAGGCCAAGGGGCAGTTGGGCACATGCAACAATCAGGCCCTGGGCCTGCGTGTGAGGTCTGGGCCTGTGCCTCCCGGGGCCTACTGGAAGCTTCCTGGACTGGACGCAGGCAGGCCACTTCGATATAGGGAAGGGCCTGCCTCCTCATTNCCGGGGCCTACTGGAAGCTTCCTGGACTGGACGCAGGCAGGCCACTTCGATATAGGGAAGGGCCTGCCTCCTCATTCGGCATTCGGGTGCTGGCTGCATGCTGCGCAAGCGCTGCTGCGCTATTCGCTGGCTGGCTGGCACTCACGCTTTCACGGATGAGCAGGAAGGAGCGGGCAGCCATAGCCGAGCTGCTTCGCTGTGAGCTGGGTGTGGCGCAGGGTGGTCCTTGGGTGCTAGTGGTATCTGTGTGGTGTGGATCGGTGTTGTGAGTGTTGCGAGAGACATAGGGATCGAGCCTTGGGATCGAGCCCCGGGATCCGCATCTGTGTCTGCAAAAAGGTGATAACCGTTTCACTCCTGCCGGCCTAAATTCGATGTCCTCGGAGAATACTTCAGTCCACGACTGGACTTTTACCTTTCTCCTCTCTCTCATAGGCGCGAACTACATCGGGAGCGGTCTCAAGCAAGTTTTGTTTGTGTTAACCAGTGGTCGTGCTTTGCTTCCTGAAAAGCGAATCTGACCTTATACTGTTTCTGTGGACGACCCCTACCTCCTGTTTTGAAGACATCTTCATCTACGATGTTGTGAATGTTGTACCTTCCATCCATGTCCGGAGGGATGACGGACCTTCGTGATGGAAACTGTCGACTTGTGATACAAGGCAGCAACTTTGACACTTGAAACACTGGGTAGGTATGCACTTGTGGTTAATAGGTGGTGTCATTTTCGACGAATTTTTCACCGAAACTACCATATTTCCCTGAATTTTCGCTTTTTTCTTGTTTTTGTTTTTTTGTCTGACATGTATGTCCTTTAGGGTATATCTGTATTCAGTTTCAGCGTATTTGGACCAATAACAAAAAAGTTGGCAAAAACACCGAATTCGGGAAAAGTTTTGGCGAACTCTGAAAGCTACTCCAAATAGGGTGTTATAGTGCTTTTTGAGTTGTTTTTTTTTTGCCTGTTTGTTTTTTTGGTGTTTGTATTATAAGCTTCCATAGTTTGTTCGCAAAATTTTCGACGACATTGCTTGTAGTGATGCGGCGAAACCCCCCGAATTTTGGGCCTTCCATTAACCATCTCTCGGTCCTCGATACGCAGGCAGTAACTTTTGCGAGATGTTCTCCTAAGGAACAAATTCTTTGAACCTGACCCAGATGCGAGGCTACGCCCGCTCAGCCCCTTCGGGGCCCTTTTTGAAACATGTCAGCCGCCCTAAGTGAAGGCAGGCGCGACAGGCCCTCAGGGCCTCGATTTTCAGGGTACCCCGCAACTGGTGAAATTCAGACAGTTGCGCTGCGCCAGTTGGTTGAAGGCGCCCAGGCCCAGGCCATATTTTGCAAATGTATCTGAATGGTGACCTGGGCCAGACGCGTGGGAAAGGCCGTGAGCAGGCCAAGGGGCAGTTGGGCACATGCAACCATCAGGCCCTGGGCCTGCGTGYGAGGTCTGGGCCTGTGCCTACCGGGGCCTACTGGAAGCTTCCTGGACTGGACGCAGGCAGGCCACTTCGATATAGGGAAGGGCCTGCCTSCTCATTCGGCATTCGGGTGCTGGCTGCATGCTGCGCAAGCGCTGCTGCGCTATTCGCTGGATGGCTGGCACTCACGTTTTCACGGATGAGCAGGAAGGAGCGGGCAGCCATAGCCGAGCTGCTCCGCTGTGAGCTGGGTGTGGCGCAGGGTGGTCCCTGGGTGCTAGTGGCATCTGTGTGGTGTGGATCGGGGTTGTGAGTGTTGCGAGAGACATACCGGGTGCTGGAAGCGTGAGGCATTGTCCGCTGTATGCTCGTACTTCAGGAAGCTGTTGTTGTCAACATCGGCATTGTAGTATTAGACTAGATAGTATCTGCCACATGTAGTCTGGGCGCCGAGCGCCAATAGGATATCAACTCTTGTTCTTCGTTGATGATGATGAGAGACTATTTCAGCATTGTCAATTACGAAGTATTGGTGTGTTCTTACTTGGTGAATCTCGTGATGCATTTCTGCTGTTGGTTCGAGGTCAAGACTATCTGGACTCATATGTATGAAGCTGTTTGATTGCTGGAGTTCGCTAATGCTCATCTTCCTTGCACAGACTAAGTCGCCTACTTAATTCTATTCTATCGAATATATAAGTTATAATTCTATAATTTACAAATAAATATATAAAAAATTACATACTAGTTCAAGTTTATTGACAAATTTATAAATTAATGTAATAAAAATACAATAAAAAAACATAAAATAATAGAAAATTTTAACATTTGATTAAAAAAAAAAAAAAGGTCATCAAGCTGATTTGCTGAATTAAGTCGAAACTGTGATGGGCGACGGTGCTTATTGGCTTGTTCTATCATTCTATGTTGGGCCTTTTTGAGGTTCTCTGTGACGGTAGCATCTCCTTTTCATAGTGTAGTGCAAACTCCCTAGTACCAAGTGGTAACCTTTGAATCTGATCCCGGTTCAGTGCCTCAAACGGTCTACGCGGTCTAAAGGACTTCTGTAACTCGTTGGGAGTGCGACACGTCACTAAGTGCACGCTGTTATTGTACGTGCTGGCTACCTTGGGAAGCATCTCATCCCAGTTAAGCTGATCAGGTCTAATATACATTCTGAAAACTTGTTGCAGGATTTTGTTCATCTGTTCAGTCTGACTGTTAGTCTCAGGGTGATAGCCAGATGACATTAACAACCTAGAGCCATAGGCTCTCATCAACTCCTGCCAGTTCTGACTAGTGAACCTGGTATCTCTGTCACTAACTATTGACAGCGGGAGACCATGTTCACTGACCCAATGATCGAAGAACTTCTTTATAACTAAAACCTGTTCGTGCCTCTGCGGATAAAGGAACAAAAACTGCATATTTACTAAATCTATCAACTATAACCATGACTTGGCTCTTGCCATGCCTACTCTTGACCCCAACATCCATAAAGTCAATGGATACAGAATCTCCGGGTCCTGTGGGAATAGGAAAGGGTTTGAGAAGACCAAGACGGGCCAGCGTAGTGGTCTTATTCTGCTGGTAGACTTTGCAACTGCGTACATACTCTATGAAGTCAGCTTTCATACCTGGCCATGTATACGCGCGTATGAGGTTGCCTAGTGTCTTTTGCCAACCAAAATGTCCCTCTGTGTCGTGACATTCCCCTAGGCTCAAACTACGAATCTCTTCACTATCGGGAATGCACAAACGGTCAGCTACGTTAGTCTTCTCAAATAGTAACCCGTTTGTAGTGCGGTAGTCTGACTCAGACTCCGGAGACTCCTTAACTCTCATGAGGAGATCACTATAAATAGGGTCCTGCGCATATGCCACTTTGACTTTCTGTTGCAAGTCTCTCCCTATATCTAGATAGTGAACCATCGCTCCAAAGTAAACAGCTCTTCATCCGCGACTACATTATATTTCCCTTTAACCGGCTTAAGCTCAAAGTCGAATTGATATATCTATGCGGCTCACCTAGTAAGCTTAGGCGTCATCTTGGCCTGTGTCTTCAACCACCACCTCAGTGTCTCGTGGTCTGAATAGACTTTGAAGAGCCTCCCAAGCAAATAGTGCTTCCAGTGCTCTAAAGCTTGCCTGAGAGAGTAGAGTTCCCTCTCGTAGGTAGATGTCGCAACCTTCTTTGAAGGCATCTTAGCAGACATGAACTCTATGGGTCTATAACCATTGCCATCGCCTTGCTATAGAACAACACCATACACAGCCCCTTTCAGAGTTCTATTGCCAGGCTCTATGTTAATGCGATGCTAGACCATACCCCTGCAGGCGGTTGAGCTAAATTTGTATGCTGCTCCAGCAGCTTGGCAATGACTGGTTCCATAGGCTTCTCTTCTTTAGGCTCAATAATAGGCCTAACATAGGTTACAAAAACCTGCTCTTCGAATTGCTACTTCCTTACTAATCGTGCAAACGCGGGAGCACTTAGACAACAATGTGCCAAGGAGTTATCTACTCCTAACACAGGGAACAGGCGAGCAGTCTTTACTTCGCCTGATGGGCTAGGGAGCCTACACTCGTGTTCTCTCAAGTTGAGTGTGGCCCCTACTGCCTCTCCCCAGTCCATTCCTAGGACCATGAACCGAGTGTCGCGGTCGCAAACGATTTCCTAACCCTTGGTTTGAATCCAACCGGCGTAGAGAACCTCGACCAACTCTGGTGCCTTGGCATGATAGCGACAAGGCAAAAACATGGCGAACTTGGTGAGTCGGTCGACTACCGTGAGAATCCCATCCACTCCGGTCTTGTGCTTGGGGAACGGGTCGGTAATGTCCATGGCAATCGCTTCCCTTTGCCTCAACGGGACCGGTAATGGTCGTAACTCGCCGTACGGATGATGGTTGCGGGATTTGCAGCGTCGGCAAACCTCGCATGACTCGCAATAGCACATGACGTCGCCGAGAAGGCCGGGCCACCAAAATCGCTGGCGAAGTCGGCCAATCGTGCGATTGACTCCAAAGTGTCTGGTGGCGGGAGCATCGTGGAACTCGCCAAGAAGCCGTACACGCAAGTGAGGATCACTCGGTACGCAAAGAAGGTCCTTCCCCCGCGTGTGGACAAGCAAGTACCCCTCTTGGATCCGGTAGTGAGAAGGCGCCAGATTAGGAGAGGAGCAATTCGCGTACTTGTCGCGAAACTCGGGGTCGGCTTGGTAGCCGTGGATGAAGCTGTTCTGCAGGTCATCGTCGATCTCGAAGGTCGAGTAGCCCGCGGTACAAAGATCTGGACGCCGTGAAAGAGCATCTGCAAAACGGTTCGACTTCTCGAGAATGTGATCGGGAAAGAAGTCGAACTGGTCAATGAAAGCCATCCATCGAGCGATGGTGCTGTTGATGGTGTCTTGGGTCTTGTAAAAGACCAACGGATTGTTGTCCGTTACCCATTGAAATTGGCTTCGACCAAGGAGGAAGTGCCGCCACCGATTGAGCGCGTGGACGAAGGCGAGGAGCTCTTTCTTGCGTGCATCGTCAATGGAATGCATGACAGACACTTTCTTGCTGAAATACTCGACCGGGTGCTAGTCCACACCAGCATGTTGCTCGAGGACTGCACCAATGCCATAACCTGACGCATCCGTAGCGACGCGCGTAGGCAAAAGCGGGTCGTATATCCGCAAGACCTCTGTGGACTATAGCGCGGCTTTGAGAGCCAAAAATGATTCCCGCGCCTCCTCTCCGAAGTCAAACGGCCGATCCTCGCATTGAAGCTTGGTGAAGTGGGCCGCGATCTTCGAGTACCCTTTGATGAAACGCTGATAGTAGCCGGCGAGACAAAGGAACGAGCGGACATCCGTGACGTTCCCAGGCTCCGGCCACTCTTGGATGGCTTGAATCTTGTCCGATAGTGGACTGATGCCCTCCGGTGTGACAAAATGGCCCAAGTATTCCAGCTCTTGCTGGACAAATTCGCACTTGTCGCGGTTGGCCTTGTACTTGGTGCGGCGGAGCGTCTCCAACACTCGTCGAAGATGCCCAAGATGATCCTCCAATGACCGGCTATAGACGAAAATATTGTCTAAGTAGACCAGCACGAACCGGTCTAACATTTTGCACGGAACTCGTTGGTCATTGCTGCTTGAAAGGTCGCCGGGGCGTTGGTGAAGGCCAAAAGGCATGACCACCCACTCAAAATGCCCGTACAGTGTCTTGAACGCGGACTTGTAGCGATCGTTCGGCCGGATCGAGATTTAATTATATCTCGATTTCAAATCCAACTTAGAAAAATACTTTGCGCCGCCCAATCGCTCAAGGAGATCGTCGATGCGAGGAAGAGGCACCGCATTCTTGACGGTTTGCGCGTTGAGCTTGCGGTAGTCGATACACAATCGTAGATCCTTGTTCTTCTTCAGGATGAAGAGAACCGGTGCACCATATGCGGAGCTGCTAGGGCGGATGCAGCCCTTGGCCAACAAATCGTTGAGTTGTGAGCGGAGGACCTCAAGCTCCTTCTCGCTCATGCTATAGATGCAACCTTTCGGCGCCACGACACCGGCCTCAAGAATGACCTCGTGAGAGATCGGCCGATCCGGCACCACAGCGGTAGGTGACTCGAAGATGTYGGCGAACTCGTCTAGCAACCGCACCACCCGGGGGTCAGAAGACAAGTCYGTGGGTGAAGCGTCGGCTACCGCGACGGTCCGTAGGAAACATAGGCCGATCTCCTCGGGCTCTTGTAAGCGCAAGTCGCCCTGAATGATTTGGCCGTCACCACTTGGCACCGAATCGAAGGGTGCGGTAGAGGAATAGTACACACCACTTCCGCACCGAAGGCGTCGCGAACGCTAAGAGTCCGCCGATGGAAGTTGACCGTGTGATCCGCACTTGCAAGCCAAGGCGTTCCCAGAATGATGTGGAGGACCTCAAGCTCCTCCTCGCTCATGTTATAGATGCAACCTTTCGGCGCCACGACACCGGCCTCAAGAATGATCTCGTGAGAGATCGGCCGATCTGGCACCACACCGGTAGGTGACTCGAAGATGTTGGCGAACTCGTCTAGCAACCGCACCACCCGGGGGTCAGAAGACAAGTCCGTGGGTGAAGCGTCGGCTACCGCGACGGTCCATAGGAAACATAGGCCGATCTCCTCGGGCTCTTGTAAGCGCAAGTCGCCCTGAATGATTTGGCCGTCACCACTTGGCACCGAATCGAAGGGTGCGGTAGAGGAATAGTACACACCACTTCCGCACCGAAGGCGTCGCGAACGCTAAGAGTCCGCCGATGGAAGTTGACCGTGTGATCCGCACTTGCAAGCCAAGGCATTCCCAGAATGATGTCGAAGTCCGTGTCGAGAATATGGAATGTCACCGGTTCGCATGCATGAGGTGCGAAATAAACCGGTACGGCCTCGATGTATCGGTCGAGAAGTTGTTGCGTTTTCCCATCCGCCAACTTGATCGGCGTCGGGTTTGCCTTCCTCCAAACTTGTGCGCCAAGGCCAGCCCTTTGCATAAAGGATTGGCTCATGAAATTGCGAGATGCGCTGCTATCCAGCAAAGCGCTGCAGGACGCTTGCCCAACTTGAATGAGGACATACATGAGCGGTGCGTTGTTATCATCGTACCACTGCGTGCGAAACTCGCGGGCCACCTTGGTAGTATATGTCCCCCACCGTGACTTCGTCATCCGTCGACGAAGTTGGTGGTGCATAGAAGGATAAGTAAGTGTGGAGATGAGCGCATAGTGCTGTGCATTGCGGTCCCGACAAGCGGCCTATGGTCGGGAGAGGAAGCCATGCAAAGTCCTCGAGCGTGAGCGGGTCCAATACCTCTATGTTGAACTCGCGCGCCGAATCGCGTGAAGAACCACTTGAAGACGATAAGTCGCCGCTGCCGAACGGAGAAGAAACCGCACACACTTCTCGTCCTTGAGCTTGAGTACCCAGCGTAGGAACGAGCCGGGCAGCATAGTCCTCAAAAGAAAGTAGAAGAGGAGGACTATCGACTTCCGCGTGCGCCTCGGAATGAAGGCCGGTTACTCGCGAAGAAACCGGTTCCAGAGGCGTCGAGAGTGTTGTCGAGTCACTCTCGGCGGTGCTCAGTTTCCCTGTTTGCCCTTGCCTTTCAATGGGCAGACCAGTGTCTGATGAAGATCGCTGTTGCACCAAAGGCAATAGTGAAATCTCTCACGCTCTTTGAATGCTTGCTCGGAGATGCCATATTGGGACCATGGGGCTGTTGGAGCTGCTGCACCGGGCCCAGGGCTAGATGCGGTGTGTGTCTTCGTCTTGCCGCGTCCTCGGCCTCTGCCGGGGCGGCCACCTTCCCGGGCGGCTGCGAGTCTGTCCCTTTCACTGGTAGACACAACCTCGCTGGTTTGGTTAAACGGTGTTGCCGCTGCGACCACGACCACTCTTCGCCGATGCTGGTCCCTGCTCGGGCCTGATGCAGACGAACGGAGGTTCATAGCCTCCTTGTTCGTAATGATGATCTCCGCGGCCTTGTCAAAAAGTTATGCCGTCGTCGTCAAGGTGTCCTCGACGTGAGTCAGGGCATTACTTAATGCCGGACAGGACCTTGAGATGAAGTAGTGGCGGATGGCTTTGAAGCCCATCTGGATGTCTCGGGCTGACGTCAAGCGTTGGTACTCGGCGATCCAGTCAGTACTCGACAGCGTGCCTTGTTCGAAGACCATGAGCTTGTCCATAGCCTTGATCTCCGGCGGCTCAACCTGGAACCGCTTGTGCCACGCCGCCTTCAGATCATCCCAACTGATCTTGGTGTGCAAGTCGGCAGCCACCACTCCGTGTACCTGGACAAGAGGTTGACCAACCAAGCCTGGCACGCGCCCCCTGAGCGAGAGTACAAGTATGCGTGGTGCTTGTGTTCTTTGACGTTGTGGAGCTGCAGCGTGAGCTCGAACTTGCGGAACCATGGAACCGGATCTGTCTTCGTCAAGTCGCAAAAGATCTCCTGCCTGTCAAACTTTGGAGCTGTCTCGCGCGGCTCTGAACTCGAGGTATTAGCGGTGGTACAAATCTGTTGCTGCAACTGTTGCGTTGCAGTCTGCTGTAACTGTGCGCCGTCCTTGAGGGAGCCGACGTCCATCTCCAATGCTTTGAGGCGATCGGAGGTATTGGAAGAGCTTGCATCGGCGGCGACGACTGGTCGCTGCTCCAGCTGCTGAAGGCGGCCTTGGACTTGAGCTAGCGTGTCGTCGAGGCTGTGGATATCCTCCTGATGTGTAATGCAGGTTGCCAGGAGGTCTGTGAGCTGCGAGAGGAGGAGAGTGATCTTGTTTTCACAATCTTCCAACTTGCCATTCTCGGCCTCGGTCCGCCATGCCGCTGCCGTTGTGAGCAAACTCTGTTGTTACATCTTCGACGCCACACGGGTCCTACCGGACCCGACTTAGGGCCAGGAGGACACAGTAGGGCCTAAAGGCCCGGACTTGGGGTACAGCAGGCCGTAAAGGCCACATTTTGGGACGAGACCCAACGGGCAGGCCCAAACGACATTACCGTTTGGGCTTGGCGACACTCTTGAGGCTGCCGCCCGCCGGTTGGGGCTGAACCGTCAATCTCAACGGTTAAGGGCATGGCCAGTCCTCACAGCATTAAGGTCGGCCTCTGCCCCACCGGTACAAAAGACCGGTCCGGCCTCATTCTGAGGAATCGAGCCACCAGCATTCTGACGGTGCGTTTCGGTTGGCACCAGGAGTTAGCGCCAGCGCTATTTCGAGCGCAGCGCGAGGAGCAGCGGCAGCAGCAGTAGCGCAGCAGCAGCACCAGGGAGCAGCGGCAGCGGCTACTTCGTAGCACGGCGACCATAGCCGCCTGAGGTACAGGAGGCGAGGTTCTCCTCCTCCCTCCTCGTCGCCAGTCCCCCTCTTTCACTCCCTCCTCCTCTGCCATCTCATCTCTTCTTCTTCTTCAGACTTCTTCTTCTTCTCCTTCAGATTTGAGACTTCATACTAGTTGGACAAAGATCAGTGTCGGACTTCGGTGGTAAGAGGCTGTGGTACTTCCGGATTCGAGACTTGGAGATTGTTGGGGTTGATACTCGGCGGCATCACAGTTCGGACACCGTTTACATTAGGACTCTGTATCTCCGACATTGGTGACTTATTGTCATCGACATTTTGATCTTGTTTTATGATATTTTGGACTACCATATCGGTGACCTATCGGATTCTATCTCGGTGACCTGCGGTGCTGTCTACCTCCCCCACCTCCTTTGTCTCTCCTCCCACCTTTCATCTGTGTATGTGTGTACGGGGCCTGAGCATCGTCTATGCATGGCTCAGACCCCACCATCTCACGATTGTATGTGTGTGGAGTGATATCTGTGTGAGTCAGTCTATGTGAGTTAGTTCGTTTATCAGACTTCCGCTGCATACATGCTCTTCCTATATTGGTTGATCTTTGATTTTGCCCCATACTCGTTGATGCATTCACGAGTATGTAACAGTTTTGGTATCGGAGCAGACAATTTCACGGATCTGCTCACAAGGTAAGTCTGATTAGGAATAGATTGCTTCTTCGATCTTCCGAATCAGCTCTGTATTACTATCGAGATTCAAAGTTGCAAATTGTTTTTCCTTTTTTGGTATTTTGTTTAATTCGGTATTCCGTTTCGATTCGGTATTCTGACTTTCAAATCGGAATTTTGTTTTCCATCGGTATTCTGTTTAATTCGAGTCCCGATAAATTGGTATTCTGGGTAATCCGATATGATGTTTAATTCGGATTTCTGATTCAAATTCGTTATTAGGCTAAATCAATATTCTATTTAATTCGACATTCTGATTTCAGTTCGGTATTCCGGTTTTAATTCGGCATTCTGATTTTGATCCATTATTTCGTTTTTGCAATTCAGTATTTCCGTTTTATTTCGGTATTGGAAATTAGGGTTACAAAAATTTTCGTTTTTTCGATCAACTTGGGAAATTCGAACGTTTTGATCCATAATACCGGAAATTCCGCGGAATCGCGGAAAATTAGGGTTAGATCCGAAATTTTTACGAATTTTTTTTTCTTTCCCTAAATTTGAGAAATTTCGAAAACAGACCTAGGCCTTTTAAAAATCGGATTTTGTAGGTTGAAATTCCCGAAATTTCACGTTTTCATAAATTCGAGTGTTTTTCTTCCTCATTTTCGAAATTTTTTTGGGGCAACCAGACCCGAATCTTTACCCTTAGAATTGCAGCTTCCGGGTAGTTCACTAATTAACGGTGAACTCCCGGACCTCAGATGATCTCAACGGATACCTAATCTTGTTACAATTCAAATTCATTAATTATCATTATTGCAATTATTGATAATTATTAAGAACTATTAATTCGTTATTATTCATTAATTAAACTTTATTGATTAAATAATTTGTTATTATTTTCTTATTACGAATTTTTGGAGTTGTTTACGGGAAAATTTATCTTTTTCTGTTTGATTAGGTGTCTAAAGTCCATTAGTGGGACAGGGACTGTATGCCAAGTGCTTGATTGTTCTACCCCTGTTCCCACTCTCCCTACCCTCCCTGTAATCTGTGACCACCGGGATTTCTCAAGTACCACATCAGCTAGAGCTGATGTCGACGGAACAGGACACCGGGGCAATGCCACGACGCAGTGCCAGGCTTGCAGTTCGTAGCCGTTCTGTGGTACCTCCACGAACCAAGTATCAGCAATAGCGACTCAGCAAGCGGACGACTCCAGCGGCATCGAGTACAACACTGACAGTACCGGTTACCACCGGAGTTTTTCCCGCATGTCCGGTCCAAGGGACCCTTGAACCATTGGGTGACTACCTTGGGCGGCTACAGGTATTCATGGATGCCGTAGCTACCGCCGAGGCTCAGCAGGAGGCAGCAGAGGCAGAACGTCAGCGGCTGGCCAATGAGGCGGCAGCCCAAGCTCAGCAGACTGCTGAGGCTGATGCAGCGGCACGAGACGGACGGAATGCCGCCAACACGGAGTCCCTGATTCAAAGTGAGAATTAGTGGACAACGCTACTCCAAGGCATGATCTTTGTGCCTACGGATGTGCAGGCGGATCCGACACCGGCGAAGGCAGAGAGAAGTAACCTGGCTAACTTGCTGTTGGGCATGATGAGGGGAATCATGTGGAATAACACACTGCTGCAAGCACACCTGCGCACGGAACGACAACAAAGACAAAAGCACCAGCAAGACGTGGCCGCTTTAACAACTGTCGTCCGTGCCGCAACAACATAGCAGCAGCAGCAGCAACAACTGTTGAACTCCACTCTCGCACACATCAACAGCATTGAGGCTAAGGCCTCAGTAGCGCCAGGCTTTACGACAGATGCGACGAAGCAGCTCAACGAGCGCATCGATCACGTCGTCACTATCATTGGCGAAGTAGGTGATTCCACTAGTCCGGCCACGATCAGCGGCACGGTGGCCGCCATCAAGACGAGCATCACCAAACTGCAGACAAGACCGGACGCCGCTACAAAGAATTACAAGATGCCGCACTTCGACATCAGCAAGTTCGACGACTACAACAAGACGGACGCCTTGACATGGTGGCAAAGTTTCCTCACGGAAGCATCATGCCGCACTGTCCCGGCTGACGACATGATGAAGGCGCTCTACTTACAACTGATTGGAGGAGCGCAAGCATGGATGAACCATCTGGCGGCTACCAAGAAATGCACCATCACCGAACTCCACACGCACATCACGTGGAAGGAGTTCGAGCAACTGTGGTTCACTCGCTTCATGGTCTGCAACGTCGGTATACACCTGCTCGCAAGGGAGTATGCCAACTCGAGATTGGACAACCAAGTGGCAAAAGATAGTGACCACGCCAGGCTTCGATTTGAGTTTTCCTAACCAACGATCCGAGTTCTTCTCGCGATCGTGCGCAGGACTGCAAACCGCACTCGGCAATGAGTACGATTACGCCTCATTCCAGGCCATCCTGGATCGTGCGAACTTGGTCATCCAAACGGATGACAAGGCCGCAAACGAACGGCAGTCTCAACCGCATTATGTGGCTAAGCAGGGCTATCAACGACCGGCACATAACAATGCCGTGATTTCTGAAGAAACAGTCGATCTCCACGCTGCAGCAGCATCCTCGAGTGATGGAGGAATTRTAGCAGCRCTCCCGCCRAAGCRTCCCAAGAGAGTTYGGAAGAACAAGGCGACACAAGAGACGRCATCRACGGGAACTGGGCAGCAGCCATKGACGRCATACAAGATAAYCAAGGAAGTCTATGACCTTCGTCAACGGTACGGATATTGCCTTTGGTGCAATGGAGTCACTCACTTGACCGCACAATGCCCCGAAAAGGGCAAGGCACGCRTACCCMGTCYAGCTAACTCGGGAAACTGAGTYACGCAAGGAGAGGGGCGACGTCTCTCCTCACTCCGCCGKACCCGGTTGCCTTGCTAGCAATCGATGTCACTACCGGGGAGCATGCGTTAGTCGCTGATTCTCGTGCTACGTACGAGGATTATGCCGCCCAGCTGGTACCACCACTAGACCAGCCAAGCCACGTGCACTTAGATTGCGTATGCGCAGCCTGTACAACGTCGGCAAGTGATCCGGTCAGTTCGCCACTGATTTCCGAGGACTCGATGGCGTGGTCAAGACTTGAGGAGCTTGACCCGCTCACGAGAGAGGACTTCGCTTGGATGCCTCTACCCTCGACCGGAACCTTGCCAAGGCCGCATTGCAACGCCCTGATGGCAAATCTACGCTCCTATTTGCACACTACAGTACCAGCTCCGTTGACGGACGATGGGGTAGCAGTTGTCGATCTCCGCTCCTATCTTGTGAAGATTGACCGCGAGTACGCCACCCAAAGGTACGTCGAAACCGACGCACCTTTGCTCTATATCCGCATTCAAATTGGAAAGGCAACCTGTAGTGCCTTGATTGATTGCGGAGCGTCTCGCAACTTTATGAGCCAAGCCTTTATGGCCCGCGCAGGCCTTGGCCCACACTTTTGAAGGAAGACGCAACCCACGCAAGTTAACACTCGCGGACGGCCGCACGCAAAAGTCGATTGACCGATGCGTCGACGACGTTCTGGTATACTTTGTGCCACTTGCGTGCGAGCCGGTGTCTTTTGACATCCTCGACACCAAGTTCGACATGATTCTAGGCATGTCATGGTTGCGTAGCGCCGATCATCCGGTGAACTTTCATGACCRAACCGTTCACATCCATGATCGGAACGGAGTGTTAGTCCCATGTACGGTCGCGACCCCTCACACTTCGATTGCTTGTCACGTGGTTTCCGTTGCGAGAATTCGCGACGCCATAGCTCGGAATGACGTCAGGAGATGGGCCTTGTATTCTTGCATGCTCTCCCCTCGCCGGACAGACCAGCCGTGTCACCGCCGGACCCACGCATTTCTCACCTCTTGGACGAGTATAGAGACGTCTTCGAGGCTCCCACCGGAACGGTTTCGGATCGGTCCATACGTATTGTGCGAAAGGTTTGCAGATATGACACGGAGTGTTAGAGCTTTTGACAAACTGCAGACCATTCATTCCCACCAACGGAGGAGCGCCAGGGCACTCAAGGGTGTCATGAATGAGTTGGTCGCCGGTCCCGATCATGGGGTCACTGAGACCCAATTAGTCAACCTATTCTATCGTGCCATGCCCGAGCCCTTGCTTGGGCACTTCTTCGAGAAGAGTAGGGAGTCTACCATGACCTACGATACTTCGAGTAGGGAAGTGGTATCATTGGAAGTGCAGTCCATGCCAGTTTCCACTTTTTGCCATAAGGACCTTGACAAGGGAAAGAAGTGGGAGGGCCGTACCATCTCAGGTCAGGTTAAGGGCAAGGATCACCTGATCCTTACATAAGATGAGGGTGGTATGGAACAGGTCCCTTACAGCTAGATAGAGTGGGGCCTAGAGGAGGATGACAATAGCGATAGTCAGGGGAGGACTTACGCTGCTGCTGCGGCTGGAGGGAGGCCGCAAGGAAGAGGAGGAGGCCGGGGCCAAGGGGGCCAGGCTTCACGTGGTCGTGAACAGGGCGATCAGGGGGTTGGCGGTAGAGGAAATCGCAAAGCGGGAGGTAGGGTCAAGGTCCCTCGCAAACCGCTCTCGTCTTAATCGGTCACCTTCTAGGAGGGGTGGATGGCACCCTGGTCTGCCACAAGGCAGGCCTTGGGAAGATCTGGGCTTGGAACAGATTGTGTGGCAAAGGCGAATAGACCAGGATCAGTGCATTTATTGCGGTGATTCGGGCCATATCATAAAGTACTACCCTAAATATAGAGAAGTCCGGTTTGCTGCACAAGCAACAAGATCTTTTTGAGATGGGCCGTGTCGCCTTGTTATACTTTGTGCAGCTGCTGGGTCGGTTCGGGCACATGGTTCAGGGAGTTTCGGTATCACTACGGGGTTGCGGCATTCTACATTGGTTCGACATCTGAGTGGCACACGCCACAGCGTTGTTTGCAGGATCGGTATTGGTCTGGCATGGACATGGGACTGTTGGCTGGTGCTTACTTTCAGGTCCGGAACAGGTTTGGTACTATCACTCTGTTTCTGCTTTCTACTGTATTCGGCGATGGTAAAGGTTCAGTATTGGGTCGGTATTGGTGTGGAACGCGCCGCTGCATTATTCCAGGTTCGGCACTAGCTTCGTGGCACAAAGTTGGCATTACTACAGATGCAGTATTCTTGGCTCTGGTACAGACGCTGGTCCGGGATTGGTGAGACTCATGGCGGTCTACTGCTGATATTTTGGTACGGCACCGGGTCTGGTATGGATTTGGCACGACGACAGCCTTGGTACGTTGGATCGATGTTGGTACGGTCACTGATCTTGAATTGAGAGCTTGCAACATTTGGAAGCAATTTTCTCTGGTTGTCACAGGTTTGGTACTGGGGCAGTATGCTGCGGCCTGTTTCCGTTCTTTTGAGACTCGGTAACTGGTGCGGTATACAGCGACGGGCAGGCCATTGCAATCTGACACTTCCGCTGTCAGCGAAACGCCCATCTCCTTTCACACTGTTGTTCAGAAAGAGAGAGGTAAGGAAGAATTATTTGATCACAATTGTGAACCTGGCACTATCCACCTGTGCCCTGCCACCACGCAAACCTCCCCACTGAGAAGAGGGGGAGGAGGGCCACCGTGCGTGCCCGCTATCATTTTACTTGAAGCTTAATCAAATTTCTTTTCGTTACGGGTGGCTGCCTGGCTAGGATGTCGAACAGAGGCTGAACGCAGACGGGGGGGGAAGATAGTAAGGGAGTGAGGGAGAGTGCGCGGAGTACAGAAAGGGAGAGAGAGAGGAAGAGTGAGGGCGCACACCTTGAGCGAGGAGAAAAGGGGGATCCGGGAGGAGCGGTCCGCGACTGTAAAGCGGGCCTTGCTCGAACTTTTGACATCTCGCTACGTACTGTGAATGGATGTTCCGACCCGCGATTAACCCTGTTGATCACGGTGAACTGAACCTTAAATTGTTGCATGAATATTTGCTCCAGATTTTGCTAAATGAGACTTGAAATGACTTGCTGCTATCGTTGCTGATTGCTGTGAACTGAGCCTCAAATCGTCGCATGAACATTTGATCCGGATTCTGCTAAATGAGACTTGAAATGACTCGCTATTACCTTTGCTGATCATTGTGAATTGAGCCTCAAATTGTTGCATGGACATTTGCTCCGGGTTCCGTGAAATGAGACTTGACATGACTAGTTGCCATTGTCGCCGATTGCCGCGATTTGACCCTCAATTGGTAACATGAACACATCAACAGATCCGCGAAACGAGATTTGCTCTGGTTCCCTGAAACTGATGTCCCTACGACACTGAGAAAGGAGAAAGTCGTCAGGAAGCACGACCCCTCCGACCCTACTGGTCGCTGAGGACCTTTGAAGCGGGCGTGGAGAGTGACAGGCGCCGTAGCCCTTGGCTTCAACGGATAGTAGGAGCCCCTCCCCGGGTTTCCTCACAACGCTACTATTGTTTCTGCAGCGCTCCTCCAGAGTGCTGCTGCCGAATCCTGAAGACTACCTCCTGCCTTCTGAACGTGAAGTGCCTGGGAAGTTCCTACGAACTGCCTCGTGACTGCTTGTGGCCTGTAGGGCTGGCCAGTCTTATATGGTGCTGGCTTGTCCAGGAGGCTGCACTTGCCAATGCCAAAGGGTTCCATGTGAACAGCGCTTGGACATGGGTCAGTCAACCCTAAGAGATGTGGAAACCTTGTATCAAGGGCGCACTGCGCGTCGCACATCGAAAGGGGGTCGGGTTAATATTCCCGAACCGGGTTGCGGAGGTGGACGGTAACGTAAGCAGCTCCGGAGACCCTGGTCTGGTGTGCTAAAACCCTGGTCTGGTGTGCTAAAACCTTGGTCTGGTGCCTAAGTTTCAGGGCAGGTCGATCTTATGAGGGCCTGAAAATGGCCCTCCGTTTCAGGCTGAAAAGACTCAGGGCCTGTAGGCTCTTGTTTTCAGGCTTTCAGGTTGAAATGACACAGGGCCTGTAGGCCTTAGTTTTCGGGGTTTTAGGCTGAAACGAAAATAGGCTTTACACCTACGGACCCTTAGTCTACCTGGTCAGGCCTTGCTGGGCCCGTGTGGTACTAAGTATGCCACACTCCCCCCTTCTTGAAACACTGAATTTACCTGCGAGGGCGAAGCTGTCTGTTGGAGGAAGTGATTGAAGTCCGGGTTGGAGGTTGTGCAGCTTCCGTGGCTAGCCGTTTTTACTCGTAATGAACGTAGATATCTGGTGCGGAGGCTTGCAAAGCTGCCCGAGAAATCCATCGCGTGTTGTTGCGGTCGCACAACTTGAATGTGACTTTGTACTGCATTGGCTTGTTGTCGTGCTTGCGATGTGTAATGACGTGGTCGATTTCCTTATGACCATCCATGGAAGGAGGGTCCTGCGATCGTCAGCCCGAGAATTCGGGAAGTCGCCGCTCTTGGCTGGTGTATATGTGGCCAGCTTGGAGGCGTGGAAAACTGGGCGCACCGTGAGATGCGGCGGGATTTCGATAAGAAAGGAGGGGCCATCGGGCTCATCGCCCGCGGCTGATGTGACGGGCCATGGTCCAAACCACTTTGGAAGTAGCTTGCGGGACACATCTTTTTCAAGTGCAAACTCCTCCGTGGAGACCCAAACAAGGTCGCCGGTGCGGATACGTCATGGCACGCGACGCCTGTTAGCTTGCTGTTGCATGCAGACTTGAGCCTTTTGCATGTTGGCGCGAGCTTTAGCCAGCAAGTCCCTATACTTTCAAAAGGAGGCGGGAGAACAAGCGGCATCAATGTCGACAGTCCTTGGAAATGGATGATCAGCGAAGATACGACCTTTCTGGCCACCGTGATGCAACTTGAATGGAGTCAAGCTGATCGTTGGGTGCAACGAAGTGTTGTAGGCGAATTCGATGTCGGGGAGGAGGTCTACCCAATCCTTCTGATCCGTACGAATGAGTGTGCGAAGCGTTACTTGAGTGGTTTGATGTGCCTGCTCCGCCTGCCCGTCCGTTTGCTGATGCCGAGCCGAACTTGGTTTCATCTCGGTGCCGGACTCTTTCATGAGGGAGGTCCAAAATGGCGACATAAAACAAGTGTCACCGTTGCTTATGATGTCTTCCGGAACGCCCTGGCCGCAAATCCAACCGGTGTGTAAGTGGCGAGCAAGTTCAGGAGCCGTGGCGTAGTACTGGCAAGGAAGAAATCGTGCGTACTTGCTCAATCTGTCAACGACCGTGAGAATGTCGTCATGCCCGAAGCGATCTCGGGGGAATGGGCCGGTGATGTCCATAGCAATGGAGAGGCCTGGTTCCCGCGGAATAGGCAACGGGCGTAACTCGGCGTAGGGGTTGCGATTGCGGGGTTTGCTTCGTCGACAAACCTCGCAAAAGTTGCAATACCGAGTGACGTCGGTTATGAGGTCAGGCCACCGGAACCGTTGCCGAAGTCTTGCGATTGTACGGTTGCCTCCGAAGTGGCCGGCGAGTCTCGAGTTGTGGTACTCGCCGAGGAGACGAGTCCGTAAGCGACGGTCGTGTGGGACGCATAGTAAGTCCTAATATATCGTTCTCTCAGCAGAGTTTCAAGGTTCGACCCACACTTCCAGAAATCTGGTTGTGGAGAGGTCGTGCCCTCTGCCATCGATTCGTGACTGCCGCCCTTCAGTTCCCCTACTACGGCGGCTCTGTCGACCTTCTCATTATCATTATCGAGGGAGGCCGATCCCGTGATTGCATATTCGCCGGCGTCGAAGGCGCCCTTGTCGGTGGTGAATGCTTGTGTAGTGTATTCTTCGTGCCTTAATGAGGCCAAAGGTGCGTTTGGGATTGCCTGTATCACTCTGATGTTATATGCACCACCAGAACCATTCCTAAGAGTCCAAGCCATACTCGCTGACTTAGAGAATCATGTCATTCAACCACTACATAATCGAGTTCGTTATCCTCGCTCGTTCCGATTTTTATCTCCCGAGCCGGCCTCGGAGGTGCGAGCCTCCTGTTGCTCGGTTTGCCTTGTGAGTGAAGAAGCAAGTAGCCATCGACGATGCGTAGTGGCTGGCCGGCGGGTGATCCGAGGATCGTTGCTCGTAGAGCGTGGCGTATTCCGGATCGGACTTGTATGCTTGCACAAAATGGTGATGAAGGGCGTCGTCGAACCCGAACGCGTGGTGAGTCGATGCGCAAAGATCTGATCTTCGCGAGAGAGCATCCGCGGCTCGGTTGGAGAGGCCCGAAATGTGTTTCGGTGTGAAATCGAACTGATCGATGAAATACATCCATCGAGCAATCGTGCTGGTCACTGTGTCTTGCGTCTTGTAGTAGGTCAACGGGTTATTATCCGTCGCGCAAGTGAACCTACGACGCTCGAGGAGGAAGTGTCGCCAATGCTCGAGTACCGTGACGAACGCAAGCAACTCCTTCCACGCAACATCAACCGAGTTGATGGGAGGCACCTTTTGGCTGAAGTACTCAACCGGATGCCAGTCTACTCCGTCGTGTTGTTCCGAAACTGCACCCGTGCCGTAGCCGGAAACGTCCGTAGTCACTCTCGTAGGCAAGGTGGGATCGTAGATACTCAAGACGGGAGCGAGGAGCAACGCTTTCTTCAATTTGTCGAATGAACTGCGGGCTTCATCGATGAACTGGAAGGGCACCTTAGGAGATTGCAATCTTGACACGGGCGCGGCGATCCGTGCGTATCCTCTGATGAAGCGTTCGTGGTACCCGGCCAATCCCATAAAAGATCGGACTTCCGTGGTGTTGGTTTGTTCCGGCCAATCTTGAATGACCTTGATCTTGTCTGCGAGCGGACGGATGCCTTGCGGCATCACAAAGTGGCCCAAGTACTCGAGCTCTTGTTGTGCAAATTGGCACTTGGCTCGATTGGCCTTGTACTTGGCCGTACGTAGCGCGTAGATGCACGATGTGCTTGTCCAAATTCCGGCTATATACCAAGATGTCATCAAGGTAGATGAGCACGAAGCGGTCCAACATGTCGCGAAACTCCATTGTCATTGCCGCTTGGAAGGTAGCCGGGGCGTTCGTGAGGCCGAATGGCATTACGACCCACTCGAAGTGCCCGTACTGTGTCTTGAACGTGGTTTTGTATCGATCTCTTGGATGGATCTCGAGCTGGTGGTAACCGGCCTTGAGGTCCAACTTGGAGAAATACTAGGCGCCGCCCAAGCGTCCGAGAAGATTGTCGATGGGTGGGAGCGGGCCGGCATTCTTAATTGTTTGAGCATTAAGCTTACAATAGTCAATGCATAAGCGCAACTCCTTGTTCTTCTTCCGAACGAAGAGAACGGGTGCACCGTAGGGTGAGCAGCTAGGGCGAATCCAACCCTTGTCAATGAGGTCATCGAGTTGCGTTCGAAGCACTTCGAGTTCCTCCTCGCTCATGCGGTAAATACATCCGCGCGGAAGTATGGCCCCGTCTTCGAGGATGATCTCGTGACGAATTGGCCGATCCGGTACGATTCCGGTGGGGGCTTCAAAGACATCGCCATAGGAGTCAAGAAGCTGTACAATGCGTGGATCCAGTGGCTGTTCCGACGCTGTCTCGTCGGGAGGAGGGAGGGCGTGCAAGAAACAAATGCCCATTTCCTCCACGTTGTTCCGTGTGATGGAGTTGCAAATGCTTGCCGCGGAGACCACGTGACAACCAATCGAAGGGTGAGGTGGGGGGACCATACATGGCACAAGTACCCGTTCCGTTCACGAACGTGAACGGTGCGGCGGTAGAAGTTCACCGGGTGGTCCTCGCTGCACAGCCACGACATGACCAAAATCATGTCGAACTGTGTGTCCAATATGTCAAAGGACACCACCTCACGTGCATGCGGTGCGAAGTAGACGGGGACGGAGTCAATGCACCGGTCAATGGACTTGTGTGTACGACCGTCGGCCAACGTGACTTGCGTGGGCTGGGATTTCCTTCGAATGCGCGGCCCAAGCCCGGCGCGCGTCATGAAATCCTGGCTGATGTAGTTGCGAGTAGCTCCAAAATCAATCAAGGCGCTGCAGGTTGCCTTCCCGATCTGAATGCATAAGTACAATAATGGTGCGTCGATGTTATCGTACCGTTGCATGGCGTACTTGCGGTCAATCTTCGCAATGTACTCGCGAAGGTCATCAACCTCTACTCCGTCTTCCATCAACGGAGCTGGTACTGCAGCGTGCAAGTAGTTGCGTAATTCCGCCATTAGGGCATTGCAATGTGGCTTCGACAAGGAACCCGATGGGGGAAGAGGCAGCCATTGGAAGTCCTCCGGTGTCAATGGGTCGAGGTCCTAAAGTCTAGACCACACTAACGAGTCCCCGAGTAATGTGGGCGAGGATTCTGGTTCACTTGGCGATGGTGCTGAAGTTGCGCACGCATATGACTCTTGCACGTGGAGAGGTTGGTCCAACGACGGGACCACCTAGACAGCATAGTCTTCATAACCTTAGACTGGCGACATACGCATGTTCCCCGGACATGGAGGAGGTTGTTAGCAAGGCAACCGTGTCCAGCGGAGTAGGAAGTGGAGTCGCCTCACTTCCCGCGGAGCTCAGTTAGCTCAGTTTCCCGAGCTTTGCCGTGGACGAACGTCTTCTTTGCCTTTGTCAGGGCATTGTGACGGTGTGTGCTTGGTGCTGTTGCACCAGTAGAAACAGTTCCACATCTGGCGGAGCTTGTATTGCTCCTCTGTGAGGCTGAACTTCTTCCACGGCTCGTTCGGCTGTTCGGCTTCTGTTGTCGACGCAGATTTCGCCTTTTTCTTGTTGTTGCGTCGTGGTGGAAGGGCGTTGACTCCGTCTCCTTCACTAGACTCGTGAGTTAGCGCCTGGTTGTCCTCTTGTCCATTGCATTGGATAGCAACGACTTGCTGCGCACGTGGGCCTTTGCCCTTTTCCACAAAATTTGGTTGGCTTCCCCGCTCGTTGGCGGCCCACCAATTTGTTTGGATTACTTCGCGCAGCCTGTACACGGACCAACACCAAGTCTTGGGTACAGTCCCAAAGAATCCCTCATCAAATGTCTGAATTCCAATGTCGTCAAATCCCAAAGTCACCAATCTCTCTCTCTCTCTCTCTCTCTCTCTCTCTCTCTCTCGTAGTCTGCAGATACTGAGAAGGCAGGTAGCGAGAGGGTGAGGAAGAGATGGTGGACTTAGAAGAGGAGGAAGAAGAACTCTCTCTCTCTCTCTCTCTCTCTCTCTCTCTCTCTCTCTCAGAGTCCAGTACTAACCTGTGAAGGTGGCGCCCTGTTGCAGGTACATCGAAGACGAAGCTGGAGCTATGGCGCCACAGGTAAGTCTCCCTGGCCTTCGCCAACCATCGCTCTCCCTCTCTGTCCAATGCTACTCTAGCCCCTCCTAGCGCCCAGTGCTGAAGACTACTGCTAACGCTACTACTATTCCTGCAGCGCTCCTCCAGAGTGCTGCTGCCGAATCCTGAAGACTACCTCCTGCCTTGTGCACGTGAAGTGCCTGGGAAGTTCCTACGAACT
Source organism: Chara braunii (assembly GCA_003427395.1). Lineage (NCBI taxonomy): Eukaryota > Viridiplantae > Streptophyta > Charophyceae > Charales > Characeae > Chara > Chara braunii. Next base: position 1,832,834 of record BFEA01000034.1, read on the forward strand.
GCCTCGTGACTGCCTGTGGCCTGTAGGGCGGGCCAGTCTTATATAGTGCTGGCCCGTCCAGGAGGCTGCTCTTGCCAATGCCAAAACGTGCCAGACCCTGGCGTTGAAGTTCAAACAAAGGTCATCTTGAAAACAGGCCCAAAATGGCCTGTGCTAAAACCCTGGTCTGGTGCCTCCGTTTCAGGCTGAAAAGACTCAGGGCCTGTAGGCCCTTGTTTTCAGGCTTTCAGGCTGAAACGACACAGGGCCTGTAGGCCCTCGTGGCTCTGCACCTACGGACCCTTAGTCTACCTGGTCGGGCCCTGCTGGGCCCGTGTGGTACTGAGTATGCCACATAGTGTGTGTGTACGAGTCTGTGATACAGTTGGGATGTACAGGCGCCGATGCGCCATAGCTTGTTGAAGCGAGTTTGCATCTGAACTGTGTTCTCGGTTTCCATATCTCTGAGCTTTGAGTGGGCGCTTGGCGCTAGCGTGAATTGCCATCTGTTTGCATGTATGCGAAGTGAAGAAGTAAACGAGTCTGATTGCAGTGACGTTCTCTCCTGGGATAACCTGCCTCTGCCTGCTGACCAGAATGGCCCCAACTGGAGGGACTCACTTTGAGACCTCTCTGATCTGACATATGCTTGCTAGGGGCCATCTCCCCAGCTTCCTCCTGCAGACATAACTCCCGGGATTTATATCCGAGTTTGACTGCTAAGAGGCCCTAGGACCCCCCAACATTTTATATTCTAGTTATATGATCTCCCAGTGCCTTTCCCAATGCCCTGGCCCATCAGGTGATTCGCATCGTCACGGAACAGCTCACTCACTTTGAGACCTCTCTGACCTGACATATGCTCGCTAGGGGCCATGTCCCCAGCTTCTTCCTGTGGGCATAATTCCTGGGATTTGCGTATATAGAGTTTGAATTCTAAGAGTCCCTAAAAGTCCTCGAGTTTTGAATTTAAGTTGTATGATTCCACCGCCTTGCCTGCATTGCAAGAATGGCGTCACCTTTCTGATTATACGTTGGCCAGAAACAGCGCATACAGAGTCTGATGCCCAGACTGCAATGGAGTTTTCTCTAGTACTGCTGGCCTGTGAGTGCATCAGACCCGAGGAGCTGTGACCTGCGAAGCATGTGCATGCCTCACAGCTGTTCTGTCAATGTGCTGAGCTGATCTGGGCCGTGCCCCCCTTCCCATCCGCTCAGTGACATTGATCCTCCCGCTGGTGCAACCCCCATCCTCGACATGTTGTTACAACTCCTGACCCGCACCCATTGACTTAGCGTTTGCCACATCCAGATATGTCGACTTACCCACCATTGCCTGTCGTCACCCCGCCTATTGGAGTATTCACAGGTACTGCAGAATGACCCGCCCTTTGCCACACGCTGCATTGACGTTGATCTTATCGTGGCGAGACGAGGCCCGCTAGAGGGAAACGGTGCAAATATAACTGCTCTGTGGTGGGTGTGATGTTTAAGCGCTGTATCTGGCCTTCATGGCAAGCCGACTGCTGAGACCTTATATGCCCGCCTGATGCAGTTTTGGGCATCCGTGTATTTATCTTGTGTCACCCTACCATCTTCTCCCAAATAGAATGTACGGTCATTGTAGCCGCATTGGGGCAACTTTCAGTCTAGATACAGTGATAATGACCACACATTCTATTCAGGAAAGATGGTAACACCGACGGTAAACACTTCTCTGCCCTCATTTCCACAGACAATTCATGGGTCCGGTGGGACAATGATAGATCGGACTGTGCGATGTCAGACATTACCGCCTATTTTTGAGCTGCTTTTTCAGGTTGTATCCAATACAGGAACGGTATGTGGCTGCAGGGCCACACCACGAAGGCAGGTGTGCAAGTTCCATCGACTCCAGGGTACATTACAGTAGGCTGAGTAGGGGTAATTCTTGTCCCTGCCCTGCCCTGCAACTTATCCGGATGCTGTGGCCATGGTGATTCTGAGTCTCTGACGATGCACAAGCCTGTGGCATCGCTTCAGGGATTCCTTCAGGGGATAAGTCCTGTGCCATCCCATCCTGTCAACATGCAGGCAACATAACCTTGGGTTATTGTTCGCTATGTCACCACCAGCCTTGAGTAACCAAACAGGTTAGTTAAGCATGTGAACAACGTAACCTTGGGTTATTTGTTCGCTATGACACCACCAGCCTTTGAGTAACCAAAAATAAAGGAGAAGGAGATAAGTGATAAACAAGAGAGTAATAGCAAGCAATAAAGATTTTTCACAATCCATTGGTTTCTAGAAAATCCATACTTCACGTGTTTCAAAGTACCATGACTATGCAACGGACGTGCGTCATGTGTTCATTTATTCCAGCCACTATTTACTCAGCTGCCTTTTATGTCTGTGCGGTCGTGAGATGCTTCCTGCTCGTGAATGTCCAAAACACACGTGCAGTCCAGCCCCTCATGTACTCGTCCACACTACCCGCTCATGGAGCGGCCTCTCAGTACAGAGGGACTGGAATTGCAGTGCCCATATAAATGCAATGGCCGCCCCTCTGTGTCCGTAGCATGTGGAAGCCATGTTGCCTGTGATATCTTGCAGTGACCGCAACTGCAAGGATTCGAGGTGGTGTTTGCACAGGCTGCACACCGCTATGCATGCAGAATGTGATGAAGAGAAAGAGAGAGAGAGAGAGAGAGAGAGAGAGAGAGAGAGAGAGAGTGGACCTGTCTTGCCTGGTCTGTCGGGGTAGCCACTCACCATCGGTAATACCTATTCCATTCATTTTCCCTTGCAACCTGCCCCTCCTTGAGTCACCACTGTTTGTCATGCCATTCTCTGGCAGTGTGTGCCGGTGACCACTCAGGATCACACGGGAGGGTCCTCCCTTTCCATGTTTTTTCTCCCTGCTTTCTCCTCTCGTACCTTTTCCTTTCTGTTTGCTGTGCAGAACTGGATACGGCAAGGGTGCAGTGTTGAGAGGCAATAGCTGCAATACTAAATCCATGAAGAATTAAAATATAACATTATTTTGGCTCACCGAAGAGCTTGGGTAGAGCACGCCGCCGATCTTGCAACAGATAGGACTTTCTCTTGTTTCCTCTGTCTATCTAAGAAAGCAAAGGTGCCTTCCTTGTACAGCCGAAATCGGAATTTGAAAAATGACTTCTCGTCCACTGATGAATAATGAGATCCCATTCAAAGCCCCGTGGCGTAAGTATGGAAGGGCAAACGGTCGTTTGAAGAGGACATAATAATCATTTTAGAAGATCGCATGCTAAGACTGTTCCTAATACGAGATCTATGCATCTGGGTAGAGAAGGGGTTGCTGTGGTGATTGTTTAAAGGATGCACCCACACGTCCACACACACACCCACACACACCCACACACACCCACGCACACCCGCGCACAGCCAAACACACCCTGCACACTCGCGCACAAATGGTTTCTTATGAAGTTTCCATTGGTCCTATTATAATCTACACCTACTATAAGAAGTGCTAAACGTCATATCTCACGGCCTGAATCGCAGGCCGGTAACGCGCTGCGGACGGCCCAGATTGCAGGCCGATCAAAAAATTTTCTGATCGGCGTGCGATCTTGGCCGTCTGCGGCGCGTTACCGGCCTGTGATTCGGGCCGTGTGATGTCGCTATCGGAGGCGCCGAATTGCAGGCCCGCCCATCCCTCAAATCGTGGGCCGCCCCTCCGCCCATCCGCCCGCCCGTCATCCAGCCCGCCAGCCCGTAATCGTG
>BFEA01000034.1:1862018-1881342 GCA_003427395.1 Chara braunii
ACAGTTCGAATCTCCCTACAGCCTACAACCTACGGCGACCTACTTACCACTGGCTATCGTGCAGGTCACGGGTTCAACTCCAGGGAACTGTGCAGATACTGTACACAGGTAAGCTGAGGTCAAAGGATCGACCCCTGGGATCTGCATCGGCTACTGCCAAAGGTGAAAACTGTTTCATCCTGGCCAATTTCGAAGTATACATTCATCAGAAAGTACAATGCCGTCCAGTTGCAAAAAGAAATGAATGAACTTGAGAGGAGAGAGAGGTAAAGAAGAAGAAGAAGTAAGAAAGAAGTAAGAAAGGAGAAGAAGATGATGTACTCCAGCATAGACCAATGACAAGGCTCTACTTCTTCGCCAACCAATCTCCTCCTCCTTGTCTCCTCCCCTCTTATTCAAACAAGATGTACTCCAGCATAGACCAATGACAAGGCTCTTCTTCTTCGCCAACCAATCTCCTCCTCCTTATCTCCTCCCCTCTTATTCAAACAAGAAATAACAATAGTAATGTTGAATGGCTGAACCAGAATCAATGTCAGAATCCCACTTCTACTGCAGGCACAACATGAGGTCCACCATAGCCATGGCCACCCTTCCTCTTCCTCTACATGCAGGCCGAGGCTATGGCGGAACACTGAGGGCTCTATCCTCCTGTCCAAAGGACAACCGAAAACGGCTATGTCGCTGCCTCCCTGTGCAAAGGACAACGCAAAGCAGCTAGCGGCTGCTCACTAGGCCGCCATGCCTCTCTGCCCCAAGCTTCCTTGTCCGGCACTACCCCAACGGTGGCCTTCCAGATGCAGCGCCTAACAAGGTGATGAAGATGGCATCCACCATAGCCAGGTAAGTACCTCGCCCTCTCCTCCTTGGTCCGCTTCTCCCTCCTCCTACCGGTAGATCTGCACCATAGCCAAGGTGGAAGCTCCCGGCTTCTTCCTCCCAGCAGCACTGTAGTACCCAGTGCTACTCCAGCCAGCACTCCAGCAGCGTGTCGCCAAACTTGCACACTGAAGAATGAGGTCGGCTCTTCCCTCGGCCTCTTGATAGAGCGGCCTACTTGCCTCCTGGGCGGTGACTTCCAGGCCGCTCAGCCTCCCAAGCAACCGGTTCCACCTCCCGTTCGTAGGGAAACATCATTGCAGACTCTGATATTGCCCGTACAGGCTCTAGACTTAGATTGGATGGACTGGTACCGGCCTAGACCTAGCCTACCGCTACTGGGCTTCTAAAAATGCCAACTTTATCTTTTTCTGCTCGGCCTCGAGTACCCAGCACATCTACTGCTACTGGGTGCGGTACCGGCCTACCTGCTACTTGAGTGTTTTTCCGCTGCTCTAAGCACCGTCGGCCCCTGGCTCCGCTTCTCGAGTGTTTTCTCTGCTGCAACCCTGAATGCCACGGCCACAGGCAAGTACCGGCCCTACTGGGCTGCCAAACAAGCAAGTACCCTTGCGGGTCACACACACACTCATGCCGACAAGCACTCAGACAGTCACGCAGGTCAACAAGCACACACATACACTCGGCAGAATGCGGGAATCTCAGCAAGGCATCCATTCCTCTTTTTTTTTTTTTTTCCCTATGGACCACGGATCAGATATTAAACTGATCAGAACAGATACTACACTTGATCTTAGCCAAAAGGCCGAGAAAGGCAAGGCATCCATTCCATCAGCAGAACTCCAGAAATCAGCAGTGTTCTCAGTCTTTGTTATGGCGGGTCATTACACTAACCTCCCCTCAAGAGCGAGGTCCCTTCGAGCGAGTAACTCAATCAGAGTCGCTGCATAATGCAGCGCAGGCGTAAATGGCAAAGAGAGATCGCGTATGTTCCGTAGGAGTAAGGGTAGCAGTGAATCTAGGTTGCTGTTCGAAGCTAATCAGTCGTTCTGCGTTGACAAGTAGCGGAGCACTCTGCAGCAAATCTTTCTTAGCAATCCAGTAAAAGTCATTTAATGGGTGGTATAGAAAATGAACTTTATATTGTCTGTTTCTCCCTTTTCCACTGTGCTCGACAATTCTATCAACCTCGTGACCGCCCTTGATTGCGTGAGGAATCGTTGATTCTCGATACAGAAACGTTTCCGGTGGTTCATACGGGAATAACTTTGACGCGTGAAAGACTGGGTACGTGTACAGATGAGGAGGCACGTCGATTGTGTAAGAAGGACCAAAGGAGTCGTCCCCTACTTGGTTCAGCACCTTCCACGGACCATAGTTACCCCTTCGTCTTCAGAAAACTCAGACATTTTGACCCAGACATAACTTCCCACTGTGAAAGGTTGAGGCTGGCGCTTTTTGTTAGCATGTTTAATCATGGCACTGCGTTGCCTTTCCATAGCTGCTACAACAACTTTGAGCAAGTGATCAAACTTAGCACTGTAACCTGGCTGAACAGGTGTTAGGCCAGGTGGCTGGTCGGGAAACAGATAGGATAGGGGATTGCGAATTTGCCACCCGAGGTGCAGCCGATTAGGTGTCATCCCTATGGAGGAGTGTATGGAGTTGTTGTACAGTCCTTGCACAATTGGCAATTCCTCATCCCAAGAGTTCTGATCAGACACAATTAGAGCTCGGAGAAGTTGGATCACAGTCTGGTTGACCTCCTCGGCCAGTCCATTGGCCTCGGGATGTGGGCCAGACGTCATTTTGAGTTTGATGTCGTAGATCTGGGAGGTGAAGTCCTTCCAATCTGCACTTATGAACCTAGTGTCCCGGTCACCCGCAAGAGTTTTCAGGGGCCCACACTGCAGAATGTACCTTTTGTGAAACTCCTTGATCACAAGGTCAGTCGGGGCATGAGGTGGTAATGGGATCAGATTAAGAAACTTTGAAAAGCGGTCAACGATCACGATTACTTGTGAATATTCGTTCCTGCTTTTCTTTCCCATGTTTGTGAAATCGATGGAAAGAGACTCACCCGGGCCATCAGGAATAGGAAGAGGATGCAGCAGCCCTTAGGGCTTTTGCGTAGACAGCTTAATGCGTTGACAAACTTCACACTCAACCACAAACTTCCTTGTCATTTCTTTCATTCGAGGTCATACAAACTTTTGAATAGACTTCCGTATGTCTTTTCAAAACCGAAGTGTTCACTCCGGCCATGAGCCAAGTCCAAAAAGTGAGTACGGATAGGCTCGTGGTTGTGTACACACAGTCGGTCGTACTTCCCGTAACGTCGGAAGAGTAAACCTTTACACTCGTGGAAATCGGGCTGGCTGCTAGGGTCAGCTTGGATCTGCTCAAGGATGGGACTGAGTTCCGGGTCCTTGGCAGTATGCTCGATGAGTTCCTCCTTCAAGTTCTTACGGAGATCGTAGGAACCCACAAGGCAAGTCATGTACTCAGGATGGCGAGACAAAGCATCCGCAACACGATTGTAACAACCTTTTTTGTCCTCAAGTTCAAAATCATACACATCAATCTCATGCAGCCAATATGTCAATGTAGTTGATGGATTATTCTCTGTCTGGACCCATTTCAAAGTCTCATGGTCTGAGAATACTTTGAAATGGCGACCCAAGAGGTAGTGTTTCCAATGATTTAGTGCCTCTCTCAAGGCATAGATTTCTGGCATGTAAGTGGAGGCAGCTACCTTGTGACTGGGCATGCGTTTGCTGTAATACTCAAGCGAACATTCTTACTTGTCAACTTGGACAGCAGACGGGCGATGCTAGAGAATTTGGGCACAGACTTATGGTAGTATGACGCGAGGCCAAGAAAAGAACGCAACTCACGGATATTTGTCGGTTGGGGCCAATTGTGGATGACCTCAACTTTGGTTGCCTCGGGCTCTAGGCCTGCAGCAGACAACCGATGTCCAAGGTGGATGACGTTGTCCCTCCCAAACTCAGATTTCTCTAAGTTGAGATGAAGTTGCGCATCCTTGAGAATCTGCAACACTTCCTCAAGGTGTCTCATGTTCTCCTCCATCGACTTGCTGAAGATTAGTATGCCATCTAAACAAACAACAACAAATTGATTGATCTGATTGCGGAACACCTTGTCCATGGGGCTTTGGAAGGTGGCTGGTGCATTCGTGAGGCCGAAGGGCATAATGGTAAATTCGTATAGCCCATCGCGAGTTTTGAATGCAGTTTTATGCTGGTCTGCAGGGTCGACTTCAATCTGGTGGTAACCAGACTTGAGATCGATCTTGCTGAAGACCTTGCATCTACCCACAATATCAAGCAGGTCATCAATGCGCGGCAAAGGATATGCATTATTTCTTGTTATTCTATCCAGTCTGCGGTAATCGATACACATCCGTTCTTTGCCTCCTTTCTTAGGGACAAACAGAAGCGGTGCACCAAATTCGGATTCGTTTGGCTTGATCCATCTCTTCTCAAGCATGTCATCGATCTATCTTCGCAGCTTCTAATTCGCCTGAGCCCATTCGATAGACACAACCTTTTGGAGGAGTGCTACCTTCTATCAACTCGATCTTGTGTCGGACCGGACGCACGGGAACTCCATGCGGTTCGACCAAGACTTCAGGGAATCTGTTGAGAAGGTTGCGGATTTTTTATGGGATTTCCGGAGGTGGATCATAACATTTAGGTGCAAGCATACCGGATAGCACAGGTGCAACGAAAACAATAGAATTCGAAGCAGAGTCCTTTGGACTAGAAGTAGATTTAGAAGAGGTAGAAGTAGTTGCATTAGAAGTAGAATCGACAAGCAAAGTAGAATCATTATGTACAACAAAAATAAAAGGCACATGGCCTAACAAAGGCTATATACAATTGCTCATCAACTCTGCGTCTGCGCCACTTTTTGCAGACTTTCATTGGATTGAGAAAAGTTACTTGGGACTCGTGCGGCTCATCCAGGAGGACTGGACGCTCGATTCCCACGCCATCTTTGACCATGAAATGTGAGTCATTCCACGCGGTTCTTTGACATTGGGCTTGGAACCAGCCCAAGCCGATAACCGCGTCGAAGGGGCAGTGATTGAGGACATAGAAGTTCAACTCATGCCTGATTATGCGTTATGCGTCAAAGGTAGTGCGCACACCTTTGACTGCATGCGTAAAGGTGACAACCTCTTGGTTGCCCACTTGGGTCCGACAAGGGTTCTGCAAGGTCACTTGGTTCATTCCCAAGCGTGCCTTACGAATATCGTGCAGTGAGAAGTAGTTGGCGGTTGCGCCACAATCAGCCAACGCACGGATGTAACGACCGTTAATGCGGAGTTTGAAAAAGATCAACTTCGTTTTCCCTTGCACGCGTTCTTGCTTCATGTGAGCCTAGCGTGTCAAGAGAGTATGGAAGTCAATTTCTTCCGACTCCACTTAAGGCTCCTTGTATAGGATGTGCAATTTTTCAGCCTTGGAATCAGCATTAGATGGGGTCTCAGGATAGGTTTGCTGAGTTAGATTAGAATCCGACAAAGGATCTGCACTTACATGTTAAGCCTCTCCGTCTGTAGAGTGTGTTGATGATATCTCTAAACACCTTGCCATCATGAAAACACATGCTGTTACCATCCCCCTTTGCTGGTTTCCCTGCCGCAATCTGAAGCAATGTTGGACTGAGTGTGCCGGTTTGGTGCAATGCAGGCAAACCCCTTTCTTCACCCTGTGTTTTCACTCACTTTCACTGATCCGGAGATCTACCCATGGTTTTGTGGCAGGATATCCCGGCTTGGGTGGAATCTTTGCTCCCTTGGGAATAAGAATGGTGTTAGTGTTGTTCTTCACTATGGTTCTCAACCCCTTTCTTTTGAAGGCAGTCTTCTTAAAGGCATTCATAGACTCATCATTATTCACATAATTAGACTCATGGGCTGTCGAAGAGTAAGATGTCTCGCAGTCTTGCTCTTGATCGTCATCAAGAGAAGGGTCCTCTGCGAAGGTCTCCCTCGTCAACCTCAAGTAGATCGTGCGCTGCAAAACGGTTGCTGCCCGGAAACCGTTTGCGGCTGGTGGTCTTTTTGCCACCCGATCCACCCGGGAGGTCTTGTGCCTCGAGCTTGACTAAATCCCGCATGAGGGAAAGCCAATCTATATACGTTATGAGTCCGAGCCCCAAGCGATGTGTTACAGTAGAGGGGACCATGCCTTTAATCACATCCAAGCAAGACTGCGCAGTCATCTCATGATTAGGAGTAGCAAAAAGTTTACTAACATACTGCTGCAGACTATGCATGGTGCCTGTCCACTTGTTGTGCTTGAGCTTGTCAAGCTTAAGTCTAGCTTTGGCTGCAAAATGCGGATCGGCATACTGTTTGATCAAGAGTTCCTGGAGTGTGGCTATTGGCGTAGCCTTCAACCATTTGTTTAGGTCTATTCTTTTATAGCCTGACTGTACAACTTGGACTTCTAAGAAGCCCCTTACGGAGGGTTCCACATTGGTCCCTAGGACCGTTGACTGAGTGACCGGGGGTGTCCCGAGCACATCTAAGTAGGATTGCATAGAGCTGATCCAAGATTCAATGTCGTCCTGTCCGTCATACTTGGACGAAATCTGTGCCGCCTTCCTGTCCACGTAGGGAAAGCTGCAACTAGGACCAACGATTGCTGGGTTCGAATTCGAAGCTGCAACAGTTCCAGAATGCCCTGCACTGCCACTTGCCGCTGCAGCAGCAGCAGCCGCCGCAACAGCGGGGTCTGGACCTGCTGCAGATCCGGATAGGCTGTTGGCCACACTCAAAGAAGAAGAAGAAGAAGAAGAAGAAGAAGATATGGTTGGAGTGGCAAAAATGGACTGACATGTAACACTAGAACCAGGGTAAGCAGAAGGAAGAACACTTTGGGCCGGCTGCAAGCTAGCAAACTGTTCCAGCAGCCCACGGTGCTGCTGCGCCATCAGGGCCATATCCCCGCGCAACTTCTTGAGTTCATCAAACACCTTGGCGAGTTGGCCCGTATGGTCTTCAACAGTCCGGACCTCTACTAAAGCCCTGAGGAGTGGGACAGTCTTCTCTTCCACCTCATCATCAGTTAAGGCGGGCACGGTACTGAAGACGGCTTCATGAGCCTTTACTTTGTCACCCCTCTCCTTCTCCTTCTCTTCCTCTTCCCTCTTCAATGCGTTTTCATAAAAGAACTGGTACTGCGCTTTTTCTGCCTCAGGGGCAGCGTCCATTTGCAGCTTCCATTCTGCTGCAGATGCCATGATGGAGGACGAGGGTGTCAATAAGTCTCTCAGGAGAGGTCCGTACTTCCTCACACTTCTGGGACGAACACTCCTCTTCCCTCTCCTCACTCCCTCAAGAGCAACACTCAGAAGCTTCTCTCTTCTCTCTCTCTCTCGTTTGCGATCGTGTAGACGCAGGCATTTAACGAACCCAATGAAAGAAACAGTCTTGAAGGCAACTAGAAGAGAAGGTAGAGCTCCTAGCCGAAGCGGCAATTTATTTGGACTGGAGAGCAGTCAAAACAACAAAAAATAAAAGATCAGAGAGATCTGATTCCGCCACACAGTCTGGCCCAACTACGTATGAGGTCCTCTCAAGCCTAGCCGGACTCAGCTCCGTGAAGACACAGCAAATCAAATTCAAAGTGTACTACGTAATGCAAGATAGAATTGAGTGGTGTCCAAGGTGCGAGTCAGGCAGCGGATCGTGCGGTAAAGTGTGTTAAAACGTCTCAGCTGAGATCCCCTCAGCAGCGAGTGTCCTGGTCCGAAAGCATGAACTCCAAGTCCCAATCAAATAGAGCAAAGTAACTGATGTCAACAGATTTGGGCCTGAGTGGCCCTTCTTGTTTGGGCCCGGTCCCACTGAGTCCCAAATGGTCCCAGTGGAGTCCGAACCGGGTCCCAACCAACAAGAGTTCCACAAAGACCTACTCTCTCTGCCCCTACCGAATTGAAAACCGAAATTTAGCCCCAGAAAGAACCTACAGACTACAGCCGTTCAGCATGAAATAAACAAAGCACTGTAGAAATATATAGCACGGCACGCAAGATAGTCCATTCATTCACTCGTCAGGTGAGTAAGCAGTTCACACACCTCACACAAGATGAAGACTATGGAGGATGGAAGAAGAACCCAGAATACCCCAGCAGGCAGTCAATTCCATGCACACACACATGGGCATCCTGGCGGCACGGCACTTACCTGAGTGGCCGGGCTCTTGAGATGAAAGAAACTCACCCCCCTCTCACATAGTCCTCCCGACCCAATTAGCATCCTCTACACTACTGTCCTATCATCTAGGAGGGTCAACATCCACCCCAAAGTACAGCGCCGGATCCCCCGTCGATGTTGAAGATTAAAGTAGCAACTTGCAGTCCGCAGGTGCAGAAATGGCTGCCGCCCTCGAGCTCGCTTAACTTGAGGGGAGCCCTAAAGTCACTCCTCGTCTTCCTTGAAGTCCAGATTCAAGTTGTAGGTGCCCTTCACCAGGTCTTCTGTGCCCGGCCTCAAATGGAGGAGCTCACTGTTGGGAGACAAAAGCTCATACCCAAAAGCAAGAGGGCCCATACGTTTACACCCGGCACGAGACCGTACGACACCACCTCCCCTCTTGTAGCCGCAGAAAAAAACGCCACCTCCTCACAGTGCTTGAGTGCAACGCAAATTGTAAGTCTGCACGTTCCCTCAATCGGTCTTACAGTAACCTCTTACTGTATTCCTCTGATGCATTCCATACTTGCCACACAGAAATATTCTACGTTAGGCATCATAGGCCCACATACCATCTGAGAATGCCAAAGACTGGCACCGACTTGTTCGTCTCCGAAGCACAATGTGCCACAGAGGCAGCAAGCCAAACAACAAACGCTCGTGGCCTACATCCGGCATTCAGCAATATATGTTTTGCCATTATACTCAGCCTGCACATCATGCACCTGCACAAATTTGCATAATCCACCACATGTTACCCCCCCCCCCCCGCCCCCCTTCCTCACATATTTTAGGCATCATAGCCCTCGATGTACCATCTAAGAAATGCCAAAGACTAACACCGATTTGTTCATATCTGGAGTGCAGCATGCCTCGGAGCCGGCTAGCCAACAACAGATGCTCCTGGGCCACATCCACCTTTCAGTGATATTTCTTTCCCCAGTATCTTGCCATACATCATCCCTCCCGTCCAAGCTTTTTCGCAAAGCACGCCAAAGATGTCCCGTTTACTTCTAAGATTAGATTGTGCATCCAGCCTTTTTTCTTTTTTTTCCCCCCAAAAGAACCAATCAATGTAGAGTGTGCATCCACCTATATTGGGAAAACATCTAGTTATTATTTGGATTGTTACGATCCTGGCCAATTTCGAAGTATACATTCATCAGAAAGTACAATGCCGTCCAGTTGCAAAAAGAAATGAATGAACTTGAGAGGAGAGAGAGGGAACGAAGAAGAAGAAGAAGTAAGAACGAAGAAGAAGATGATGTACTCCAGTATAGACCGATGACAAGGCTCTTCTTCTTCGCCAACCAATCTCCTTCTCCCCTCTTATTCAAACAAGAAATAACAATAATAATGTTGAATGGCTGAACCAGAATCAATGTCAGAATGCCACTTCTACTGCAGGCACAACATGAGGTCCACCATAGCCATGGCCACCCTTCCTCTTCCTCTACATGCAGGCCGAGGCTATGGCGGAGCACTGAGGGCTCTACCCTCCTGTCCAAAGGACAACCCAAAGCAGCTATGTCGCTGCCTCCCTGTGCAAAGGACAACGCAAAGCAGCTACGCCGCTGCTCACTAGGCCGCCATGCTTGTCTCTGCGCCGAGCTTCCTTGGTGCGGCACTACCCCAACAAGGGCCTTCCAGATGCGCCTAACAAGGTGATGAAGATGGCGTCCACCATAGCCAGGTAAGTACCTCGCCCTCTCCTCCTTGGTCCCCTTCTCCCTCCTCCTCCTACCGGTAGAGCTCCATCATAGCCAAGGTGGAAGCTCCCGGCTTCTTCCTCCCAGCAGCGTACCTAGCGCTACTCCAGCCAGCGCTCCAGCAGCGTGTCGCCAAACTTGCACACTGAAGAATGAGGCTGGGCTCTTCCCTCGGCCTCTTGATATAGCAGCCTACTTGCCTCCTGGGCGGTGACTTCCAGGCCGCTCAGCCTCCCAAGCAACCGGTACCTCCTCCCTTTCGGAGGGAAACATCATTGCAGACTCTGATATTGCCCGTACAGGGTCTAGACTCAGATTGGATGGCCTGGTACCGGCCTAGACCTAGCCTACCGCTACTGGGCCTCTAAAAATGCCAACTTTGTCTTCTTCTGCTCGGCCTCAAGTACCCGGCACATCTACTGCTACTGGGTGCGGTACCGGCCTACCTGCTACTTGAGTGTTTTTCCGTTGCTCTCAGCACCACGGGCCCCTGGCTCCGCTACTCGAGTGTTTTTCCTGGTGCAACCCTTAATACCACGGCCACAGGTAAGTACCGGCCCTACTGGGCTGCCAAACAAGCAAGTACCCTTGTGGGTCACACACACACTCATACCGACAAGCACTCAGACAGGCACGCAGGTCAACAAGCACCCACGCACACAGACTTTAGAAAACTCAGCAGAATGTGGGAATCTCAGCGAGGCACCCATTCCATGGGCAGAACTCCAGAAATCAGCAGTGTTCTCAGTCTGTGTTATGGCAGGTCATTACAGGATGGAAGAATCCTGAGGGAAGTCCTGTGTTGATTTGATAAATACAAGTTAGCAAGAGGATCCCTTAGAGACTATGAAAAAGAGTAGATGGAACACACACACCAGATACATCAACCATTATTAATTTATTATATAACTCATGATCACACTCTATGAACACCCCAAACTTTAAACCCTAAAACTATCCCCCAAATCCCCTGCTGTACAACCAGCCCCCTGGCTGGATGCTACCTGCAAATTTTAGACTCTTTTATCGCTACACTCTACAAGGCTTCCGAGTTTGCCTGCTCAATTTTTTTTTTTCCCTTTTTCTTCTTTGTTTCACAGGTCGATGGTCTTCTTTTCCCCCCTTTCCTGTTCGTTTTTTGTCGGCTATCGTGGCCAATTCTCCTTGTAATTTCTCTCACATCTGCCACTTACTTGCCACTGGCACGATTATTCAATGCTGTAGTGAAGAACTCACTGCTGTCATGGAAGATGCTCGTAGTGAAGAACTCGCTGCGATGACTCGAACTTTTGTGAGAGGGGATTAGTCAATCATCCAGTGATGTTGACGATTCTAGCTTGTTGACCTTTGGTTGGTTGAACCCCGTCTGTCTCCGATACACAGCCGAACAGAGTACTCACGAAAATGAAAGTCTGGTGGGATAATTGCGTAGACGGGTTCGGCAAGCGAGTCTGTCACAAGATCGGCATTGCAATGTCTTCCTTTGTACAACTGTGTCAAACATGGTTTTGGTTCCAATTTGCTGTCATGTTTTTTTAACCTTTTTTTTTTTTTTGGGCATATAATCCGTATATTCAATGTTGGCAAATCTACGCGGTGCGATCTATTTGGCCTTATGTTGCCCATGATTAGAAGCCCAGTGCAGATGTTACCGTGAGTAGATGTACTAGATGCCATTAGAATATCATCTTTTAGGTTGGAACTTGGAAGTGTTGGAATTTGCTGTGGTTTTGGTCTGCTTGGGTTTTGATCGTTTTCGATATTGGGTTGAGGCCCTTCAGGGTTTCATTCTTGTGTAGCGTGGTATTCTCTTCCTCCAAATGGGCTAACACTGAATACCTGCCCTGTCTGATCGACTCACTGTTAACCTTCCTATCTTTTATGTGATTATCGTTCCTTTCATTACCGGGATCGGTACCATGGTTCATCATCCACCGGCTACCACCACCTCTCACCACAGGCAGAGACTTTACGACCAGTTGGTGTTGCCTTCCTATTCTCCTGTGCACTATACGGCTCTAGGTGTACAGAGGTTGCCCCACCACCAACTTCGCTTGAGACAAGTTGAGAGTTGTCTTTTGGTAGGCATAGGCATTAAAATAGACATGCATTAAAATAGACATGCATCATGATGCATGCCACCTCTCACCACAGGCAGAGGCTTTACAACCTGTGTGGTGTTGCCCTCTCATTCTCCTGTCCGCTCTTTGGCTTCGTGTACATGGGAGTGTACCCATCATCGTTGCCTTTGAAGGATTCCCTGCCTCTATAGAGTGCATTCATTGCTTGGCAAGCCTCGTGCCACTGGAAACAGAGACGGTTTCTGCTATTCCCATCCATGCTTACCTCCAGATTGCTATGTACTCTTCTGTCGTGTTTGTTGTTCTGATGATTGAAGTGGAAGATCTAAGATTTATGTCCTCTGTGTTGTCCTGAACTCGATCTTTCATGATGTCTGTTCCAAGCTACACATGTTTGTTTGTCCGTCGTTGTCCGTCCTTGCGGAGGGAGGAGGGGGATCTGCGGAGTTCTTCTTTCTGTCTTTTTTTTTCCCTTTTGTTTTTAGGGGTGGAGGAGGGATTTGTGGAGGGCCATCTCTCACCATCCGCGTTTACAACAGTCTCGCCGTCAGAAGATGGTATCTCCCTGGATGTTTGCATTTCCTGGGTGTTCCTGTTCCCTCTGATAGGTGATGATGCCACTGCGTGTTTCCTCTCAGATGATACTGCCCTGATTATTTGCATCTTCTGCCTTTCCCCTTTCCCTCTCACCAGTTGGTGCCAGGGCTGCAATTTGAGCTGACATCTTTCCAGCTGTTTGCTGTCTTTCTGACAGTTTCCCTGTCTCCTCTGACAGGTGCGGCAGAGAGTTCCGACGTGCTTACGGGCGTCCCTTGCGCCGAGTGTTTTGAATGCACCAAACTCTGCAGAGGTGGGGGTAATCTGACAGCTGACAAGCTGCTGTCTCTGTAAGGCTCTGTTGTGGAACCAGAGGTCAGAGGCTGGCTCCCATATGAGACACGTGTGGGCTTGCTGATGCCTGAGGCAGTCGAGATCATGACATCATATGGAGACATGTATGGATGGTAGCCAGCTCTCCGGAGCTCCGTGTTATTGGTCAAGGGTTCGAACCCCTTTTCTCCTGTACTAATGTCTGTGGCTGTGACCTTGGTTTCTTCCGGCGGTTTGGCACGTTCTTGGTTTCGTGAGGCAATGTACATGTGCAGAGGAGGTTCCAGCGGTTGAGAACCTCCTTAACGCTTCCTTCCTTGATGGAGTAGTGTGACCTCTTTCACCAAAGAGAGAACGCAATGGATGGGCATCGCTGGGTACTTAAACCAGCAGTTTGCGACCGGAGTTCGAGGCTGTGAATATTGCGACTTCTTTTGCTGAAGAGAAGGCATGGGCATCACTGGTACTTGAACCACCAGTTCGCAAGAGAGTCTACCGAAGTTGGCAGCTGCAATGCAAGGAGGCGGTACTCTTAATAGAGAGCCTACCGAAGTTTGCGGCTGTAGACGAGGAGGCGGGACTCTCAATGTACCATCCTACCTGTCTCTGGTCCGGTGCATGCTCCACGGGAGTATTTTCTTCAGCTGATGATCACCCATAGCGAGCTGGTGATTTCATGTACCTTGCACACCAGATGTGGCAGTGGTAATGTTCATGGGTTGTATCCGAAGGTCGTGCAGGCTGCCATCTCGGTCAGTCTGTGGCTTCCAGTTCTGTTGCTAGAGGGCCAGCTGACCACATATATTTTTTTTTCCAAGGCAGACAAATTTGCTCGGAAGCAGGAGCAGTAGTTTCTTCCTCGACCTGTTTATGAACATATCTTGCTGATGGATGACGGGTACTTTACTACTCTCTTCTTTTCAGGTTTGGCAGGGCTATTCGGAATCTCACCCCCAATTCAGCGGTGGAGGATCTTGGAGCTTCGCCTCAGCATGTGTTCAAAAGCAGCAGGCATCATCCATCCCCTTGAGCTGCAAGTCATTTGGATGGATCGGTTTTTCGTCGTGTCCAAAAGAAGTTGCAATGGGGCAAACAGGAAACTGAAAGATTGGTGTGGGATTCATTGCCAGCAATCCAATGGGGGTGGCAAGAAAAAGGGAGCTCTGTGTGTGTGTGTGTGTGTGTGTGAGAGAGAGAGAGAGAGGGAGGGAGTCTCTGTGCAGCAGCAATTGACAGGAAGCAAATAGCAAGTTATGGTGGTAGTGGTGGTGTTAGTAGTAGTAGTAGTAGTAGTAGTAGTAGTAGTAGTGGTGGTGGTGGTGGTGTATAGGAGTAGCAGTAGATTAGTAGTAGTGGCAGTAGTCATGGTGGGAGTAATGTTAGTGGTCATAGGAGAGGGTGATAGTAGTAGTAATGGTGGTAGTAGCAGTAGCAGTTGAAGAAGGTGCAGTAGGAGGGAGGGAAGAAGTTGGGGGGGCAAGAAGATGGAGAGCGGAGATGGTGCCCACATGGGAGATCAAATAATGAAGGGTGGCTTATTAACTGGTCGCCTGACTGACTAGTTGTTAGATCAGAGATTAAGATGGAAATGAGCAGCTCCACTGTCATTGGACTAGCTAGGAGAATAGTCGTTCGGTGCACTCGATGCACAGTGGTTGATAAAGCAGCCAAAGAAAGCAATGGCTGAATCTGCTTGAACGTGTTTTCACCCAAGCTGATTGATTGCTGCAGTCGGTTAGAGAGCAAGCTGCTCTTCTGGGGGGCGCATCATTGTTTGGCTTTCCCCTGCGGTTTGTACATGTGAGCTTTGCTTCAACGTTTCGAGTTTCACGTGCGTTTTTATTTTTATGTCGTCTTTACCATGGCAAACTTTGATTGGAAAAGACGGACATGAGCAATGGCGGCGAAGAAGAGTCTGCTCAGGTGAAGAGCCACTGAAAGGTGGTCCCATCCACCTCAAGAGCTGCAAAAGTGGAAGAAAGTTGCAGTCCGATCTATAATTCAACCACCGTTACCTCCTCTGGAGTCTGAGCCTCTTCTTCTCGTATACGCACTTTTGCCTGCCGCTAGAATACCAGACCCTCGTAGGCAGAGGGCCTGCTGGGTGTACCAGCCTTTCTGGTCCCCCTGTAGGCGGAACCTTTCCGTGGCACTGGCATAGGCGACACATTCTCACGGATAGCTGGGTGGGATACCGGCGGATTGAAGTTGCTACCGTCTTCCCCCAAAATAGAATGTACATTCATTATACCTGTATTTATCTGGGTCAACTGTCAGTGTAGATACAGCGATAAGGACCCGTTCTGTTTGGGGGGAGACGGTAGGTTTGCAGAAATTTTACCTCTGCAATCAGTTGCCGGGTTTGCTGACAAAAAATTCAGTGACAGCAGAGTTTGCATGAAGGGGAAGCTGCGGTCAGCGGAAATTGGAAGTTTGCTGGAAGTCGAAACCACCAGTGCGTTGCCAGCCATTTTTCCAAGACGTGCTGTGCATGCAGCCATGTCGGATGGGATGTACCGAAATTCATCTAGGCAAAATGGGCCTTGCATGCGACCCATTTTGCATGGATGGATTTCCAATGAAATGGCACCCTGCTGCATGCACGGCGCGTCTTAAAAAATTGGCTTGGAAAGGGTACTGGTGGTTTCAGTGGTGTATATCCTGCAATCAAACGTTGTGAAATGCTGCTACTGCGAGCGAAGCTGCCATCGAGCGTAAACTGTGTCCATAGGGCTGCATTCCACTGGTCCGAACGTATCTGGTCCCTATCGCAGTGCTATACATATAGAATGTCGAGTGGCCTATGAGCACTCCCTTGCTCCACTGCAAAACATTCTAAATGCCCGGACCTGGTAATGGTCCTGGTGTGTTCGAAATGTGGGTCAGTAGGAATGCATCTTGTCTAGAGCGTAGTCCAGATACATATGGAAATGCATCTTGTCGAGAGCAAAGTCTAGATACATGTGGAATATTGAGTAGGTAGCAAGTTTGAACTGTTGTTCATGGGGTCTTGCTCCACTGAAAACGTTGTAAACTTGTCTGGACGTGCCTGATACAGTCAAAATTACGTCAGCCCGAATGCAGCTGTTCCGGAATGCGGTTTGGATGCATGTAGAATGTGGAGTAGTCCGTTTTTAACCTGTTGGCACCCATGCTGGCACCAGGAAGGCATCCAAGCCTGTTCGTAACTAAGTGTGTTTGCTGCTGCGGCTTAGGGTTTAGTTTGTTCGTGAACTACCTAGTGTGTTTCACAGTGTTCATGCAGGCATCAGACGACCGCTGCCTACAAGGACCCCTTCTGCCTTTGAGTGATTATCATCTCACCTGGCAGCTCGTTGCAACAAAATTCACTCCTGCATTTGCCAACCCCTGTCCTATGCCCTCCTACTGAACCCACCTTCGCATGTTTCTCTCTGCTTGCTCGACCGCCATGAGCACGCATCGCTGGTCCTTGGACATCCTCGAAAATTGCTGCCGTCCTCACCCGAATAGAACATCCAGTCATTATATCATTACTTGGGGCAGCCTTCAGTCCAGATACAGCGCGTATTACCGGGGGTTCCATTCATGTGTGAAGATGGTAGTGGCAATGCATTTTCCTGGGAAGTTGGCAAAGTCTTTTCTTTTCTTTTCTTTTTTCTTTTCTTTTCATTTCTCTTCTTTTTAAGCAGGTCCGAGGCTGTTGCAGGGGGGTGGTACGAGCACCGCCCCGCAATAGTCTCGAACTTGGCTCTCCAGTCTATTGGTGGGGAGCTTCACCTGCTGGAAACCGGGTCTAGCGGCCCATATACAATGTGCATATAATTCAACTGCTGACGTATGCTCGAATGCCGAAGCAAAAAGCGATTACCCAGACAGAGCGAACAGAAACCTCTGCCGACGCAGCTGAATCCAAAGAGAAAGAAAGATCTCTCCACCTGGCTCTCGTCCCCAATAGGCTGGGTTACAGGGTCGTGCCACCATAGCCTGGCTCCGGCCAGCGTGGCTCTGACTTCCGCCCACTGTTGGCCACTGGAAATTCCCACCCAAAGCAGCCCCCCAGATCTCTCTACCAGGCCTCCCACCCCCAACAGGTTGGGTTACCGGATTGCACCACCTTGCCCCGGCTCAGGTTCAGTGTCGCTCCGCAGGCCGGTTACATGTATTCCTCCTTTCTTGTGTGTCTATTCTACAGGTTGGGGCCAGAATCAAGCCGGCCGATAGATGGGGGTGGAGACGACTGAGTTCATTGCAGTCCAAGCTCGCAGCAATGGCATTCAGCCAATTCAATAGAGCCAATGCTGCATCCCAAGTACCCAGCGGTGATTGAGGGGAAAAAAAAAGGTGGGGGAAAGGCAAAAGGGGACAGAACAACACAAAAAATGAGACGTGTTTCTAAGAAAAGCGTCAGAAAACTAACAGGTAGGTAGTTCCTTCTCATGGAATGTCAAACTTATTATGTTGTGCAAACAGAGTGGCCAACCTTCAGACCAGATACAGCACGTATTACTTGGTGTAGTATTTGTTCTGATCAGTTTTTAATATCAGGACTTCCCTGGAGATTGAAACACGTTCTAACAGAATCTTTTCAACAAATGAGGCTGGCGATCCTTTTTTTTTCCCCCTTCCCGGAAAGCCCTTCTGCAAGGTCTCTATCCCGGTGGGCCGGTGGTGGTAAGAGAACCAACAGAATTGAGGATTTGTCTGTCGGGCTGCTCCATCTATTGGTGGGGAGCGACACCTGCTTCAAACCGGGTCTAACGTCCCTTGATACATCATCTCAGTACCGAGTTTCTTGGAGCTATGGCCATTTTTCCTAGCCTGGGCCCTGGAGCATCATCTTTCCGTCGGGGCTGCATAAGTCACCCATCCTACTTCTAGAGCTCCTGCTTGGTAGTGGCCCAGACCCCACCCGGAAAATTGCCAACTGTGTCCTTCTCTCCTCTCTCCCCTTGTAGCTTATTAGTTCCAGCTAAATTCCAGGGGTCTGCAATCCCCGGTGTAGATCCGGCTATGTTTGACTCTGCCTAACATCGTTTGGGTTCCACCCCCAGGAGGTGTTGCGAGCACCCTCCAGGGGATGGTGTCCCCACTGTATGATGGCTCATTCCTTTTTAGTGGGGAACAACACTTTGCTGGAAAACGGGACCAGCGTTCCATACATTTTTGTGTAAACTGTTGTTTGAGAGTGTATTGTTGGTGAAGGGCCTCAGCCTGCGAGTACCCTCCAGTGACTGACTCACTTGAGAACATTTTCCGTTTGCTTGAAGCGAAGAGCAGCCGATGATTCCTACGTTTTGACTTTGCTGATGGACTGAGAGCGAGCCATGGTGGCCTATTTTTATTGTTATTATTGTTATTACAGGGTCCATTCATAGGAGGTGCTGCGAGGAGCCTCCGGGGGGTGGTGTCCCCACTGCCTGATGGCTCCATTCTATTAGCGGGGAGCGTCACATGCTGGAGATCAGGTCCAGCATCCCATTGCAGGTAGTACATACAGAAAGACGACCTTGCAGACACAATTGATCAAGTATGAGCTCACTCTAAGCAAAAGACAGACAGAAGACAATAAGAAACCTGCCAGCCTGAGGGAGGGGTCCTGCCCCCAATCCTTCTCTCATAGGGTGACTTTTGGGTCTTCTTTTTACCTCTGCAGCTTTTCTGATCTCGTCTTGTAGTTCGTTCTGGGTCCTCCTGACCCCCTTACGTCCTGGGGGAATTAACAGTCTCTCAGTCTCCTTCAGCCCCTGCTCCTGGGGGATTTGGACAGAAGGCCCGTTTCCTCATCTTCTTCTCCGGTCTCCGTCCTTGCAATGCTTCCGGATTCTGGCCAGGTTTGGCACTCTAATGCCGTTGTTCTCTAAGTCCAATATGGACCTAACACACCTGAAGCACACTGCAGACTCGATCTTAAAAGGAAATGAAAAAGATGATGCATACGGAGGAACCGGTGAACCATTCAAATCTTTTTCGAATGGTGCAGAGGGCTCGTAGTACCTTTATTTACAGCAGAAGCATCTTCGTGTTATGGATGTTGGTTCGTGTTTTATGGCATTTTCACACAAAAGGGTGTTTCATTCGGCCACCCTTGCTGGACTTGGGGTGAAGCTGGGTGGGCAAGGGGAGATATGAGGGAGACCTGTGGGAAGGGAGGCATGAGAGGGGATTTGGGGGAAGGGAGGGGATGGTGGCGGTGGTGTCGAAGGCAGAGAATGCGGGACAGGGGAACAGGAGTGGGGAGACGAGGGAGGTTGTTGTGTATGCACGGACTTCGAAGGATGCTGCGGGGCATGGTGGGCCAAGTGCATCTCTGGTACAGTACAAGTGTTGTCATCAGGAAGGGGAGTGAGAAAACAGATGACTGCTCTTTGTTGCCACTGTTTCTCCTGAGCCAGCAGGTTTTTCCAGGCCAGCCTCCCCTCGTCCAATATCTCACAGATCTTGGAGGGCTAGATGTTATGCAGATAGAAAAAGAGTACACCTTTCGATTTCTGCAAGCGAAGGCTGAAATAATGACAAATGCTTGGAAGCTACCTGTCTCAGCTCACGAACCAACCAGCCAGGAAGGAAGCCATCAAAGCCTTTGAAGACCAGGAGGAAGATGTGTGAGA
>BFEA01000034.1:1894318-1905917 GCA_003427395.1 Chara braunii
AAAAAAAAAAAAAAAAAAAAAAAACCCATCAACGGTAAAAAACCGTCACTTGGGAGATACATTTGTGACCGGATTTATCCACGGGTGAATCGGTTACAGAGTATTTTGATTTTTTTAAAATTTTACTGAGAAAATCAAATAAAATCAAGGCCTCATGCAAACGAGATGCAGTAGATTACAAGAGGGGAGGATAACACATATTTCAAGTACATCCGGGGTCAATATTGAGTCCGGATACACTTGAAAATTGACCGTCTCATTTTGTTTTAGTTTGGGGCTAGTTGCGAGGCAATGAGACTAAGAAAATGACCACTACTGCACTCCGTGTAATAACGGACTGCATAGGGGTGCCAAAACCAATGAAAAGTTAGCCTTAACACACTCAAGACACTAGAAAGAAGTGTTTCGGGCTTAGAGCAAGTGGAGACGGTAAATGGCAACCGTGAAATGAGGATCTTGTGGCCAGGAATAATCAAGGCACCTGAGACACGTGGGAAGGAGAGGTTGGGATTGTTAGGGACTGGGAAGTCCCAAATAAAAAATGGAACGTTAACGGGAACGATGCCGGAGACTAAATGGGTCAAAATAAAATAATCGAAAATTAGAACATGTACTGACGGAACTAGAAAATGAAACTAGCACATGACGAATGGCGGGGACTTGAGTGTCCCAATGAAAACAGTGAACTGTGCGTGGAGGATGAACTCGCGAAGCGAGTGGAAAAGAAAAATTTTTGAGGCAAAAAAAAAGAAGAAATGGTGATGGAAGGCCTGCCTTGTAGTCCGAGATATCTTGGACTAGCAAGGCATGAGAAAATAGAGCCCCACGGGGCTCTACGCATAAAATACGTTGACAGGGAAAAAATGGAGCAATGGGGGTCAAAACTTGAGATTAACGGAGGCAAAATTGAGCCCCCATGAGTGTAGGGGCTTAATTATTATGATCCGAGAAAGAACGGTCAGTTGCTGGATGTAGATCCGGTTTTAGATCAAGATCCATGACCTAAAAAAAAAGTCTACAGTTGCTTGACACTTATCACAACAGAAATAAAATAAAAGAAAAGAAAAAGGGGAGAAAAAAAAGAGAGAATAAGACAAAAAAGGAGAAAAGAGTGGAGGAGGTTGTGTCGGTCAGTTAGGACTGGCAGGCCCCTACTTTGACCTCATCACTCTGGATTTATTGGAGGGCAATCTGGAGTGAAGAAATAAGGCCCAATATATAAATTAAAAAGACAAAATTAAGAGAAAAAACAAAAAAAAGTTGACCATTTTTTTTAAGGTCATGAATCTGATATCAGATCTCATGGAGGAGGGGATATGACCATTTTTTGTGGGGCCAACTCAAACGGTCAACTCCATAATGAGTTGGCAGCCCAAAATGTAAAGGAAAAAAAAAGGGGAAAAAACGAAATAGTGCATTTGGCCGAAAAAGAAAACCAGATGCACCAAAAATTGAAAAAGTGAGTCTTGGGGCTAAAATATGAAGTAGGAACCACTTAGGGGTAACTCGAATTAATGCTGGCCTTGGATCCCAGCCAGATCCAAGGCTAAGATAGCACCGAGGTACAAGAAAATACCTCGGCCTACTCAAATTGGGATAGGACCTAGGCTACCAGAGTGGTCCGGGTCCACTTGCCTGGCCGGGCCAAAAAAGAATAAAAAAATAAAAAAATAAAAATTATTTTTTTACTTAAATTTTTATTTTAAATTTGGTAAAGAATTTCGATCCGACCCTGAGGCAAAAGTTGTTCACTTTATTTTGGTGCATAACATAGTTTTTTTTCGGTTTTTTTTTTTTTTTTTTTTTTTTGGCTGGGACCTTCCCTGGTCCTTGCACCGCCGGGCCGCCCGGGAAAATGGGGTGACCCGGGCGGCCCGGCTGGTAGCCTAAGGTAGGACTAGAAAAAATCGAGAAAAATACTCACAAGGTCTTTTTCTTTCAAGTAGGGCTGCCCCTTGAATATTCGGATCCAAGGGGCAACATGTGAAAATGAAAATGAGGCATAAGGACACTCTAGAGGCAGGCCGAGCTGGCACCAATAACTCGGACTGCATCTACCTGACCAAGAAGAGGCACAGATGCTCCCGGAGAGGTCTAGTGGAGGGAAAAAACCTTGGGGGTACCTCGGTTCACCATGGGGCACATGGGAGGCCCATGAGATGGCTGAAGTGTTGTGCCCTGTCTATATAAGCTGGGGGAGCAGCCTACGACACTCACATTTGCATGAGGCAAGTACATGCTGCCCATATGAGCCCAAGCGAGTTCCAAACTCAACCGACGTGAAAGGAGGGGAACCGTTGCCGCAGTTTGGAAGCCTGGAGGAGGTTGCAGGCTGGTGGGGGAGACTATTAGAGGTTGTGTCAGCCTAAGGAAGTGATTCACCATAGCCCCCAGGCTGTGAATGAGGGAGGAAGGCTAGTAGCGGTTCGCTTAGCCCTCCTATAGGGGAGGACTCCATAGCCTTGGTGGTAGGAGTTTGCCATAGCCTAGGAGAGACTGAGAAAGGAAGCAGATGAGGGCTTGAAGAAGAATGAATTCATAGCTGGGCTGCAAGTGTGCAAAGGGAGAGAGGTTTCACAAAGATTGACATCTTCATCTCAAGATACTAGAGGAGGTGAGTGAGAAACTTTTTTTTTTTTTTTTTTTTTTTTTTTTTTTTTTTTTTTTTCCTTTTTTTTTTTTTTTTTTTTTTTTTTTTTTTCCCCTTTTTTTTTTTTTTTTTTTTTTTTTTTTTTTTTTTTTTTTTTTTTCTTCTTCTTCTTCTTCCTCTTTTTTTTCTTCCTTTTCTCCTTCTTCTTCCCCTTCATTTCCTTCTTATTTTTTCCCTCCTTCTTTTCCTAATTATTCTTCATTTTTCTTCATCTCCTTTCTCTCCTCTCTCCTCCTTTTTCTTTCTCCATAAGTAATATACTAAGCATGGGGAAGGTAGGAAGTAGCTTCTCCACTAGAGATTGCCTCCATGTAGCCCAGTTTTTCACTCCAATAAATTTTGTCACTTTGCATTTTGAGATTTCATACATGATCACTCCCTTCACTTTTTTGTCATCTTCTCACTTGGGTGTATATCGCAACTCCATTTCTTGCTCTTCTTAGTGTTCTTGTCTTCATTTGCTCATGCTTTGTCAATTTTCTCACTTCAAAGTATTTCGCCACTTTGCATTTTGAGTTTCCATGAATAACCCCCTTCACTTTTTTGTCATCTTCTTACCTGGGTGTAAATCTCAACTTCATTTCATGCTCTTCTTAGTGTTGATGTCATCCTATGCTCGTGCTTTGTCCGTTGTCCCACTTCAAAGCATTTCGTCACTTTGCAGTTTGAGTTCTCATGCATGAGAATGCATGAGAATGAGTTTCAATCACTCTCCCTTCACTTTTTATTCATCCCCCCACTTGGGAGTAAATCGCAACTCCATTTTTTGCTCTTCTTAGTATTTTTGTCCTCATGTGCTCATGCTTTATCCATTTTTCCACTTCAAAGTATTTCGCTACTTTGCATCTTCAGTTTCTATGCATGAGACCCTTCACTTTTTGTCCATCTTCTCACTTGGGTGTAAATCTTAATTTCATTGCTTGCCCTTCTTAGTGTTGATGTCATCATATGTTCATGCTTAGTCCATTTTCCCACTTCAAAGTAGTTCGCAACTTCACATTTTGGGTGAGTTTCACTCACTCTCTCTTTACTTTTTTGTCATCTTCTCTCTTGGGTGTAAATCGCAACTCCATGTCTTGCTCTTCTTAGTGTTTTTGTCTTCATGTGCTCATGCTTTGTCCGTTTTCCCACTTTAAAGTATTTCACCACTTTGCATTTTGAGTCTTCATATGCCCACTCTCCGTTCACTTTTTGTTCATCCTCTCACTTGGGTGTAAATCACAACTCCATTTTTTGCTCTTCTTAGTGTTCTTGTCATCATGTGATCAAGCTTTATCATTTTCCCCACTTAAAAGTATTTCGCCACTTCGCATCTTGAGTTTCCATGCATGAGACTAAGT
Source organism: Chara braunii (assembly GCA_003427395.1). Lineage (NCBI taxonomy): Eukaryota > Viridiplantae > Streptophyta > Charophyceae > Charales > Characeae > Chara > Chara braunii. The sequence goes on from BFEA01000034.1 coordinate 1,898,309, forward strand.
TTCACTTCACTCTCCTTTCACTTTTTGTTCATCTTCTAACTTCGGTGTAATCGCAACTTCATTTCTTGCCCTTCTTAGTATTGATGTTATCATATGATCGTACTTTGTCTATTTTCCCACTTCAAGGTAGTTCGCTACTTCGCATTTTGAGTTTTCATACATGAAACTCACTTCCCCTTTACTTTTTGTTTATCTTCTCACTTGGGTGTCAATCGTAACTTCATTTCTTGCTCTTCTTAGTGTTGTTATCTTCATGTGATTACGCTTTGTCAATTTTCTCACTTCGAAGTATTTCGTCTCTTCACATTTTGAGTTTTCATGCATGACTGTCCCTTCACTTTTTAGTCATTTTTTCACTTGGGTGTAAATCGCAACGCCATTTCTTGCTCTTTTTGGCGTTAATATCATCATGTGCTCATGCTTTGTCCATTTTTCACTTCAAAGTATGTCGCCACTTTGCTTTCTGTGCTTCCGAGCTTGGGAGTGAGTTTCACTCACCCCCCCTCTATACTTTGTCAATCTTTTCACTTAAATGTAAAGCGCAATTTCTATCTTTGTCCATTTTGTTGACATAGTCGTATGTGCACAGTGAACACTCTATATCTGTGGCAGCTCACCCCCATGTGCTTTATTTGAATGGCACAATAATTCCCCCCCTGCGCTGTATTTGAACGCCGCTTCACCCCCCCTGTGCTCTACTTAAGCGTGGTAAAGGGGAGAGAGTGGATAGGAGACTATAGCTGCTGCTGCTGTTGCTGTTGCTGATGATGTGCCTAACGCTGTTGCTACTGATGCCTGGGCAAGATCTTGACTACTACTGCTGCTGAGAAACCACCGTCCAAGTCCCGGGGGCAAAAATCGGGCCGAAATAGCCAACGAGCCAATGCGGTCCGGGACGTTGAAAAAACAACTCCACCAGGCAGGGGGTTTAGGGGCTGCGACTGAACAAGCCCCATATCCTAGGCATATATAAATGGTCTACAAAACCACCAAGCCATCAGAGTCCATTTTCCCACAAAAACAAAAAATGGACTTCCTCGAACTGTTCACTGGGGCCTCGGGCGGTGCTTGAAACAGGCAAGTAGGGGCAAACGACGATGAAATCAAACCAGATTTTAGGAGTGCAATCAGTAGGGTATAGACAAAGGGCCTATGAAGTTACGTGCCCATTTGACCTCGTTTAAGCCACCAAACTCAAAATCACAGTTTTTCGGCTCTCCCTCCCCTTGCAAAATTAGCAAAACCTGAAAAATCGCAAATCTGAGTTTTTCTTACAAATCTGAGTTCTGCAAAGTCTGGGTGTCTGTTGCAAGTCTGAATTTCGCAAGTCTGGATTTTTTTATGCTTCGGACGTTGAGATAACACAAACAGGGCGAGTCTGGAAGCTTAGGATCCATCATAGCCAAGTACCTTCACCCCTTGTTCCTCCTCTTTCACCCATCCACCATAGCTAAGTACCTTCACCCCTTCCTCTTCCTCCACCTCCTTCACCCATCCACCATAGTCAAGTACCTTCACACCTTCTTCCACTTCACCCATCAATCATAGCCTAGCGCCTTTACACCTTTCACATCCACCTCCTTCGCCCATCCACCATATCCAAGTACCTTCACACCTTCTTCCACCTCCACCTCCTTCACCCATCCACCATAGCCAAGCACCTTCGCACCTTCTTTCTCCTCCACCTCCATCACCAATCCACCATAGCCAAGTACCTTCACCCCTTCTTCTTCCTCCACCTCCACCCATCCACCATAGCTAAGTACCTTCACCCCTTCCTCTTCCTCCACCTCCTTCACCCATCCACCATAGCCAAGTACCTTTACACCTTCTTCCACCTCCACCTCCTTCACCCATCCACCATAGCCTAGCACCTTCACAACGTCTTCCACCTCCACCTCCTTCGCCTATCCGTCATAGCAAAGTACCTTCATACCTTCTTCCACCTCCACGTCCTTCACCCATCCACCATAGCCAAGCACCTTCGCACCTTCTTCCACGTCCACCTCCTTCACCCATCTACCATAGCCAAACACCTTTGCACCTTCTTCCTCCTCCACCTTCTTCACCCATCCACCGTAGATAAGCACCTTCATACCTTTTTCCACCTTCACCTCCTTCATCCATCCATCATAGTCAAATGCCTTCACCCCTTCTTCCTCCTCCACCTCCTTCACCCATCCACGTTAGCCAAGTACCTTCAAAGTTCACAGCTTCTTCCACCTCCACCTCCTTCACCCATCCACCATAGCCAAGCACCTTCGCACCTTCTTCCTCCTCCACCTCCTTTACCCATCCACCATAGCCAAATACCTTTACACCTTCTTCCTCCTTCACCGCCTTCACCCATCCACCATAGCCAAGTACCTTCACACCTTCTTCCACCTCCACCTTCTTCACCCATCCACCATAGCCAAGCACATTCACACCTTCTTTCACCTTCACCTCCTTCACTCATCCACCATAGCCAAGGACCTTTACACCTTCTTCCACCTCCACCTCCGTCGCCCATCCACCATAGCCAAGTACCTTCACTCCTTCCTCCACCTCCACCTCCTTCAACCATCCACCATAGCCAAGCACCTTCACACCTCCTTCCACCTCCACCTCCTTCACCCATCCACCATATCCAAGCACCTTCGCAGCTTCTTCCTCCTCCACCTCCTTCACCCATCCACCATAGTCAAGCACCTTCACACCTTCTTCCACCTTCACCTCCTTCATCCATCCATCATAGCCAAATACCTTCACCCTTTCTTCCTCCTCCACCTCTTTCACCAATCCACCTTAGTCAAGTACCTTCACACCTTCTTCCACCTCCACCTCCTTCACCCATCCACCATAGCCAAGCACCTTCGCACCTTCTTCCTCCTTCACCTCCTTCACCCATCCATCATAGCCAAGTACCTTCACACCTTCTTTCACCTTCACCTTCTTTACCCATCCACCATAGCCAAGCACCTTCGCACCTCCTTCCACTTCCACCCCTTCACCTATCCGCCATAGCCAAGTGCCTTCACTCCTTCCTTCACCTCCACCTCCTTCACCCATCCGCCATATCCGAGTACCTTCACACCTTCTTCCATCACCACCTCTACCTCCCTCACCAACCAATGTCGTGGTTCAAGGCATATAAAGCAGCAGACTGATTAAGGAGTCATAGGTAGGACGGTAGAACAAGTAGAGGGTAGGTTGGATTAGGCCTAAATGTGGGGTCTCTCTCTCTCTCTCTCTCTCTCTCTCTCTCTCTCTCTCTCTCTCTCTCTCTCTCTCTCTCTCTCTCTCTCCCCAACTTCTCCTATCTTCCTCTTTCTAACCCCAACGTCAAACCCTTACCCCCTCTTCCTTTTCCTTTTGGCCTGCAACTAACCCTTCCCCCATTCACTTGTTACATTGCAGGGGTACGGACGATGAAAAAACTTTGAATCTCGCTTGGGGGAAGAAGAGGGCAAGGAGGGTTGCCGCAACTTGCCGGCCCCTTTTTCCACCGAGAGGAGCTTGACGGGTTTGACGATGGACAAAGTCCAAGAAGGATTAGAAAGAGTTGCTAAGTTTAAGAAAGGTCGGTTGACTAAACTAGAACCTCGACTGCATGACTAAGAGAAGAGGATGGTTTGAAAGAGGAAAGGAAATGATATGGGAAAGAACCTAAGGATATGGAGATTAGGCATGTAGGAGGGGCTATGTGTTGACCCCAAATGGGGGTTGTATCTGTTTGCTTTGTATTGGGTGTGAAGGTAAGTAGCCTTGACGGATGCCTTGAGAAGGACTGCGCCCGGATAGGCCGGGAGGCAAAGGACAAGGAGGATAGAAGCTAAAGTGGGTTGTTAACGTAATCCTTTGCCATGAATGAGCCCCTTTGTGCATGCAACTCCGATTGTGAAAGAAACAATTTTGGCCCCAATAACAGAGGCTTGCGTTGGTGTCGGACGGTCGAGATGGCCGCTAAGTCTTATAGGAATGCGGGTGGGAGTCCTGAAAAGACTAAGGGGTGCAACAAAACATGATGCATGAAGTGTGAAACAACGAAGGCTCATGCGTAGGCCGACAAAGAGGACCGGAGGGAGTCCCCACCTACCTCCATGAAGTCGGAGGAGCATTGCGTTAGTAAATGGATGTGTGACCCAAGTAAGACGCTTGGCCTGCCCATAAGAGAAGAAAAGTCTTTCAAAGAACTCCCTGAACTGCATGTGTATTGGAAGGAGAAATTGCATGAGAACACAACAGAGTTTGGAGGAACGGACACTTGCAAGTGATCAGACAAACTGCCCCCTTGGCGAGAAAGTTGAGCTACATCCCCAATGTCAAAGCTCTCTCGCTCAATGACCCACCCCCATCCATCTCAAAGCACTAGGTGGGGGTGACCCGATGACGAATGGCTCCGCACCCTGGGCATGAGTGCGGGCGGAGCCGAGCCAGCTGGGACCCGCAGATGGTTCGACTCACGCTCGAAAGTCTAACAGGGTGAGGCCCTACAACATGACGGACCTACAATTGAGAAGCACACCACATACTGATGAAGGAACCAACATACTCACTAGCGTTGCGGCCTACCGCACACCATCGTGCGCATCACCATGTAAGCATTGGAACGAAGACTGCCACATGCTACCCCAGTGATTGACATCCCAGGCCACGATGCGACCGATACACCCACAATGCCACAAACTATCACAACGAACATGCTGACGTGCAACCGTATTTCCTGGGAGCTGACACAAACAAATTCCCACGTCCAACGTAGCTTCCCACCAGTCAAGCTCTATAGTGGAGGCGAACCTCACATTGTCCTGACGACGTGGCAAGGCGTCAACAAAAGCGGCACCCCGGGGACACCGGACCATTCCATCACATGGTCCGTCATCACTGGGATGCCGGACCAGGACGTCACATGTCTCCCCGTCCGGGGAACGCCGGACCATATGATGGCATGATCCGGCATCGCGTTTTTCCGTCCGGGTGAACGACGGACCATATGATGGCATGGGCGCTGGGGCTTTGGACCATGCCATCATATGGTCCACCGTCGGAGACGCCGAAACATTCCATCATATGGTCAGGCGTCCCGGGGACGTCGGACCATGCCATCATATGTCATCATATGACGAACGATGTGTGGTAATTGTTTGTCCGGCGAATGCAAGGGAACTTGCAATAAGCGCTACGTGCACCAAATTGCGACATAAAAAGAGATGTTGGTTTCGTTTTGGACCCGTTGAGGACAGTGAGGAGATCTCTCATGTTGGACGTTTTGTCCACCGACCCTAAACAAAAGTTGTCATTGCTTGCATATTTGACTTCGTTGACATGCAGCAACTACAACAACACACATTCATGCCTCCTCCTGGGTTTTGGGCAAAGGGTTTTTTCAATAATACATTCGCAACTTCGACGGCAACCCGAAAAAAAACACCCCTTCGCATCACGTACAACTTAATTTATTCAAGCAACCGGAAATACTTATATTTCTGACACCTCTTGCATTTGGAGAACAACCGTTTTGCGCATTCTTTATTGAATAAATATAGTGTCATTCTGTTTTTTCTCATTTGATGAGTATACGCCGGTTCTGGGTGATCCCTTGCGTGGCGTTTTGTCCATGATCAGTCAATAAAGCAACCACATAAAGCCCGACTTTGTTGTTGGGCACAACGAACATTAGGCATTTATCTCCGAACGTTGGTCATATAAAAAATAACGGGCGAGTGGAGAAAACTTTTCTACATTCATTTTTTGAAACAAAGTGAGACATATGCATACGAGCATTCGTTTGAGACACGTTCGACTGTTTTAAAATGTCGGGCAGAGGGGATAATAGTCGCAAATGCATATCAGCATGAGTTTGAGACAAAGTGAGACAAACGTGGGGAAAAAGCAAAACAAAAGCCGAGAACATCAGACAGAAGCAAAATATGCGACAAGGACAAAAGACATGAAATTAACAAGATGTGCTAACTAACGCGCGAATAAGTGAAACAAAACCCGAGAGAGATGCAAGGGCGATGTTGTTCGTGCATTTAAACAAGACGACTTTTCATGTGTTCGTTGTAAAAGGCCGGCGAGAATGGAGCAAATGATGTCGTGCAGGGGCAGTGGGAAAACCGACAAGCGAAAGACATAACTAAAACAACAATACATAACAAAATGTGAGATCAAGTCAGATACATCGGGAGTTTGGCAATGCATAAGAAAAACAACATCGATACTCATATCCTTGCAGGGTTCTATTTTTTCTCACCTGGTAGAAGTTGCAGAGGTCTTGTTGCCGATTCGTGTTCACACACACAAAGGTCAAGCTATGGGTCGGGGAGAAAGAGAGAGGGAGAAATCCAGATTTCTCTCTCCTCCCTCTATTTATGGTTTTTTTTTTTTTTTTTTTTTTTTTTTCGTGCCAAGCGGAAAGGCTGCGCAGGTCACATACAAATGCCTAGCAATGGGTAGGGGATAAAAAAAAGGGGGAAATATCGAGATTTTTCTCCCCTTTCTACATTCTTGTTGGTTGCAGATCGATAAAAGGTTGCGTTGTTCACACACACACAGACCAAGCTATGGGTAGGAGAGAAAAAAAAAGGAGGTATCATAATCTCTCTCCCCTCCCTCAATTTTTATTTCCATTTTTTTTTTGTCAAGCGAAAAAAGTTGTGCTGGTCACACACACCAAGTAAAAAAATCTGCGCTATTCACACACACAAAGGCCAAGCTATGGGTAGGGCAGAAAGAGAGGGGGGAAATCGAGATCTCTCTCCTCTCCCTCCATTTAGACCAAACACAGACCCTTTAGACAAATGACCCGAAACGGAAATGCCATTTAGTGCAAAGGTTGATGCAAAGTGTGGGTGTCGATGGTGAGTGAGGGTTGAATTCGATAACCAACCTGTTACCATAGGGCAACAATATGTAGCCTTGTATAGACTCATAATGAGTCTCCTTGAAATTTAAGTTGACTTGCAATCACACAGAGGCCACCACGGTCTCAACACCTCTTGGCCATCGACATGACCCGATCTGAAGTTGAATATAGTGAACTTCATTTTAGCCGGGTATAATATTACATCAACATAACTCTCTCTAGGCAGCCTCTCTAACCTCTTATCAGATCAGCTTCTAGGGATAGTCGTCTGAAGGAAAAGAAGTATAGAGCTAACATCGCCAAAACTTTCCCCTTCAGACATACATAGACAAAGTATCATCCATCTCATATGGAGTGGAATCATAAGATTGGCATCAATCAATAGGTTACGGTAGAACATGTCACACGGGGTCACATTCCTTCTACCTTCACCTCAGTAGAATCAGAAAGCGGTCTGTTAATAATGGATGCATCTCTTCTCAGGGCTTTCACTGTTCCCTGTCTATCGAGAAGATTAGTAACAGTATGGTAGACCACTCGGTATCTACCCATCCCTTTTACTGGCGTCTGTTTGTGATAGGGCACGCCTCGAGGGCCTTGCTCCTCCTATCTACTGTCTTGCATTAGATCAGGTCAGATGGTGATAAGGCAAGCTTCTCAGAGTCTTCGCTCCTCTTACCGCACTAATCTTAGTTACTATAGTGGTAAGGCAGGCTTCTCGGAGCCTCGCTCCTCTTACCACACTAATCTTAGTTACTA
>BFEA01000034.1:1906222-1916794 GCA_003427395.1 Chara braunii
AGGCAAGCTTCTCGGAGCCTCGCTCCTCTTACCACATTAATTTTAGTTACTATAGTGGTAAGGCAGGCTTCTCGGAGCCTCGCTCCTCTTACCACCCTTGCTGGTTTACTCTTTCAGAAGAACCCCTGTGTCAGAGTGTCACTGTGTGACTGTGTGTCACTGTATTTGTGTATGTATCACGGTGTTCGTACGTGTGTCACAATGTAAGACACTGTGTCTGTCACAGTGTCCGTGTCACTTTCGTATGTGTCATCACGTGTCCGTGTACGTGTTTTCACTATGGATGCATGTTGGACATAGTGTGACTGTGAGTCACTATGTGATTGTGCGCCACGGTGTGACCGCGTATCTGAGTCACTGTCTGCGTGACACTGTGTCTGTGTCGTGCGACACAGTGTACGTGTGTGGCTGTATATTTATGTCACGATATATGTGACCCTGAGTCTGTGTGCGTGACCCTATGTATGTGTCACAGTGTATGTGACACTAAGTCTATGTGTGTGTGACCTTGTGCATGTGTGTGACTGTATATATGTATCACAAGGTATGTGACAGTGAGTCTGTGTCACTATGTATGTCATAGTCTGTGTCATTGTGTTTTCTGTGTCCGTGTGAGTGTCACTTGTGACTGTGTGACTGTCACAGTGTATGTGTGCATGTGTGTCACTGTGACTGTGTGTCACCGAGCACTATGTGTCTTCACACTGTGTCACTGTGTAACTGTCAGTGTGACTGTGTGTGTCACAGTATTCGTGTGTGGACCACAGTCTGTGTGTGTGTGTCACTGTGACTGTGTGTGCATTGTGTTGGTGTGAGTGTCACAGTGTCACTGTATAGCTACATGTCACTATGTACGGGTCACTATGTATTCTGTGTCACTTATCTGCGTAGGTTTCATTGTGTCTGTGTCACTGTGTGTCAGTGCCACTTGTGTATGTGTGTATCGTCGTATATATGTGTATTACCGTATGTCTGTGTATCACCATGTATCCGCGTATGTGTGTCATTGTGCATTGTGGCTGTGTCACCGTACATCCATGTGACTGTGCATCCGTGTATGCACCACTGCGACTGTGTGTTTCCAAGTGTATGTGTGCGAGTCACAGTGCCTGTGTTCATTGTTGTATGTCGCAGTCTGTATCTCACCGTGTATGCCACAGTCTGTGTCACACTATGTATGTCACGGTCTGTATCTCACCGTGTATGCCACAGTCTATGTCACACCGTGTATGTCACGGGCTGTATCTCACCGTGTATGCCACAGTCTGTGTCGCACTGGGTATGTCACAGTGTTTGTGTCACTGTGCTTTCTGTGCCTGTTTGACTGTCACAGTGTATGTGGATTGCGGCGTTTGTTTGTGTGTCACTGTGTATCAGTGTCACTTGTGTTTTTGTATCGCTATGTTTGTGTGTGTGTCCCTGTGTATCTGTGTCACATTGTATGTGTTTCTGTGCACCGTGTCACTATGCACTGTTGTCTGTGTATCTGTGTGTCACTGTCACGGTGCACTGTGTCATTGTGTATATCGCTGTGTGTTTCTCAGTATGACTGTGTATCTATGTGGTTTCCTGTGTGTGTCACAGTGACCGTGAATCCACGGTGTCACCGTGTGTTTGTCACTGATCATTATGTATGTGTGTGACTGTGACTGTTTGTGTCAAAGTGTGTTTCTCTGTGTTTGTTCATTCGTGTGACTGTGTATGTGTGTGTCACACTGTCTGTATGTTTGTGACTGTGACTGTTTGTGTCAAAGTGTGTTTCTCTGTGTTTGTGCGTGTGATCGTGTGTGTCACACTGTGTCTCCCTGTCCGGCTGTTTTCCCGGTATGTCTGTTTGCCTGACTGTCTCTTTCCGTCTGTGTCTGTCTGTGTCTGTCTGTCTGTCCAATATGTCTGTCTGTCCAGTCTGTCTGTTAGTCTGTCTGTCTCCATCTCTCTTTCTTCGTGTGTGTAGCAAGCAATGTGTGGGATATCCAGCGTGATCCCATGTGTGCGAACAAAGTTGTTGGGGCACTGCGTTGCCATAGCCAATGAGGTGAACTTGTATCTGAACTGTGTATCTCTGAGTTTGAGTGGGCACATGTTGCCAGTTTGCTGCGCTACTGTTTACATGCATGAAAAGTGTGAATGAGAGCGAGTCTGATTGCACAATAATAATAATAATAATAATAATAATAATAATAATAATAATAATAATAATAAAGGAAGATGAGCAATAGCGAACTTCAGCAACCAAACAACATCATATACACAAAGACCAGATAATCGTGACCTCGAACCAACAGCAGAATTGCATCACGAGTTTCACCAAATATGAGCAAAGCAAAAGCTCATAATTGACAATGTTGGAAGTCTCATCATCATCAACGATGAACAGCCAATGTTGATATCCTATCTAGCGCTCGGCGCCCAGACTACGAATGTCAGATCCTATCTAGCCTAGACTACAGTGCCGCTGATGACGTCAACAGCTTCCCAAGTACGAGCAGACCTCGGCTAATGTTGTTTGCGTCAAACACTAGGTATGTCTCTCATAACACTCACACCCTCTCCCCAACTCACAGCTGCCACTTGCATCCAAGAACCATGCATAAAATAATAATAATAATAATAATAATAATAATAACAATAACAAAATGCAAAAAAAAAGAAAAGAAATGAGGGACGGCGATCTTCAGAAATCAAACAGCATCATACATGTGACCAGATAGTCGTAACCTCGAGCCAAATGCAACTTTGCATCACGAGTTTCACCAATAAGAGTTCAGCAAAAACTCATAATTGACAATGTTGAAATAGTCTCATCATCATCAACGAAGAACCAATGTTGGTATCCTATCTGGAGCTCGGCGCCCAGACCACAGATGACAAATCCTATCTAGCCTAGACTACAATGCCGAATGTTGACGACAACAACTTTTCGAAGTACGGGCATATCTCAGCCAATGCCGCACGTGTCAAACACCAGGTACGTCTCTCGCCTCACTCACAACCTCGATCCCCATCACAAATGCCACGTGTACCCAAGGATCACCATGCACCCCATCAGCACACAGCAGCGGAACTCTGCTATGGCTGCCTGCTCCTTCTTCTTCTCCGTATTCTTCTTCTTCTTCTACCTTTCCTCTCGTTCTCTCCTTCTTCTTCTCCTTCTCCTTCTACTTCCCCCCCTTCTACCTTTCCTCCCCGCGCGTGTCTTCGCTATCCCACGCGAGCTATTCCTTCTGCCTTCCGCATTTTTAGCCATTACCATCGCCATTGGTCGCGTGTTATCGTTTGCACTCACCACACGGCCATCCCCGCTCCTTGCTATCTCTCTCACACTGACACACATACACTGCAGTGTATACGCATACACACCCACACACACACACGGGTAGTTGTATACTTCCATATTCTAGAGTTAGATTCATTCGATTTTGCTCATCCTCTTGTTGGAAGTACCGTGTAGTTCACAACGAGATTCACACACGCATTCTCATGCACGCACGCACGCATACATATGTAGCAATGCACATATCTGAGTTATAACGTTAGATTCGTTCGAATTTGCTCTTCTTCTCGATTGAAGTAGCGTGAGGTCCGCCCGATCGGTCACACACACACGCACACACACACACACACACACACACACACACACACACACACACACACACACACACACACACACACACACAGGACCGTATATGCCCACTTTCTAGCGGTATATTCATTCGATTTAGTTCAGGGAGTAGATTGCGAGGCAGGAGACTTACCTGTTCTCTCTCTTCGTTCATCCTTGCCTCCGTCATAGTTGTAGTCATCGTCGTAGTAATCATCGGCGTGGTAATCATTGTTGTAGTCGTCATCGTCGTAGTTGCCTCGGACCATTCAACCGGCAGTAGCGCCGGATTGTGTATACAAAGTGCAGGGATGCAATCTGCTCGAGCTGGTTACTCGCGCTTACCAGGCATTCCTCGTTCAAGATCGATAGTTACAACAGTCTATCCCCGTCACGATGAGCCTTAAGAAGGCTACCCCTGTGGCGTACATATGTCCAAATAAGAATCTCCCTCTCTCCTCCCCGTTTTCTTATTCTTCTTCTTCTTCCTTCTTATTCGCCTTCTCCCCTTCGCCCTCTTCTTCTTCTTCTTCTTCTTCTTCTTTTTTTTTTTTTTTTTTTTTTTCTTCTTCTTGTAAGTGGTAATGTATATTTCCATGATCTGGCGTTAGATTCATTCGATTTTGCTCATCCTATCGATCGAAGTATCATGTCGATCGCTAGGCTGACACTCATACACACATACACACGCACGTAGTAATGTAGATTTCCTTATTTTAGCAGTAGATTCATCCTATTTTGTTCATCATATCTATAGAAGTATCGCAAAGCCAACCTTGAGATTGGAGACTTACCTGTTCTGCCTCTCTCGTCGTCGTCTTCGTCGTCGTAACTCGCAGCTCCATGCGTTGCATAACCATCCCTCGCAATGTGCAGCATACACGACCACAGGATGAGGCCCGACAGACACAACTCTCACCCCATCAAATGAGTCGGGCGGATGACAGGTAAGTCGCCCTTCGTTTCTCCCTTCCCACCTCTTCTTCTTCTTCTTCGCGCGACCACCTTCTCCCTCTTCACGCTCCTCCTCCTTCTTCCTCTTCCCCTTCTTCTTCGCCTTCTTCTTCTTTTTCTTCTTTTTCTCCCCACACCCTGTTTCCTCTCGTCGCGCATCCATCCTCCTTCTCACTTAGTTCGAAGTTCCCCCCCCCCCCCCCCCCCCATCTGTACTCTGAGGTTTGCGAGTTCCCCCCTTCTCGCAATTCGCTCTACCCCGTCCCTCTCCCGAGCTGTGAGCCAGTGTTGAGCGGCCCTCACGACTTTGAGTCCAGGATTCGTTGGTTATCGGGGTGCCCCTGGATGAATCTGTCGCGGATCTTGCGACAGATTCATCGTAACAACTATACGAAATAACTACGGTTTAAAAGAAAAGAAGAAAAAAAAGAAGGAATCTAATTATTAAAGATTATAAAAATAAATAAATAAAAACAAAAAAAAAATAAGAGAAACTAACTGCTAACTACCTTACCCTGCCAAGTGTCGGGCGGAGGCTCTAACAACCGAAATCTAACCACTCATAGACCTGAGGTTGCGGGTTCAAGTCCCGGTCGACCGAAACCGGGTAAACAAAAGAGGAGCCCTTTTTCAAAAGGAAGCTAGCTCGAAGGGCGGTAGGCCTCGATCCCTGTGTCCCCCGCTTGTCAGTTTGCACCTAAACCTACCAAGCTAGCTCCCACTTCGGGTAGAAGGGGAACAGTTTCAGTATGTATACAGCAGTGTGGCTCAGTCCGCCTAGTGACCCGAGCTGGTTTCTAAGTTTGCGGTGCTCATGCCTGCCGGACGCATGTCTGCCTGAATGCTTGTTGGTTTGAGTGTACGTGTGACCTGCAAGGGTACTCGGTTAATCGGAAGGCCCGAAGGGCCGGTCGGTACTTACTAGTGGCCGTGACATCGAGAGTTACGGCGGGAAAATTATAAACTAGCGGGGCAGGTCCGCACACTTACCACAACAGCGAACACTCAAGTAGCAGGTAGGCCGGTACCACACCAAGTAGAGGTAGATACGCCGAGTACTCGAGATGTCGAGCAGAAGAGGACAACATTGACAACCAGCCTAAGTCAAAGTGTATATCGTAGATGTATCTGACACATTACTAACCTAATCAATTCCTTGATCGTTTCGGTCGGATGGTACCATTGCCAACTCTAACCATCACAGTGCGGGTCATAACAACACGCGTGCATACTCTCGAAACTTTCTCCACCGATTTGTCCTGGCCTCAATGGCCGAGGAAATCGTTTCAAGTGTCGTGCTAAAGCGCGCACACCCTTTTTATTTCAGACCGGCCCTGTCATGGTAACCGGTGTCGTTGCTGTGTCGACTGCAAAAGCATGGCCAAATACCCTTGTAAGGGTATTTGGTCTGACAGCGTGACCGGAGCTGGAGCTTCTCGGACGGCCGCTACCTATCTTGGATCTGGCTTCAGGCCCTCAACCGTGACAATGTACCCCAATAATGAAATTTCTGACAGGAAAAACTCGTTTTTCTCAAGAGCCACTTTGAACCCCGCATCTTTCAGCGCATGCAAAACCCACTCAACATGTTCCACATGACACTCATGTATTTTCGGAAAGACCAAAATGCCATCCATGTACACAATCACACAAAAATTTATCAGGGGTTGTGTCAATCGGGTTTTGTTAACAACTCCGCGAAGGCCATGTTCATGGCCCGCTGGAAAGTTGCAGGGGCGTTACATATTCCCATGGGACATCGGATCCATTGCCACGTGCTTTCGAACAAGACAAAAGCAGTTTTTGGTCGGTCTTCCGGTCGGACGGCGACATGGTGAAAACTGTGTCGAATATCGAACTTCGAGAAGACTCGAGCGGACCCAATGGCGTCCAAAAGATCGTCGATCCGGGGCAATGGATAAACATCTTTGGTAGTAAAGGCGTTTAATTTCCGGTAGTCAATACACACTCGGACGGCCCCGTTTCGTTTTGGCACGAGGACCACAGGGAAGGACTAGGGGCCCAGGGAGGGTTCCACCCATCCCAACCACTCAAACTCACGTACCCTATCCAAGGCTAGTTGCCGCTCTTTTAAGGAATATCGATATGGTCGACAGTGTATCGGGGCGTGATCCCCGGTATCAATCTCGTGCTGTATCAGGTGAGTAAGTCCTATATCGTGGTCCTGGATGCTGACGGCCTCGGGGTAGGCCCGTATAACTGTCAGAAGAAGGCGTTTATACTCGTCAGGCACAGGGGTCGGTAGTTGAACGTCGACGTTCCCCCCGGGAAGGGAAACCATCGATGTAATCGTGGGGACCGCAACATTTGCTTCCGGCAAAGCGCCAAACAAAGAATTGTCGGTTTTCGCCGAGAGCACAGTCGCTACTAGTTGACTGTTCGACTGGCTTATCGGTTCCCTCTCCATGTCGTTGTCACCCTCAAGTTCGATTTCGGCCGAGGGCTCTACTGAAAAGGTCTGTAAGAGCTCCCTTGGCCCCCATTGGTATCCCAGGGTTCGAGGTTGAACGGACACCCCTTCCTCCAAAAGCAGGGCGGCCTTCGCATTCGTAAGTAGGGGCCGCGCAGGCCTAAAAGACAAATCACACAGCCCCCTGAGTTCCGTAAATCTTTCCGGAAGGGGGTCCGTTCGGAGATACAGGGACGCAGGGGGTTCCGAAAGGTTAGTTATCCGTGACACCCTCAATATGGGTTCTCCCGTGAGATTGGAGGAGAACGCTTGGGACCAGTTAGACTCACTTCGGACTATTTTCATGGGTTCCCGTCGTCAAGATTGGCGCCATCGATCTTGAATTCTGATCGGATATCGGTCGGGTTCATCCGAACTGTCGGTTTCAGTCGTGGCTCTTACTTCAACCCGGGGCGTCCATCGGATCATATTGATCCTGTGGATCTTCGTGGAGATTCGCGGCGCCGGTTGTGCACGCATACGCACGGCCAGCCTCATCGGTATCGTTTGAGGTTTGGGGTGAGCCGATGTGAGCACCACCTTACAGCTGTGAAAGTGCATTCACGCTCCTACCGCCGCCTGCCACGGGATTCCTAACAGCACATCATAAGCCTGCACATCCGATACGATCGCGTCGCATAAACAATGCACCCGCCCTACCCATATAGGAACATTCGTAATCCGCCCTTTGCAATGAATGTTGTAGCGGATACATACAGTTCATCCGGGCGGAGGGGCTGAACCTGTCCCTCCCGACCCAAACGCTTCGTTAATCCTCAAAAAATGGCTACGGCCGACGATCCTGAATCGAGGATGGCGGCCGAGGGACTTCCCCAGACCTCGCAGTCGCGCTCAACGCTTTTCCACGTTATCGGGTAGGCCCGGAGGAATACTTCGGGCTTCTCCGAGGCAAGATCTGTGACTTGGATCATCCCTACCCGGTTTGCCTCTAGCATCCCCAAGGTCGAGGGTCGTGCCTCGGCAGCTGACGGCGAATCGTTTATGACCAACTTTTTGCCTTTTCGGCTTTCCTCGAACCGACGTCGGTTCTTTAGGCATCGTTCGATCAATTTCTCGTTGGCTGCCTCAGAAATGGTCAGCAGGTAAGGGATGGGAACAGGAATCCGTAAATCCAAAGCCTTCAGGGCATCCAACACATCAATGTGGCCATCCTTATACTCAGGACCAAGTGCCGCAAGATCTTCGAACCCGGGTCTCCAAGGTCGGAGATCGCTCTCCTCGGTGATCCGTTGGACATGACGTATCACTCCAATGGTCCCGGGTTCGAGCATGGCCGCCGCCATATATTCGTCGGGTCCAATTTTGGCGGCCGCAGGGGGCACCATCTCCGTCGTTCCAGTGTCAATAACAGTTGCCACCCTCCCTTGTCCTGCAGCGGTCGGGCCGGCTAAAGGGATTTGGGAAGGTCCAGCGGACCCTCCTTGCGTCCGAGGTTTTAGACAGTCCTTTGCAAGGTGGCCCGGTTGATTGTAGTTATAACACCACATAGGCTGCGTGACTCCTGCTAAGGCCGGGCGTGGCATAGGGGAGCCAGCGGCTATGGTCGCCTGCTGCCGTTGAGCGGCCGCCGCCCTTTGTCTTTGCAAGCCTTGAACGAATTCCATCAAGGGGACCACTACCGTAACGAGTTGGGCGGCTACCTCTTTCATGGGTATTTCTTCCTCATCCCGGCCTCCTTGCGCCTGACCCGAGCGTCGGGAGGTCGAAGTAGAGGAAAAAGTTCTTCGATCCGGATTCTTATTTGCCGGTCCTAGTCCAAAGCGATCCTCGAACAACCGAGCCGTGGCGGAATAACTATGGCGTCGAACGCCTGAGGGATTGTCTTCGTCCGAGTCCAAACCCACGTCATAGTTTTCCTTTCCGTATTTGATAGTGTATTGAATCAGCTCGGTCAGAGTATGCTCTATCGGATTGCATTTCTTGTGGATCTTTTTTCGTAAGCGGGAATCAGATAACCCCCTAACAAATTGGTTCGTACCATTTTTTCATCAACCCCGGAGCGTTCAGCCAGGTAAGTAAAACGCTCTTCGTACCTAGCCAAGGTCTCGCGGGGCTGCTGCGTGTATTCTTTTATCAAACGCATACACTACCCGGGTGCGATGTGATCGAATCGTTCAAGAAACTTCCTCTGGAAGGTTGGCCAGTTGGTGTAGAGATTTTGCCCATACCATTCGAACGCAGTTCCGGCCAACCTTCCAAGGATTCGTTCTCGGAGCAACTGGTCTGTCCAACCCTGGGCTTTCAAGGCAGCCAGCCAGGTGCGTGGATCGATTTCATCTTCAGAGAAGATGGGAACCTCTGAAGGAGGAGGTACAAAGTATAAAGGGTGGTTAGCCATCACCGCATGGTTGTCCTCCCCATGTCCAGGCTCAACCATCGTGAGAGACGGATTTTGAGCCCGCCCCTTCGCTCAGTTCAGATTGCCGTTCGCGGGCCGGCGGCGCTGGGGAGCCAGCCTAGCCCAAGATAAGCAAAAATTCTATATGACAGAAAAGGCAAGCTACCCGCGATTGTACAATCGTCCTAAGGAAACCTCAGAGCCGAAACGAATCAGCTCTGATACCAACCTCACACCCCGCTCAGTGCTCCGTACCGGGTCCGCTGATCAGAGTAGTAGTGAGGGCGTGGCCGAGGATTTTTGGCTATGGGGGTTGAGTCTCCCAAAGCGAAACGGGGGTCTCCAGTTTCGGGCCGAGGGTAGCCTTGGTGGGGGCTCAAGCCGTCGTCGAGGACGAAGGACGGGCACGACACCTGTCCTGTTCAACCGTTGAGCAGGGGGTGGGGGAAGGCCCCAAAAGTGCCTCAGAAAAGGGAGGAGCAGGCAGGAAAGTGGGTGAGGAACGAGGGTTCCCGCTCCTCGTGATGTCTGGTTCTCGATGACAATGGGGGCCGTCGGTGCAGACTTTTCAGGCTTCATCGTCAGGTTCATCACAGCTGCGGGGGCATCCCGGCGGGGGGCCTCCGGTGGGGGAGTGCGTCGCAGGAACTGTTGTTCGGAAGTTGGCGGGAAGGGAGCCCGCGTTGCGGGAAAGTTCGGGGAACCGGGCTGCCCCTTCGTACCCCAGGACTAGCCGTCGCCAGGAGCACGAGTCCCCCTGACGGCACCAACGACAATTAAACTGGGGTCGCCACGTGGCATGGGCCGCAGACCAGGGTAGCACCGTCAGGTCGGTGTAAGGCAATATCACAGATGAGGAGAAGAACCGGTCAATCAATACAAACCCACTCCCTCCGATATGGCATGCTCTGACGGGGTTGTGCCAATGGATCGACTTCGTTCGTCGTAGGGCGCCCCGTACATCCGCATCGCAGTACACGCTATCGTCGACGGTGATAGGGAAGGTCGGCAGAGCGCTGAGGCAAACTGAGTCGAAGGAGGGGCACGAGCGGGAACCCGTGCTCGCGTTCAACAAGGGCAACTTTGGCTCCATGCAAAGAGCAACAGCTTCTCGCCTCTCTCTCTCTCTCTCTCTCTCTCTCTCTCTCTCTCTCTCTCTCTCTCTCTCTCTCTCTCTCTCTCTCTCTC